>CM033684.1:44679755-45252255 GCA_019514585.1 Dendrobium officinale
GTAGCTTAAAGATCATTAGTCGTCTGTGGCACTTCCTTCATTTGCTCATTTCTTATTTCTGGTCTTCATCGTTAATTATCCCCTTCTTCAAACTGTCACGGTTAGTTTTCAAAGGGTAGCATCCACTATAGGTGAGGGGATATCTACCTATGGTGGTGATTGCAAGGGCTTGGAGAGTAATAGCTTCTACATCAGGCAAGGTAAAGTCTTAAATCTGGGTAAGGAGCTAGGGATAATAGGTGAAATCTGAGAGAGACTATCTTAGACATTAATCAAAATATCAACTGAATCGACAAATAGAACATCAACCAAACTAGAATGTCAATTAGGGCATTCATTGAATCAACTAGGGTCGGTACAGCACTAACTGGAATCTCTAACAGCTTGAATGAAGATTGTGGTAGCTTAACTAGAGGTGGAGGAACATCAACTCTGCTAATCTTTTAAGGGAAATATTTTCTTTTTGGGGATTTGGGCCTCTTGCCCTTAGGTTCATCCATCCCTTTAATTTAAAAATCCTTTTTGGCCTTCACTACCACTGAGGCCAGCTTTGTAAATTTTGGTGAGGGGACTGGTAGCCTGCTAGTAGAATGATGACCTCCTCCAAATCCAATAAGTACAATACCTTTCATTTTAGAGGACGGAGGGCATGACACCTAGTGGTAGCCATCTACCAACATAGAAGTGGATTTTTGTTTTGCAAACTCTTTGTTCTTCCTCACTGGCTGATGAGTTAAACTTCTTACTTCAGATCTTTCCTCCTTCAAAATTTGCTTTTTGAAATTATGTGAGATCATTCCCTTCAAATACCTCATATATTGCTCTTTAGTTTCACTTTCCTGGGCACACCAGGTGTGAATTATGTTCCTTAAGATCTTGGTTCTCTGCGATCATTTTTCCTTCGGAGTTCTCTTAATTAAGTAGTCTATCGGGCTTGGCGAGGAACTAGCTATCTTAGTCACCCTCATCCTCCCCCACAGCAGTAGCCAAGGGATGGATGTGACTCCCTTTAAGGAGTGGTGAGGATGAAGGGATAGGCAGCTCCTCATTAGCCTCTGACTCTACTTGGCTTTGTCTTAACCTTAACAACCTTTCTTGCCTTCAAAATCTTCCTCCTAACTCTCCTCAAATAATTCTTTCTCTGATTTTTACTGGTAAATAGGATCCCATAACTCGATCTCTCTTTAAAAAATGGATTCAACTTTACCCGTCTCAAGAGGAGTTATTGACTCTCATTCCTTAACATCGGGAATAAATGGTTCAACCCTTAACCCTAGGACCAACTTCAACATAGGAGAGTCTAACTAAGTAGCATCAAGGTCAAACTAACTTCTCCCCGTTCACTGACATTTATATGGATTGAAATCCTAGATCAAATTGAATTATTTTTCCATAATTAATCTTCTCACAGGCCAGGCCCTTCTCAAAAGTGAAAATAAGCTTGCCGACCATGGAATTGAGTTTGAGCATTTTGGAATTTGAAAGCAGAATTGGAATTAGATAATTTTGAAATTGAATATTAAAAATCATAATGGACACTATATTTTTATCACATATGCCGAGTCATAAAACTCATGATGCAACATATGATGACATAATGCAAATGTTAGTTATGGATTTAAAAAGAGATTGAAATTTTCACCCACATATATTAGACTACAAGGGAATGTTTTAGGGTAGCATGTGCTGGCATAAATTTGAAACTGAGTTTTGAAAGGATTTTTTATTTTGAAAATTGATGAATTCTCTCTAGATTTTGAAGCACAATAAGTTGAGTTTTCACTTAATTAACCTGAAGGTTTACAAAATAGGGAAGAAAAAATTGGGGGAATTATTTGCTTAACTCTCTCATCTCGTAGATTGGTTTATAGGTGGAATGTCAAAGCTGAATAATTTTGTAAAATTTAAGATATTGAAAATAAGATCAATAGGGCTCCTCACAATTTTTAGAACTCAACATATTGAGTTGAACTCAATAATGCGGGTTTACAAAATTGATAAGTAGATTTTGAGAGTTTTACTTGATGATATCACCCTGCTAGTCAACTTAGGGGCATAAAGTCAAAGCCCAACTTTTTTTATAAAGGTTTCACCTCTCTTTTGACATGTTTCTTTTGTTAATGTTGTCTAAGCTTTTTTCAAGGAAGAAATGTGTAAATGAGCCAACAGAAGGAAAAGGTATTTAAAAACTATTGATGAAATATAATTTTTGATATTATTAAAGATGGATAAAGAGAGAGAGAGAGAGAGAGAGAGAGAGAGAGAGAGAGAGAGAGAGAGAGAGAGAGAGAGACTTAGTCCCACTAGCGTGCCATTTTTTTTTATTTAGGTGTTGAATTTTGAAAAGAGGTTTTGAAAAATTAATCTTCTTTGGAAAATTTAAAAATTGGCTTTGAATTTTAATTTTGAAATCGAACATCCCACCAAAAAAGGTATACCACCTCGAGAGGTTGAAATATGATTTCAAAATAGGATTCCAATTTAGAATTATAAATCTCATCTTGAATATCCTAGCCAAATTTTGGAAAGAACTGCATATGGCTCTAGAGGGTCAAAGTGAAGTTTGATCAAATATTTAGCTACAATAATCTAGATGAATTATCATTAGTTTCTTATTCAAAGTTTTGATAACAATTAATATATCTTCCTAAAGGAAGAAAATATCATTTTCCATCAATTGTTTCGAACATGATAATTATGATCTTAGTTAATTTTGATTTTCCCAAAGAATATTATTTTGAAAATTAATTTTTAAAAAAAGTTAATGTGGGTCCTAAATCTCCTATGAGTGCAAGGTCAAGTAGTTAGTTATGTTGTAAGGATGTTGAATTCCCTATGAATACTCTCGATTAAAATAAAGGGAGAAATTTTATTTAGAGAGTTTTTAGGAATGATATCAAAGAAGGTGAATTTGGAATTCAAACTGGGAATGCATTGAATTTTGAACACTTATTTTCAGCGTCAACGGAGGAGAGGTAGGAGACACTTTGGGATTTTAAAATAATCCAGAAGTGTCCCAACCTAATTTTAAGTATCAGGCTTTTAAATTTTTTATTGACAAAATTCTTTAGTTTGAGTTAAATAATTTATTGAAAATTTGGGATTATATTCCTGGAGGTTGGGGTCTTATGATTCAAAATATGTCCCGATCACTAAATCTAAATTAGACACTAGACCATAGTAGTCTGAACCTATCTAATGCAATGAAAATTTTATACTCACCATGGCCTAGATTGGGGAGCTAGCTAACCACCTAAGCGATTTAAAATCCATAAATCCAGTCATTATGAAAGAGTGGTAGGGCTTTTGTTATTATGGTTTTTGGGAATTTGGACTGATATCTAAAGAAAATAGTAATTGATCCCTTGACTTATGTTGGGTGAGAATGCTCAAATCAAATGCAATTAAAATTATATATTCATTTAATTAATTTCTAATGCAGTGTATGCAGATTGACTCGATTAAAAAGGCATAAAGTGAATATGTATCAGTTTTTTGAAAAAAAGCTTAAAAGTTATTTTTCCCTAA
The DNA here is from genome assembly GCA_019514585.1 of Dendrobium officinale. Lineage (NCBI taxonomy): Eukaryota > Viridiplantae > Streptophyta > Magnoliopsida > Asparagales > Orchidaceae > Dendrobium > Dendrobium officinale. The sequence continues at coordinate 44,683,284 of CM033684.1, forward strand.
AGATTATACAACATCCCCTTAACAGATCTATATCCTCAAAGGATGGGTGGTCTGCTAGAACTTATAGGTGGGAAGGGTGCCTAAAAAGGAGGAGAAGGTAAAATATGCTTATGCTGACTCCCAGTAATCCTGGGCATAGTTCTTAGATTGTTAGAATTTCTATGTTAACCTAAAAATTTCTATTTAAATTTAAGTAGAAAATGTTTTTTAGCACACCCTCACGAGCCTCAGCGTATCCAGGATTAAAACAAAAAGGCATGTAAATTACCTAAAAATTAAGAAAAGTAGGTAACCTCTAATCGCAATCAAATTAAATTAAATACATCAGTAAATCAAATTAATTAAATAAATATTCATAGGAAAATTGTTTGTTTATTACAACCTAGAAGTTATATAAATTAAAAATTATCAAGCACCACCAATAAAAAACTCAGATTCTAATCCTAGGATCGACACAAGTTGACTTTGAGTGGATACTCTTTGTCTTAAACTCCTCATCCTCCTCTTCTTCGAGCTCCTTGTATTCATCGTATCTAGATAGCCAAGTGAAAAATAAAACTCTTCCCCTGAATGGGAGGTTATTCTTTTCACCTTGGTTAGTGAAATGATCTATAATTGGGCTTCTAAACCCTCCCATGAGGGATGCCCTTGTTTGTGTTTGTTTTTGTTTTTGAAAGCTGGTTTTGAAAGATTTAATCTTATTTGGAAATTTAAGTTTTAAAATTTACAATCACAAAATCAAACATCTTATTATAAATAATATATTTCCCCTTAAGGCAAAATAATATCGTTTTGCTAATGGGTTCATATAATGAAATTGAAAATTATCATCCTGATTGTAGTAGTTGAATTCAAATAAGAATTGCATATGATCCCAAAGTTTTGAAATAAGGTTTTATCAATATTCATCCACTATAATTCGGATGAAAGATCATTAATTTCATATTCCATGTCATAATAACAAATAATATATCTCTCCAAAGAGAGAAAATATTATTTGTTATCGATCGACAGAATATGATGATAATGATTGTTATCGACTTGATTTTCCCAAAGAAGATTAATTTTGAGTTTTGAAAATCAATTTTGAAAAAAGGTGGATGTGGGTTCTAAATCTCCTATGAGTGCAAGCCCTCATAGTTAATTACATCATAGGAAATTAGAATTTTCATACGAATACTCTCAATTAAAATATTAGTAAAATTTTATTAAGAGATTTTTTAGGAGTGATATTAAAGAAGTCAAATTTTTTGGAATTTCAAGTGGGAATGGATCAAATTGGAGTACTTATTTTTAGAGTCAAGTGAAGAAGAGTAGGGGACACTTTAAGATTTTAGAACAATCCAGAAGTATCTTATCCTAATCTAAGTATTGGGCTTTAAGTTTTGGATTGAAAGAAGATTGAGTTTGAATTGAACATTTTATTAAAAATTTGAGATTATATTCCTGGAGGTTGGGGTCCTATGATCCTAAATCCACCCCGAATCCTAAATCTAAATTGGGCACCACATAGTGGTGACCCGAACCTAACTAATGCAATGCAGAACTTGGACTTACCCCAGCCAGGATTAGGGATTATTTTATGAAAGAGTGGTAGGGATGTTTTTATTAAGGTTTTGGAGAGCTAGGGCCGACATCTAGAGATTGTCTTAAGTGGCCCCTTGACTTATGTTGGGTGAAAATTGAATACATACACAATGAAAATTTAAACTCTTTTAAATATATTTTTAATGTAATGCATGCTGGTCAAAATACTCAAATCATGAATGCTTGAAATTTTGAAAAAGGCTTTAAAAATAGTTTTTTAGAAGATTAGGCTTCCCCAAGTTCAACACCTCATCCTCATAGGTTGGATTATTTGAATTGTGCCCGCAGGCGGGGAAGTGTCTAAAAATAAGGAATGAAGAATCCATCGATATGCATGTGATGTTGCAATCCATGACCCCTAGTTTGAGCTTTTGATGATGACAAATAATGTCGTCTTAGCTTCTATTCATTAAATATCTTTTGATTTCTGCTATTGTCTATGAGTACTAACATTTCAGGAAGATCACAAGTTACACAGAACAACAGGAAGACTCAAGACTGGGTAGAGTAGGAGTGTGAGTCTGAAACAAATATAATTTTTCTATTTATTTTTATTTTTTCTTTTCTTGAGTCTGGCCACAATCTGTATGTAAGTCTGAGCAAACATGCACACACATAGGAGAGAGGGTTTTTAAAAGAAAAAATGATGAAGATTTTTCTCTGTTGATCGTACTGTACGCCTTTATATCGTACTGTACGATCTGATCTTGTAAAACAATTTTTCTATGAACAGATCGTATTGTACAAACAATATCGTACGGTACGATGTGTTACAAATCCAAAACCCTAGCCGCCAGATTAGTTTAAGTAAGTTCTATTAGACGTTCGTACAATATGAATATGTTCGTACTGTACGAATACGTTCGTACAGTACAATTTATTTTGAATACTTACTTAAATTAATCCATGATTAGCGGAGTAAATCAAGGTTTAATCACTAATTGGTACTCATACTGTACGACCATGTTCGTATTATACTATGAATAAAGATGAGTTTTGATCATCCTGGACTTTGTCCTGGACGATCTCTTATTTTTTCCGAATCGTACTGTACGATGTATATCGTACCATACGATGTATAAAGCCGAGTTTTGATCATCCCGGACCTCATCTTGGACGATGCCTTGATTTTGACTATTCATACTATATGAAGTAGGTCGTACCCTACGATCGTCCCGACTATCATCCTGTACGAATAGAAGAGTTGATGATCGTACCGTACGATTGTTAATCATATTGTACGACTATATTTAGAAGTTTTCGAATTGTTCATAAACCTTCATACCAGGACGAAGCCTGTTATACAAATCATACTATACTATGGTAAATCGTACTGTACGATAGTAACGACTACTTTAAAAACTTTCAGGGATTTTGGAGCTCGTTTTAAGTATCAAAATAGTAATATTTTTTGTGAGTGATAGAAAGAGGGGAACGTGATTAGAGAGAGAATTCTTGGGAGAGAGCTCTTGAGAAGTTTTTGGGGTTTGAGAGAGGAAGGAGAAGGTGAGCTTGGTGAGGGAGAAGTAGTGTGAGGGAGATCACACGGTTGCTCCGTTCTTGCTACATCTTGATCCTCCTGTGGCCCGAGAAGAACTTGTGCGAGGCTCTCTGAGGGGGAGACTCTTCTACATCTGTGACCTCGAAGGTGCTCTTCCTTCTCCGGGAGGGAGAAAAATGAGAAGGTACGTTGCCGTTGCTAGAAGGGTGAGAAAAGCGCTTGGCACTCCGCTACGCTGGGTTGGTGAAAGTGAGTCTTGTAAGGACTTCTTCGCCTTGCCGAGGGGGCAAAAGGAGAACTATAGTTTTGTAGTGAAATTCCCTGAGTGAAGGACTCCGGGGAGTGGACGTAGGTCATGGTTTGATCGAACCACTATAAAACTCTGGTGTGTTTTTTTCTTATCGCTTTTTATTTTTGCTTGTACTTTATTTTCATTATATTTGCTTGGTGATAATTGTGAGAGAAAAAGAATTTCATTATTGCAATTTGATTTCAATTAATTGCTTTCGCATTAGTTAAATTTTTCTTGTTAAAAATTTAAAAACACAAAAAATATTAGAACTCTTGTTTAGGATTTTAAATTTTTGCAATTCACCCCCCCCCCCCCCACCCCCCACCCTCTTCTTGGCGATCTAGTAATTTCATGTGACCCCGGGCGCGATCCCTAAATTATTCCCTAAATTCATTATCTTTCTATAACTCTTACCTCGAGGGGAAGGTCACTTTTTTCCACTTTGGGTATAAAAAAATGATCCAAATTTGGACTTCCAAATATGAAAGGACTATCTCCTAAGGGGTATCTTTTCCTTTTGGAATTTAAGCTTTGGATCCATGTATCCCAACTCAAAGTTCAACTTTCACAACTCAATACTCAAATAAATTACATTAATATGAAATGAAAATTTTAGACTCTCCTATATGATTATCCTAAGCATTTAAATATTAAAACACATTCACAAGTAATTATATATGTAAGTGCAAAAAAGTATATACACTTGGCCATGCTCTTTTTTATTTGGGGGCTAAGTAGATGAAGCACCTGTAGCAGTTATTTTATTATTTATTTAGCTCCTTATTGCTCTACATGAGCACGAACACCTGCAAAAAACTCAATGAGCACCTAGATCATTCCTAACTTAAGGGTAATCTAATCGCCAATCACATCATCAATCCAAAAAGTGTTGTAAAAGTAAGAAAATACACCAAACAATTTTAATCACAACAAGCAATGAAATCTTTAAAAACCAGCACACAACAAAAAAAGTAAACATCAGCCTAGACTAAGTCTAGAGTCGGTTATTTTAGCAAACCATCTAAAGTGTGTGTAGAAGGTCGTGTGGCTAGGATGGGTCCTAAATTGGGTACTTTGTTGGAGTTGTCTAATATTTGAGTTTGTTAAAGGTTGAAAGAGAACTTTATGTTTGAGTTTAAATATTAATATGTTAAAGCTTAATTTAGGTGTATTTTAATTATTAAATGATTATTATCTTTGTTGCATACTGAGGCTGTGAAGTTTATTTCACCTTCCTTGGGGCTAAGTTAATAGCCTCATAGGCCTAGGTTATCCAGTAGCAATCGGGGTTAATTAAGTTGATTTAATCGGTTGTAAATTAAGGGTGGATTAATATTAAACAATTTAATTAATTATTGATTTTAAAAGTTAGATTAGTTTATATTTTCCATCAACAGGTTTGTGGCATTGTGCCACTAGGCTCGAGGAATCAGACCTCATTAGGATATGTAGCCCCATAGCCAGAGTAATCCATCCTAAAAACCTTATTGATGTAGTTGAATTAAAGGTTTAAATTGGTTAAATAATTAGAAATGACTTAATTTTTATATTTTACACTCTATCAAATTCATTCGTGGTGTTGTGCCACCAAAGATGAGGAACCAGGCCTCCTTAGGATATATAGCTCGTAGTCTAGAGTAGTCCATCTAATAAACTTCATCTCTAGAGTGTTCTTTGTGTATTAGAATATTGATTAAGTGGTTGTACTAATCAAATTAATGATTTCTAGAATTTTAATAAATTATTGAATTTTTTGAAAAAATTTGAACTATTTTAATGCATTAATTAAGGGATTAAAAGTTGACTTTTTTAATTAAAATTAATTTTGAGAGTTTCATATTTTTAATAAATATTAGAGCTTATGATGAGTGATTAGGATTTGAGTTTCCTTGATTTGGAGTTTTTTTTTATTATAAAAAGTTATGAATTTCCAAAGTTCAATTCTTAAATTTGAACTACGGCTGATCATAATGGTTCACTTTTTGACTTTGAATAGATTTTCAAGGTTTGACATTTTCTAACCCTAGCCCAATTGGATCATTGGTTTAATCCAATTGGGCTAGGGTTAGAATTTAGCTTAAGGGGAACCTCTTTTTGGACACTTGGGTGAATCCAAATGGCTAACCTAATTGGGCCAAAGGCTTGGGTCTTATCGACCCAATGGGTCACCCTATGAGCTTGAATGGGTTTGAAGAAGTCTTAGTCAAAAGGTTTGAAAGGGTGGAAATGTAGGGGAAGTTTGTTCAAATATGGTTGATTTAACCAAGTTGACCGAAGGTCAAGGGCTGGGTCCATTAAGTTCAAGTTTATCATATGAAATCAATGAGGATGGTCCCAAGTCAAGAGAAGTTCAATTGGTTGGAAATGGGTGTTTAAACCCTTAAGGATCAGTTTGGTCAACCAGGTCAAACTAAAGTGTGTGTTTGGATCCAATGTGTTTCTAATGGTGTTTAGGATCTATTAGGAGAGGTTTTGAGGGTTGATAGTATTAAACTATATTTAGTTTTGGGGTGAAGACTAAAAACCCTCTAATGGGCATTTTGGTCATTTTGACCCTTGATCAACCCTTGGTCAAATTGGGTCCATAAAAGTGTAGGTTATTACTCATCAAGTCATGACAATGGTCATGTATGTGGTTGAGAGGGTTGGAAGGGATTTCAAGGTCAATTTCCACTAAATGGCAAGTCTAATGGCATAGGTTGTAAATATTTAAAGGTTTTACAGCCTTTGAGAATCAATCTAGTTTCTAAGGCTATGGACCACAAAATGGGTTCAAATTTGATTGGACTTGAATTTGGTGGAGCTGGATTTGATTAGACTTGAATTTGGTTTTGATTGGGATGTATATGATTGAGAGGTGGACACCTTCCAATCATCAGATCGTCAGAAAGAAACCCAAGTAGATCATAATGACCTCATTCATAAATGAGGTCAACATTAGGTCGTGTCGGGTTAACCCAAAATTGAATCGGGCCTGTTTCGGGTCGAGTCAAATATTAAAAAGTTAATTTTGGGTTGAACCCGAACATAACCCAAAAATTCATTTAGACACCCTTAGTATATGACATGCATACTTGTTATAATTCATCTATTGTGGTCATATACATGTGAAAATAAGTATATTGATTTTTCTTATGAATGTCACTAATCATTATTCATATGTATATTTAATTAGCCCTAGACTGATGTAATGAGATGAATATTAAGCATAGTATCACTTATTTACTATGTTGTATATATTATATGTAATATATGTATATAAGAAAGACAGACAAGAAATAATTGACTGATTTAGGTTGGTTGTAGACATGTTATCCTATAAAAAGAGAGTAGGTCATTGGATTTTCTTTTAAAATAAAGTTTATGATATAATCCTAAATTAGATGAAAGAGGAGGCATAAAAGAGATAGATTGATATGTTATGATATGTCGATGAGCAAGAAGTGATGACTTTTGATATGAAACTCACATGACCTAAATGACTTATGATATGACTGATTCTTGAAAATTGGACTGATATGATTGAGATTGATTTCTATTGAGCTGGCCTATAGGGATGGATATAGGAAAAACACCACAGATAGATTGACATCTTAGCATGCTTATAATTCTTTTATATGCATATAACAAGAATATATATCAATATGACATGATTTGCATAAGATATAAGTTATAATTGATTTAGGTATCCGATAAGATTGATAAAATTGATACAAAGGTATTTGATATATATATAAATTATATGATTTATATGATATACATGCATAGCATAAATACTATATGGCAGACATATGATAATAATAAGTGTGATGATGTAATAAGCTGCTATATAGACTATTTTGTAACAGCTAGGTAAATAATTGACATAACTTATTGATCACTATTAACTTAGTTATTAATCGTTGATTATTGCTTACACTAATTTTATTGCTTATATAATATGAAATTGATCACATTGATTGCCACATATTTTATAATTATATGTTTGTACTTATATTAATTGAATGATTACATGCATTCTATTTCAAGTGTTTTGCATTATTTTTAGTAGTAGGAACTAGTAAACTACTGAGAAGTTAGCTCACTCTGTGATTTTATATATTCTTAGGAAGGAGATAGGATTCAATAGAGTGAAGATATATTAAAAATTTGTATTTTATCTTATTTCTATATTTTCTTTGGTTTTATTCTTTTGCAGTTAATAACTAAAATATAAAATGATAAATGTATGGATTAAACTCTTGGCTATTGTACATGAATTTTGAGGGATGTATAAAGTTTTATATTTTAATATATATGATTTTTAATTGCTTTCACTAGATTGATTTATGTTGATGAATTTATAGAAGCTCTTATTGAATAATTAATAGATTAAAATAGGCAATTCTTTAACAATTTGATCTTGGGGTGTTACAACAACCCATAGCGCCTATGCGTCGCATGTAAAAATATAGATTTAGTATAGAACAGGGAACAGAGCACCGCTGCACTCTCAAACTCAACACCGTAGCATTGTTGTTCATATATTTATTTTTAAATCAATTCATTTTATGAAATTTTAAGTTATTATATGAATCACTTATCTCTTCACCGCCTCTACTTCAAATTTTGCAGTCAAGGGAAGACTTGCTCTTATATCTTAGACTTAACAAAGAGGTTGTGAACTCTCCTCATATGTGAGGAATAGAAGAAATAATGACCAATTTAATATATGAACAAAATTCTAAAAGGGTCTAAGTTGCACTATCTAATTTTGGAGAAGCTTACATGGGCTTTAATCCTTCATGTGCAGCGAATTTATCCTTATTTTTAGGTGCATTTAATTTTCTACAATTTAATTTAGAAGTTCACCTTGGTCTTCATTAACTATTTTATAAAGTGGAATGAAGACAAAAGCACTTACAAAGACTACTGCAGAAGTCGTGTGAAACTTCATATTGATTGATATTATCTATTGATATAACTTTCTCATAATTATTATTATTTATAATGATCCACAATTCTCTGATAAGAAAATCAAGAAATTATGTTGATACCAGGGGATTTGGCTAAAACTTTTCTCAGTCCATCATCCAAAAACAAATGGACAGAATGATCTTAAATTTTTTAAAAAAGAAGGTACAACGTACCAAAAGAAAGTGAGCTGAATTGTTTTCCTTGGTTATGTGGGTATTGAGGATAACTTCATCATCAATGACTGCGAAAGCCTCTTGCACTCTGACATTAAGCATAAGCCATGTTGCTTGTTGAGTACAATTTGTATAGCTAGATAATAGTTGCCACTCAAATTTTTGAAGAACTGGATGCATCGAGAAGACAATGAAGAATGACTAAAAATTATACTCAACCTTCTTGGAAAGCTCATAATCTGTTCCATTGTCAACATGAAGAAGTCAAGAGGAGATTCTTTGAGCTTGACAACACAAAAAATTCAAGAAAAGACTTTTCATGAATATGGTGTTGGGAAAATTCGATGTTGTACCTCACCTTGATGCAGAGCATCTTAACTAAATTGCTCCTTAGGCATATATTAATTAGTTTGTAATGAGCTTATTACAAGTATCTTCTAGATTGTTCTATTTAGACTATATAAGCAAGTATTGTAGTAGGAAAAGGTATTGAATGAATATTATCCCTTTTATGAAGCTTTGAAGCTTGTGTTCCTCTTGTTCCCTGGATTGGGATTAAATCCTTCTTGCAGGTCGATTCTTCCGACGATCCACTACATCAGTTGGTATCATAGCCTGGAGCTTGCAAAGATCGATGGACTGCAAAAGAAGGTCGGCTGTCGACGGCGATCGAAGTCGAAGAATAAGAACGGTGGTCGACGACGATCGACACCAACGAAGGAGAACTATCGACGATGAACGAAGCAATATAGCCTTCTATATGGATCGAATAGATGAAAACCTTCAGGCAATAAGGAGAATGTGAATGTCGTCGGCAACCATACTGAGGTATTCGTCTTCTCCTACGCTTCCCGCAAAGGGTTCCGAAATCAACCGATTGTGGTTGACGATTATCCTCCGCTTGAACTTCCTCTCCGATGGCGCGATCCACCACCAGAGTATCCGCCGCTCGAGCTTCTTCTCGGATGGCACGACCCCCCCTCCGCTTCAATGTCAGATCCGTGATCCCCCTCAGTTCCAACACTCAAATCGAGCTCCTCTGCCTCCACAGACAACCACGACTGAATCAAGCCTGACCCAACTCCAAAGCCTCTCACCTATGGATGCTGCGAAGCAATACCACTCTATCTCCGCTAACCATAATTCTGATCTACCGGTTGCTTTTCCTCACTCCAGCTCAATGTTTCTCTCGTACCCACGGACCGAGCAGAACCACAGCTCGACATCGATTTCAACTCCACCGTCGATCCCAAGGAGTGCAACCAATCCGACGCTATGCAAGAATCGGACAACAGCTTTGCTGAAGAAGACTCTAATTCAGATACCCAGCACTCCGACATGTTCATTCCTGAGGCCTAAACTTCTTCAGACGTTCATGTCGTTTCCGCCCAGGTGTGTATCTCGAGCCCAACCATCCCGTGTGGGGATGCTGCTTGTACCGTGCCCCTCCAGCCTTTGGTTCAGGAAGTCTTGGACAGTGATTGGGCGGAAGCTCCTATGGCATTAGTGGTTCAAATTGCAAGCTCCTATGGCATTAGCGGTTCAAATTTCCAAGAGAATTGATCGGCATTTGATGGATCATGGAGATGGGGAGACTGAGTTAAATGACAACTACAATGGTTGTAATGGGAACGATTTTACTGCAGGTGTGGAAATACCATGTTTAAACTCTGCTGAAAAGGTAAATCCAACGCCATGCTCACAAACTGCTCGACGTAATGTCGCTGATGGCTTCAGAACCATCATTCCCACATTCTCCTTACCCCTAAATCACCATGTTTCTCCTGTCAGTCTCAAGGTCTTCCAACCTGACCATGAGTTCTCCATCTACGTGGGCATTTCTACATATATTCAATTTGTCCGATTGCTGCTGGTAATGGATAAGTATTTTTGTACAGATAAATTGCTTGAACTTGCTGAAAATATAAGGAGAGTTGATTCGACTAATTTTAATGCTCCATCGTTGCAGAGAAGCTTCATGGGCAATTCTTATGAAGATTCACTCGGTATCCAAAAAGCATATCTTGTTGCATTGCTTCAACAACAAAAACAGTTTGGAATGCCATTTCTTGGTAAGCCTAGCTATTTTGGCAGTCCTTTTGGTCTTGGTATGTCAGATCAGGGAAGTCCATTAGCAAGCTCTATTCTCCCAGCTTCTCCCGTTGAATCTGGTAGCCCTTTGAGGCATGGTGAGTGCAATATGCATCTTCATTCAGGCATGAGAAACTTGGTGGGTGGTGTCATGGGTCCTTGGCATTTAGATGGTGGTGGCAACATCCATGATGGCTTTGCATCCTCATTTTTGGAATTTAAGAACAACAAGACCAAGTGTTATGAGCTTTTTGATATTATTGGTCATGTAGTTGAGTTCAATGCTGACCCGTATGGGAGCGGATTCATACAACAGAAACTTGAAATTGCTTCAGCTAAAGAGAAGAACATGGTTTTTGATGAAATCATGCCCCATGCAATTTCTTTAAGGACTGATTTGTTTGGAAATTATGGGGTCCAAAAGTTTTTTGAACATGGATATTTTGCTCAGAGAAGTGAGCTTTCAAATCGACTTAATGGGCGTGTATTGATTTTCAGTCTTCGGATGTATGACTGTCGAGTTATTCAAATGGCAATAGAAGTTGTTGCTTTGGATCAACAGCCTAAAATGGTTAAAGAGCTCGATGGTCATATAATGCGATGTGATCAAAATGGGAACCGACGATTGGAATATAAAGTTATTGGGGTATCAAGCCTGGAGGAATTCACCATAAACTATGCAACAAGTTCCATGCTTATCAAACAAAGAACTCCAGTTTCAGCTTCAGATCCATTCATGTTCCTTTATGATATTCGGACATGCAATGAACTATCAGCAACAATGGGTTGAACTCTTTTAGTCCTATTACTGTAATGAATGAAGAATCACAATCTAACATTTTATTATTCAGAAATAGTAGTTTATTACAAGCAGCTGCAACAAATACTGAAAATAAAATTTTTGATCCAGGAGGTTTTTATATCTCCCTCTCGACAACGCACCTCGACGGAGTCGAGCCCTTTTTGACGCAAGGGGAGAATGATGCATAGCATCTTAACTAAATTGCTCCTTAGGCATATATTAATAAGTTTGTTATGAGCTTATTACAAGTATCTTTTAGATTGTTCTATTTAGCTTATATAGGCAAGTATTGTAGTAGGAAAAGGTATTGAATGAATATTATCCCTTTTATGAGCTTTGAAGCTTGTGTTCCTCTTGTTCCCTGGATTGGGATTAAATCATTCTTGCAGGTTGATTCTTCCGACGATCCACTACATCACACCTTATTGTTAGCCACCGTACACGTGGCATCTTTTCCTCAGTTCTATTTTGTACCGTTACACTTCTTGTACATTGGTTTAATACTTAATCTCTATATAAGTAGGACTGTAACCCTTCAGAAAATTAATGAGAAGTTTTATTTTCCTGTTTCTTACTCCTCTAGCTATGCTTCTTGAAAGCTCTGCCCCTTCTCATCTTCCTCTCTAGTTTGTCTCATTCTACATGGTATCAGACGATCAGGTCATTCTCTTATTCTTTCTTCAGTAATTTCACAATGCCATCTACGACAACCGGATCCTCGTCTCCTCCGGCGGAGATCTCAACCGCCGAGACCATCATCTCCTCCCCGCAAATTCCTTCTTCCCTGAAGTTCTTGATGAGCAACATCAAGAATGTCATTGCCAATCAACTAACGGCCGACAATCACGGACTATGGAGATCTCAGGTCATCAAGCTCTTTCGGGCAAACAACTTTGAAGGATTCTTGACAGGCGCCATCTCTTGTCCGCCTCTCACGATCCAAGACAGCAGTGGTCATACCGTCCATAACACCGCTCATAATACCTGGACTCTGCTCGATCAAAACCTCGCCGCGGCCTTATACTCGGTTATCTCCCCTTCCATCCTACCCTACGTCCTCACCGCCGATCACTGTTGCGACATATGGAAGATTCTTGACAGTCGACTACAATCTTCAACACGATCTCGTATTTCTCAGCTCAAGAACGAGCTTCACTACCTATCTATGAAAGAAAAATCCTTGACTCAGTACCTTCTTGATGTTAAATCTAAAGTTGACGCTCTCGCAGCAGCAGGCGCTCCCGTCGAAGTTGAGGACGTCATCCATTACACCCTCAATGGCTTACCCATGACATACCAGGCATTTAAAACTGCCATTCGCACGAATCTCCGCTCAGTTAGTCTTGATGAGCTCTACACACTGTTATGCAATGAGGAGCTTAACCTTCTCCATGAAACATCCAAAGAACTTCACAATCTAAGCATTACAGGACCTCAAACCGCCCTCACAGCCAATCGCGGGCGCGGTCGAGGGAGGTCATCTAACAACAGAGGAAGAACCAACACCCGACCTCAATCCAATTCAAACTCCAACCGCCCTGGCAAAACTAATCGTCCGGCCATCTACTGCCAAATATGCGGCAAATTCGGCCACTCAGCCGTCAAATGCTGGCATCGTCACGACGATCAGTACACTACTGAACAACCGGTCGCCCTCTTCACCTCCCCCGCTACAACCAGTTCTTCCGACTGGTTTCTTGACAGCGGCGCAACGAACCATCTCACGGCCGATCCAACCCAAGTTCAGCAATCGCAACCTTATCACGGGGGCAGTCAGGTAACTCTTGGGAACGGCCAGACCATACCAATTCAAAATACGGGTAAAGGTCTGCTGCCGACTCCCACAGGTAGTCTGCAACTTTTACATCTTAATCTGGTTCCGAATTTATCCTTTAATCTGTTATCTGTTCATAGACTAACCGCTGACAACAACTGTTTTATAACGTTTTTTCCTCATGGCTATGAAATCAAGGATCGGAAGACCCACCGGCTTCTTCTATCGGGTCCTTCTATTAATGGACTCTACCCCCTCAAGCTCAACAAAAATCCGGCAAGCAAGAATGACAATCTCGCACTCGTTTCCATTCAACAGGTTCCCAACTTGTGGCACAGAAGACTCGGACACCCTTCACCGCAAACTTTGGCCTCCATCGCCACACGGGATCCTACGGTTCATACGACATCTCATATAACTTCTTGCAATTCTTGTAAAATGGCCAAAAGCCATAGATTACATTTTTCTTCGTCTCAAACTGTAACAGACTCTATCTTTTCCCTTATTCATTCGGACGTATGGGGTCCGTTTTCCATTGTTTCTGCTTCTGGTTTTCGTTACTATATTTCTTTTATCGACGATTTCTCTAAGTTCACGTGGATCTACCCCATGACCAATAAATCAGAAGCCTTCTCTAAGTTTCTTGAATTTCAAAATTCGGTTGAACGACAATTCAATCTGAAAATTAAAATCTTAAGAACCGATAACGGAGGCGAATACATAAATCACAAATTCAAGGCCCACTGCACTTCCACCGGCATACAACACCAATTTACCTGCCCGTATTCCCCATCTCAGAACGGCGTTGCGGAGCGTAAACACCGCCACCTCATAGAAACAACTCGTGCTCTTCTCATTCAAGCTTCTCTACCCATGTCTCTATGGGTTGACGTCCTCCTTACCGCTAACTACCTAATCAATCGCATGCCTTCACCTAACACTCAACATAAGTCGCCGTTCGAAATTCTACACGGTCAGCCACCTCACTATGATCACCTCAAAGTTCTTGGTTGCCTTTGCTACCCATGGCTCCAACCTTATATTGAGCACAAATTATCCCCTACTTCTCACCCTTGCGTCTTCATCGGGTACGCACATTCTCAAAAGGGCTATAAGTGTTTAGACATAAACACCAACAAAATCTACACACTCGTGTAACGTCATATTTAATGAAAATGATTTCCCTTACTCACATAACTCACCACACCATCACTACACCACACAAGCCTCGTCAAGCAAACCACCGTTGCTACTTGTTCCCAACTCCAGCATATCTTCATCTCGGCAATCTGAGACTCACCGTTCCTCTCCAACATCCCTGTCTCCTATACATCTCACCTGTCTAGACCCTCCTCCAAATCCTAACACCGAACCTCACATTTAAATCTCCAACTCCACACCACGACATTCCAATTCCACCTCTCATGACAATCTGACTATTCTGCAAGCCTTCGACACCTCTCGGGCTAAACCAAATCATCCTATGGTCACCCGTCTCAAAACCGGAATATCCAAACCCAAGAAAATTTTTGATCTCGCTCACGTCACTCAGTCCACTGAACCCAATACCTATAACCAAGCCGTTAAATCCGAGCACTGGCGCACTGCCATGTCTCAAGAATTCCAAGCTCTTCAGGAGCAAGGCACTTGGGAACTCGTCCCACCTCATCCTTCAATGAATATTCTCGGCTCAAAATGGACCTTTCGCATCAAGTATAACTCTGACGGAACCATCGCTCGGCACAAAGCAAGGTTGGTCGCTAAGGGCTTCAACCAAGAGCAAGGCATCGACTACACCGAAACATTCAGCCCAGTCGCTAAAATGCCCACCATACGCATTCTCATCCTCATTGCTCTCCATCATAACTGGACCATCCATCAACTCGACATTTCTAACGCGTTTCTCCATGGCACCCTTACCGACACCGTACATGGCTCAACCTCCAGGTTTTCAAGATTCCATGTACCCCGGTCACGTTTGTAAACTAAAGAAAGCCCTATACGGCCTCAAGCAATCTCCTAGGGAGTGGTACGCCAGCCTATCCAACCATCTGCTCAACTACGGCTTCAAGATTAGCTCCTCCGACCACTCGCTCCTCACCTACACCTCCGGCACAACTCGTATATACATCCTTATATACGTCGACGACATACTGCTCACAGGTAATTCACCCTCAGATATCAATACATTATTAACAAATCTTCATTCTAATTTTCAGATGAGAAACCTTGGCTCGTTGTCGCAATTCTTGGGTATTCACACGGTCAAAACCGAGTCTGGCATTATCCTACATCAGCAAGCCTATGCCAAAAACATCATCCATCGGGCTGGCATGGATCAATCCAAACCTGTCATCACACTGCTCTCCAGCCGACCACCAAGCAATGCCGCTTCCAGCACCATCTACGAACATCCTCAACTTTACAGACAACTTATCGGGGCATTACAATACCTCACAATCACTCGACTGGACATTCAGTTCGCTGTCCAACAATTATGCCAACATATGCAATCTCCTCTCCTCACTCACTACGAATCACTTAAGCGTCTACTTCGCTACATCCATGGTTCCTCCGGCACAGGTATTCCACTAAACAGAACCAATTTAACTCTCACTAGATACGCCGACGCCGATTGGGCTAGCAACAATCAAGATCGCAAATCGATATCCGGCTACTGCAACTTCCTCGGAAACTCCATAATATCATGGCAAGTCAAAAAGCAAACCACAATAGCAAGGTCATCAACCGAAGCCGAATACCGGGCACTAGCTACCGAAGCTGCCGAAATCATCTGGCTGCGGCTGCGGCAACTCTTGGCCGACTTCCACACACCTCAAAACGACCCTACAACGGTCTTCTGTGACAACACCTCCGCTATCGCTCTCGCAAACAACCCAGTTTTCCATGCCCGTACAAAACACATCGAAGTTGACTGCCACTTCATCCGGGACTGCATTAAGAAGAAGCACATTTCGGTTCATCATGTTTGCACCGACGATCAGCTAGCCGATCTCTTCACCAAAGCTCTACCTAACTCAAGATTCAAAACTCTTGCAAGCAAACTCACAGCCGCTATGCACCCATAAGTTTGTAGGGGGCTGTTAGCCACCGTACACGTCGCATCTTTTCCTCAGTTCTATTTTGTACCGTTACACTTCTTGTACATTGGTTTAATACTTAATCTCTATATAAGTAGGACTGTAACCCTTCAGAAAATTAATGAGAAGTTTTATTTTCCTGTTTCTTACTCCTCTAGCTATGCTTCTTGAAAGCTCTGCCCCTTCTCATCTTCCTCTCTAGTTTGTTCTCATTCTACACTTATGAGCATCCTCGTCACATTCTTATTCTTCAAATAATTATAAGGTGAGGCTCATTAAGGAAATGACTTATCCTCAGGATATATGGAGGAAAGATATACAATAAGTAATACTTAAAACCTATGAGAATGCCTCAAATCTTATTTCAATAAATACATTACTCGAATATCTACTGAGTACTTGCGATGACTTAAAAGAACTATTATCTATATAAAGATAAAATTTCTTTAACTTTTTCTCTTGTATATGTATCATTAAGGAAGTAAATGAAATTTCAAATTTTTCAAAAATGTAAGTCGAATAATTAAAGAACTCATTGAATGACCGAGTACTCAGCGAGCACAGCCCTCTAATGAGAATAATATATACAGTAAAGTAACTTCTTGGTCTGAATCAAAATTTGAAATAAGCCAACACCTAACTCTATTGCTCTCTCTACTGCTTAAAAAAAAAAAAATAAGCCAACACCCAAAAATAACTTAGATTAATATTATAACATTTTTTTTTTACCAAATGCACTTTGACAAATAAGGAAGAGGTAGATTTCATGGTGAAAGGTCAAAGTGATATCACCTTAATGTTAAGCCACTTATTTTTTAGAAAATTTTAATTTCTTTAGTAAAGAGGGGCTTGATAATTTTTTCATCTTTACTGTGAATTTCTATAGAGATTTATTGAAATCATCCCTCGAGCCTCGCATTGGGTACCTCCTCGCTTGTTTCTAATGTCACATTGTGCTTGTGGTTGGCAAGGAAGAGGGGAACACACTAGTGATGGAGATTTGGATTGTTGTGGAGTGGAGAAATTATTGTGCGGATCTCAAACATCGTCATAGACCAATAAAAATGTGTCACATCATCCTTTTACCGTATAGCGGCTCGGTACTGCTCAACACCGCACCTCGGTACTGCACGGTACCACGCCTCGGTACCGCGGCATCCAAACATATAGCTACGTCCGGCGTCCGCACAGATTAATTTCTCTATGGAGTGGGAGACTATTAAGAAGTGCTCAACTTGATAAGGAGATTGTCTTCTTGAACTATAAGGTTGGACGCCTCTTCATTCTCAGCCTGGGACACATAAAAACTCCTCTTGTTCATTCTGGTTGAAACTAATCAAAGATTGCATTTGTCGAGTGCTCCTATGCAGAGATAGAGCATCCTAATCCTCAACCCTTTCATCAACCGACTCCAAAATATGGGTCAACTTCAAGTTATAAAAGAGGGATTTGTTCAAGAAGGGCTACAATAATAAATAATAATAATAATAATAAAGAAAATATTCAAAAAATAAATAAATAAAAAAAAAACGAAAAGGCACTTACAAGCTAATAATCGCTCTAGTAGATTGTGATCAATGTTCGTCTCTAACTTCATAATGAGGTCTTTCATCTTGATTAAGTGGGCATACTCGTCTTTACCCAAAGGGAAATCTAGGATCCCCCTTTTTTCTTTTTTGTCATTCAAGTCAATTAAGACAAACACGCATTAGACAAGCAAGACTTGAACCTAATACCTCTTAATTGATAGTCTAAACTCTCAACTAATAGACAAAGAAAAGTTAAGTGAGCCTCTCTTCTCGCTTGATAGAATACCAAACTTTAATGATAGAATATATTGTTTTTTAATTGAATTTATTTAACATTTTTAATAATTAGAGAAGAAAAGTACATGATATGCATAAATTATATAAGGTATTAAATAATTTTAATGACTATTATTCAACTTTTTTTAAGATAATTTTTCAATAACATGATTCAACTTTTTTTAATGATAATTTTCTCGTGCAGAAAAATAATTATTGGAGGGATCTCCATTTTTAATAGAATTCTCTAATTATTTGAGTATCTTTTCTTTTTTTTTTAATAAATATAATTTTTCTTTAAAGAATTAAAATTTAAAATTTTAGAATGCACCATCTTGCAATATAGGAGATTCTTCTCTTGTTACGAAAGATTTAATACCTTTTTTTTCTTTTGCTTAAGAAATAAAATCATAAATCTGATTCACTGAAGTCATTTAGGGCTTTTTTTAAAAGTTGGACCCTTTAAATTTTAGCTATTTTCAATATCCAATTTTAATATAAACTATTAATGTTATTCAGTTGAAAAAAAAAAACACAAATGATATTCAAACACTAATTTGGGCTAATTGATTTAAAAAAAAAAACCAAAAATTAAAGATAATATCTTAATTCTTAATAACACACAAAAAATATTAGTCATATTATTAGAATTTAAAAATAATTGCATTATAAATTCAGTTTTAAAAGACGAAGTATATGAAGCAAGAACTTATTATTAAAATAAAATAAAAAAAAAATTATTATTAAAATATTACAAAAAAAAAAACTTGTATCAAAAGAAAATAATAAAAGAATTAACCTATGATCCCTTTCAAATGAATTTTACCAATGAAGAGTTATTTATATTATTTTAGTTAACAAAAAATGCTCATTCCCCTTTTCCAAGTAGCCTACCTGTTGCGTCCAGGAGTTTTCGCGGCGGTAGAGAAATATCATATTGAACGTCTTAGCATTGCACGAAAATCCGGCACGCAATCAGATAAGGAGAGAGAGTCTAGCATTTATGAGAAACCAATATTTTTACGTGGAAAACCCCTGAAAAGGGGGGAAAACCCACGGGACCTAGCCCAGTTTGATGAATCCACTAGTATTGCAGTCGATTACAAATGAGGCCCTTCCTTGGTGGAAGGTCTTAGCTTGATGTACATCTTATGGAGTACATTACATGATGTAAATACAAATGATCACTATTGACATGTTCACTTTGTTAGAAGGACTGCAGTCGGCGGGCGACATAAGTCAGGAGGACCGTAGTCAACGGGCGACGGATATTGGAAAGATTGTAGTCGGAAAGATTGTAGTCGGCGGGCGACGTAAGTCAGGAGGACTGTAGACGACTGGCGACGGAGGACGGAAGGACTGTAGTCTGACGACGAAGATCAGTAGGACAGCGTCAGGTAGAAGTCCAGCAATGAAAAGAAATGCATCTTCGCATAGATGTCTAGCGAAGTCCGATAACCGGTAGAAGTCTGGCATCGGGTAGAGACTTGGCAAAGAGTGAAGGTCCGACGTCGGGTAGAAGTCCGACGTCTATTGGTGGCAGAGGAGAAATTCGGCCTCCCTTGGGCGGAGTTTCGGCGTCAGGAGGGAACTCTATCGTTAAATGAGAAGAATTTCAGCATCACGTGGAAGTTGTGCAAATTCCCGGTGTTTCCTGAAAATCCGGCAGAGTTCCGGAGTCTACAGGCGGCAGGAAGAGCTCCGGCGGTGGTCGAGGAGGTGAGGAATCTCCTTTTTCCCTTTCTCCTCTTCTTCTTCTCTCTCTTCACTTGAGCCCCCCCTTGGTGTAGAATGAGGGCTCTATTTATAGTTTTTCTGGAGTGGCATAGCCCGTAAATAGGCGTGAGATCAAGGGCGAACAGGGAGTGGTTTGAATGGACGGCTGATATCGAATCCTTTGATCATGCACCGTTCGTTGGACATTTGAAGGCCTTAATGATGTCGGAATTCGATGATCTTAGGCTCGTTGGATTCGTCTCGTCGAGCCGCTCGATTCGAGTATAAGCTCGTCAAAATCGGAGACCGTTTGGCAACTCAGATTGCGGTTTGAACCTTCCAACAGCGCTTTGAGCACTTGATTCAGACTCATTTGGGCTCGGATTGGGTTGATCTTGGTGTCGTTGGGTTCGTATTTCCGAGACGCTCAGTTTTACTGTAAGCTCGCTGAAATCGGAGTTCATATGCTCTCGAAATTATATTTTAAAGTTTCCAACTAGTTTTTGCCTCGAGATTCGTGCCCGATCAAGATGATTTTGCGATGTCGTATCAGTTGCCCCCCTATTTTCGGACGACGAAGCACCAGGAGTCCGAAAATACATGCGTCGACAATTTGCATTGGTCTAAACATCAAAAAATACGTTCCAAAAATTAACATCTTGCTCGAACTTCACCATAGAGGCCTCATTGAGTTCCGAAAGTGTCGTAATCGAGCTGGAACATTGAAAAACGTGTCCGGGGACCCCAAAAACGTTCGAATCGGACCGTCCGTGCCGAAAATCGGCCCTGGACACATGTAGGCGGCCGAACCGGCTGGCCAACCGGCCGCCGCCGCTCGCAGGCGGTGGCTCCCGCGGAACCGCGCGGAAGGAACAGCGCGGAAGGAGCCTCGCAGAGCGCGGTTTGACCGCGCACGGCTGGACCCGCACGGTGCTCCGCACCCGCACCCGAGCTAACCCGGGCTAGCCAGGTGCTGTCGCGGTCTGGCACCCACTGCTGCCGCAGGCAGGCGCCTGCCGCTGCTGTCGCGCACACCGGCCGCTGCCGCGGCCGGCTATTGCGCGTGTTGTCGCGCTCCCGTATGCACACGCCGCAATCCACGCGTAGTTCCCACGGATTGGTGCGTTGGACGCGCCGTTTCGACGGTGGGGAGGAGGTCGTTCAGTCCACCGCCTCAAGTGGGCCCCACATGCGTGAAATTAAGTATTTTTTGTTCTTTTTGGGTCCAAAAAATTCCTAAAAAATCTCAAAAAATTCCAAAAAATTTCGAAAAAATTCAGAAAAATTTTAGAAAAATAGGGAAATCCAAAAATGGTAATAACTCCCCCAAATTCTCTCCAAAACCTATAAATAGGCCTCCTAGGGCTTTAGAAAATTTGCAACTTCTTTTTCTTTCTCCCTCTGGCTCTCTAGCGGCTGAGGCCTCCGCTATTTGCGAGCGGGAAACTTCCCCTGCTCGAATTAGCGCCCTCTTCGTGCGCAGGAGTTACGGGATTTCCCTTCCTTCCCCCACGGCTCTCTGGCGGCTGAAGCTTCCGCTATTTGCGAGCGGGAAATTTCCCCTGCTCGAATTAGCGCCCCTCCTCGCGCGCAGGATTTACGGGATTTCTTCTCCTCCCCCACGGCTCTCTGGCGGCTGAGGCTTCCGCTATTTGCGAGCTGGAAATTCCCCCTGCTCGAATTAACGCCCCTCCTCGCGCGCAGGAGTTACGGGACTTGAATGTCATTTGAGCGGAAGTTTACTGGCGATAGACGATCGAGTTGAAGCCCATTAGCAGTCAACGATCGAGTGTGGAGCCAGAAGAGAGAGTTTGAGGGTGCGTTGCAAGTAGCAGTCGAGCGAGAAGCCGATGACGAGTAGTTGTCCGTTGAAGAGCAGAAGTCCGTCTACAAGGAGAAGTACGACGTCGGGTAGAAGACCGACGAAAATTCGTCGAGAAGCAGAAGTCTGACGACGAGTAGGAGTCCGCTGACGAGCAGAGATCCGACGTCGGGTTGAAGTTCAACGTCGGGTAGAAGACCGATGAGAATTCGTCGACGAGCAGGAGTCTGATGACGAGTAGAAGTCTGCTGACGAGCAGAAGTCTGACGTCGGGTAGAAGTTCAACGTCGGGTAGAAGACTGACGAGAATTCGTCGACGAGCAGGAGTCTGACGACGAGTAGAAGTCCGCTGACGAGCAGAGATTCGACGTCGGGTAGAAGTTCAACGTCGGGTAGAAGACTGACGAGAATTCGTCGACGAGCAGGAGTCTGACGACTAGTAGAAGTCAGCTGACGAGCAGAAGTCCGACGTCGGGTAGAAGTTCGCTGACGAGCAGAAGTCCGACGTCGGGTAGAAGTTCAACGTCGGGTAGTAGACCGACGAAAATTCGTCGACGATCAGGAGTCTGATGACTAGTAGAAGTCTGCTGACGAGCAGAAGTCCGACGTCGGGTAGAAGTCCGCTGACGAGCAGAAGTCCGACGTCGAGTAGAAGTTCAACGTCGGGTAGAAGACCGACGAAAATTCGTCGACGAGCAGGAGTCAGACGACGAGTAGAAGTCCGCTGACGAGCAGAAGTCCGACGTCTGGTAGAAGTTCAACATCGGGTGGAAGACCGACGAGAATTTGTCGACGAGCAGAAGTCTGACGACGAGTAAGAGTCCGCTGACGAGTAGAGATCCGACGTCGGGTAGAAGACCGATGAAAGTTCGTTGAAAGTCCTGCAAGGAAAAAGTTCAGCGAGAGGAGGAAATTCAACATCAAGTAGAAATTTAACTTTGTGCAGAAATTCGATGGAAGTCGATTGACGACATTCTAGTGACATTAACCAAGGATGTATAATCTATCCGAGGTTGTTTGTTAGAGCCTTTGCTCGATGATGTTAACCGATATTGGATCCACCAATGATGTAAGACCTATCCGAGGTTGCATGTCAGAGCCTTTGCTCGATGACGTTAACCTGTATGGAAGAGGTCGGGAGAATCCGCCAATGATGTAAGACCTTTCCGAGATTGTATGTCGGAGCCTTTGCTCGACGACGTTAACCTGTGTGGAAGAGGTCGGGAGAATCCGCCAAGGATGTAAGACCTTTCCGAGGTTGTATGTCGGAGCCTTTGCTCGACGACGTTAACCTGTGTGGAATATGTCGAGAGAATCCACCAAGGATGTAGGTGTAATATCAAAATCTACTCCAGGATCGTCCTGGGACGATCAGTTGAGAATTTGCTCCAAAATTTGCCCAAATTTGCTCCAGGTGTTTTTCTGTAGGCATCGTCCAGGCCGATTGAGGCATCGGCCAGGCCGATGTGCACTATTCAAAATATCGGCCGGAGAATAGTCCTGGGAACCGTCCAGGACGATCAAATTTGGTCTAATCGTCCTGGGACGATCTGGCGATCGGCCGGGCCGATCTGAGTATTATAAAGCTGAAATCAGTCGTTTTGAAGAGAGAGAAAATTTATAAAAAAATGAAAATATCTTTTAAGGAGAGAGAAAGTCGAGGTGAAATTTGCAAAAGTTGATTTTCGGGCGACGCGGAGCTGTTTTCATCCGAAGAGATTGTTCAGGAAATTGCTGTACGCAAGGTAAGGCACATTCCGCCTTTCTCAATTTTCAGAACCGTCGTGTTTGGCGGCATTTTCTGTTCGGATTTTGTTTCCGTTAGCGATTTTCGTCCGTATCTTTTGATTGGTTCAGTTTTTACCGCGTAACTTTTTGTATATTGTTGCCGTGCCGGGTGTGCACGTTTTGACTATATTTTGAAGATTTTTGTCCGGGTATTTTTGATTCGACGGAGTTTTTAGTCAACTGAATTTTTTCTGTGTAATTGAAAATCGTCTGTGCAGTATAATAAATGTTCTGAAATGTTATTATCTACATTCTGTACGAATTTGGTAAATTGTAATTTTCAGGAAAAATTATGTAAATTCTGTATACTGCCGTTGTGCTGCCCGATTTTTTTGTCTGATTTCTGATTTTGTCTGGATTTCTCTGAATTGATATGCTATTTGTATATGCCATACAAATGGAGTTATAAGGGGCCTGGATCCTATGAGATTCAGTTAGTGTCTGGGAAATCTGAAATGAGCTCAATCTGAATTCTGTTCTGTTCCGGATCCGAGGAAATCTGTTTAGGTGCTATAAGCACTATATATGTATTCTGGTGCGATAAGCACATCTGTTCTGGTGCCGTGAGCACAAAGGGAGACATAAGGGGCCTGGATCCTATGAGATTCAGTCAGTGTCAGGGAATTTAGCTATTAATTATATATCTGATTTCTGATATCTGTTTGTTCTGATCTGTTCCGTTCTGAACTGTTTCTGATTTGATATATGTCTGTTTCAGTTCCGATCTGATTTTGATTTGATATGTCCGTATCTCTTCTGATTTGATCTGTTTTGTTATGAACTGTCCGATTATGATTTCTGTACGAAGATTCCGATATCTGTCTGATTCTGTTTTGGTTTCTGATTTGGATTTGGGTCTGATGTGTTTGGTTTTGGATTCTGGAAGTTTTGATTGGAGGTTTGTTGCTTTGCTGAGCTGTTGAGCTCACTCTCGTTTTCTGGTGGTTTTCAGGTTCTGTGAAAGGGAAGGAAGTCCAGGACTAGAGTTCAGAGTCCGATCTGTGATAAGTACTTTTGTACTTTTGATTTTTATACGGTCATGACTTTTCTTCTGTATTTCTTCTGTTAGCCATGTACCATATTTGTAGATGATTGTTTTGAGAAAAAGAAAGAAAAATATAGATGATTTGTTCCGCTGCATTTGATGATTCATAGTAGCTCTGGTCTGTTCTGTGTGTTGGTTTCTGAGTTGAAATAATTTGGAAGATTTAAGCAAATTCCAAAGCCAGATCCTGGTCAGTCAGTTTGTTCGTTTCCGTGCCGCGACCCAGTGCGAGCGGGATCCGTCCCGGATCGGGTCGGGTCGTGACAATTCTAGTGGTATCAGAGCATTGGTTTTGTAATTTGGTTGGATTGTACAACAAAGCTATAGGAAGTGATCTGTAGTGAGTCAGTCTGGGGTAGTTTTGGTTTGTTTGGCTTTTTATTGTGTTGTTTTTGTGATAGTTTTCCGGATTTTTCTGGATTTTCTGTATGGATTAGCCAGACCCAGACATGACTGACGGGCAGAGTTCCAGTCAGGCAGCACCAGTGGGGAGTACAGCCCCAGTGGCCGGTGCTGACACGCTGTCACAGTTTGCTACGCTTGTTGCTCAGATGATGAGCGAGACTCAGAGCAGAGCTTCTATCGTCCGATCTGATGATCTTGATAGACATTTGCAGTTATTTTTGAGGTTGAAGCCTCCGAGGTTTGAGGGCGCTGTTAAGCCCAGAGCTGCTGTGGAGTGGCTAAGGAGGCTGGAAAAGACTTTTGATGGGATGCAGTGTCCTGCGGATAGGAAGGTCCCGTTAGTAGTGTTTTTGCTAGATGGAGAGGCTGAGCACTGGTGGGTTCGCCAGCAGGAAGCCAAGTTTCAGGGCAGACTGAACTCTTTGATCACTTGGGAAGAGTTCACTGAGGTATTCCGAGATTGGTTCGTTCCCCCTTCTGCACGACAGCAGATGCAGGAGACTTTTCTGAGGCTGGTTCAGGGGAGCAAGACGGTGATGCAGTATGAGGCTGAGTTTACTGCATTAGCCAGGTACGCTCCGCAGCTGGTTAGCACTTCTGCTAAGAGGTGCTACAGATTTCTGAGGGGACTACGAGACCCTCTGAGACAGCCCCTGATACCGTTCCGGATCACTGATTTTTCTGAGCTTGTGGAGCGAGCTCGTTTGATAGAGAATGACATGATGGCTACTCAGTAGCGGTGGACTGCGAGTAGGAAGAGATTTGGAGGTGAGGCTTCTAGCAGTGATTCCTTTGGGAAGAGGAGATTTGTAGCTGGTTCTGGATCCGGAGTCACCATATCTGACTCCAGGAGGAGCGGAGAGTCGGCTGGTACTGCTACCAGTACGACGAGTTCTGGTTCTGTCAGTATCGCACCTGTGTGCCAGAATTGTGGACGCCGACACTTTGGCCAGTGCTACAGGATGGCTGGTCTGTGCTTCCGATGTGGTCAGCCAGGACATCGGATTGTTGAGTGTCCACAGATGGAATTTGATCGGCGTTCTGAATTCCGATCTAAGGGTTCTGTTAGACCTGCCGAATCAGCAGCAGGAAGACCGAGGACTATTCCTCCACACCCTGAGGGATTTTCTGGGAGAGGTGGTAGTTCTAGTTCTGTACCACGGAGACCACCTACTGTTCAGAGGGAGCAGAGTAGTTCTATTGCTTCAGCTCCAGTTCAGCCACGAGTTTACAGCTTGAGTCAGCAGGAGGCTCGTGATGCTCCGGATGTTGTGACAGGTACGGTTTACATTTCTGATCAGCCCTGTCGTGATTTGTTTGACTCTGGAGCTAATCATTCTTTTCTGTCCGAGCGATGTTTTGAGACTTTACATTCGGATTCGATGATTTTACCGGTTTCTTTGTCTGTGATTTTACCGGCTGGGAGTCCTTTGATTGCTCGGAAGTTTTGTTTGTGTGAGATTGACATTTCTGGCAAGAGGTGGAAATCGAGTCTGATTCTGTTGCCGATTTCATCGTATGATGTGATTCTGGGCATGGATTGGCTGAGTCAGTATGAGGCCCAGATAGACTGTCTGAAGAAGCAAGTGAGCTTGCTTATGGCTGGAGAGAGATTTGTATTTCAGGGCTTACGAGGTGTTCCCTCCAGTCTGATTTCTGTTTTGGAAGTAAGCAGGATGTGGAAGAAGGGATGTCCAGTGTTTTTGGCTTCGGTGCGGGATTTAAACCTGGAGGTTGGTTCTGTTTCTGAGATCCCTGTGGTACGGGAGTTTGCTGATGTTTTTCCTGAGTTGGTCAGTTTACCTCCGGATAGAGATGTGGAGTTTTCTATTGATATTTTTTCAGGTACCGCTCCTATATCAAAAGCTCCGTACATGATGGCACCGAAAGAACTTTCTGAGCTGAAAGTTCAACTTCAGGAGTTGGTTGACAGAGGTTTTGTCCGTCCTAGTGTTTCGCCCTGGGGAGCACCTGTTCTGATTGTGAAGAAGAAGGACGGTACACTCCGTATGTGTATTGATTACAGAGATTTGAACAAGGTCACAATCAAGAACAAGTATCCTTTGCCTCGGATTGATGACTTGTTTGATAAGCTTTCAGGATCTTCTGTGTTTTCGAAGATTGATTTGAGATCCAGATACTATCAGGTGAAGGTGAAGGAAGCTGATGTGGTGAAGACCGCTTTCAGTACTCGGTACGGGCACTACGAGTTCTTGGTTATGCCTTTTGGGGTAACCAATGCGCCTGCGATTTTCATGGATCTGATGAACCGAATATTCAGGGAGTATTTGGATCAGTTTGTGATCGTATTCATCGACGATATTCTGGTATATTCTGCTTCTGAAGATGATCATGCCAGACACTTGAGGATTGTATTGGAGACTCTGAGGCGGCATCAGCTGTATGTCAAGTTCTCCAAGTGTGAATTCTGGCTGAAGAGCATTTCTTTTCTGGGGCATGTGGTGAGCGGAGAAGGTATTTCTGTTGATCCCCAGAAGATTCAGGCAGTTGCTGATTGGCCAAGGCCGACTACGGTATTTAAGGAACATAGTTTCTTGGGCATGGCCGGGTATTACAGGAAATTTGTGAAGGGATTTTCACAGATTTCGATGCCTCTGACGAGACTGACTCAGAAGTCAGTACCTTTTGTTTGGACACGGGAGTGTGAAGCTAGTTTTCAGAGATTGAAGGATTATCTGACTTCAGCTCCAGTGTTACCACTTCCGTCAGGTACGGAAGGATTTCAGGTGTTCAGTGATGCTTCACTGAAAGGACTGGGATGCGTCCTGATGCAGCATGGTCAGGTAATTTCTTATGCTTCGAGACAGTTGAAACCACATGAGAAGAATTACCCGACACATGATCTGGAGTTAGCTGCAGTGGTATTTGCTTTGAAGATTTGGCGTCATTATCTTTATGGCGTCATATGTAAAATTTTCACTGATCATAAGAGCTTGAAGTACATTTTTACTCAAAAGGATCTGAATCTGAGACAGAGAAGATGGCTCGAGTTGATCACGGACTATGATTTGACCATTCAGTATCAGCCTGGTAAGGCGAATGTGGTAGCGGATGCTCTGAGCAGAAAGTCTTCTGGATTATCAGGTTTGCAGCTTATTTGTGATGACTTTCTGATTCGAGACATGGAGCGTTTGCAGTTGGAGGTGATTTCCTCCAGTAGTTTAGATTTGGCTCAGATGAGTATTCAGTCTACTTTGGAGACAAGGATTCAAGAAGCCCAGAAGTCAGATTCTGACTATTCGAAGTTGATTGCTCAGATTGGATCTGGTAAGACTCCTGAACTTCGAATTTCTGATTCCAGTGCTATTTTCTGTAAGAACAGGTTGTGGGTACCTGTGTTTGGAGATTTGAGGCAGGAGATTCTATACGAATCTCACCATTCAGGCTACACGATTCATCCAGACAATAGTAAAATGTACGCTGATATGAAGCTTTTATTCTGGTGGCCTGGGATGAAGAAGGATGTGGTGGAGTTTGTGTCGAGATGTGAAGCCTGTCAGTTGGTGAAGGCAGAGCATCAGCGACCAGGTGGACTGTTGCAGTCTTTGCCTATCCCTGAGTGGAAGTGGGAGGAGGTAACGATGGGTTTTCCTCGATATAGACAAGGGCACGACGTCATTTGGGTGGTAGTAGATCGATTGACGAAATCCGCCCATTTTCTTCCGATTAGGCAGATCGATCCGGTGGATAGTTTGGCACAGATATATATGAAGGAAATAGTCAGATTGTACGGTGTGCCTCGAGTAATTGTTTCTGATCGAGATGGATGATTTACTTCCAGACTTTGGAAGGGCATTCAGCAAGGCTTGGGTACGAAACTGCATTTCAGTACAGCCATTCATCCTCAGACCGACGGACAGTCTGAGAGGACCATTCAGGTACTGGAAGACCTGTTGAGGCTTTGTGTTTTGGATTTTGGCGGAAGCTGGGAGGATCATATCCAGCTGATTGAGTTTGCTTATAATAACAGTTTTCAGTCCAGTATCGGTATGGCACCGTACAAGGCTTTGTATGGCAGGAAGTGTCGTACTCCTTTGACTCTGACGGAGGTCGGAGATAGACAGGCTTTGGGTGCCACTTTTGCTGATGAAACTGCTCAGAAGACCAGTTTGATTAAGGAAAGATTGAAAGCGGCTCAGAACCGTCAACAGAAGTATTACAATTAGAAGCACAGGTTTGTTGAGTTTCAAGTTGGTGACTTTGTGTATGTCAAAGTCAGCCCGATGAAGGATGTGAGCAGATTTGGTCAGGTGAGCAAGCTAAGTCCGAGGTATGTTGGACCTTTTGAAATCCTGGAAAGGATTGGAAAATCTGCTTACAGACTGTTGCTTTCTGATTCGATGCCCGACGTGCATAATGTGTTTCACGTATCCACTTTGAGGAAGTGGGTATCAGACTCTGAAAAGAAGGTATCTGCTGATGAGGTTGAGATTCAGGAGAATCTGGCGTACAAGGAAGAGCCAGAGTTGATTTTGGCGTACGACGTCCGAAAGTTAAGAAATAAACATATTCCGATGGTTAAAGTCCAGTGGAAGCACCGGACTGCACGAGAAGCGACTTGGGAGAAGGAGTCTGACATGAGACAGTCGTACCCGTACTTGTTCTGACTGAGTTTGGATTGGATAATGTCGAGGACGACATTTTTCTGAAGGTGGGGAGATTGTAATATCAAAATCTACTCCAGGATCATCCAGGACGATCTGGGATCGTCCTGGGACGATCAGTTGAGAATTTGCTCCAGAATTTGCCCAGATTTGCTCCAGGTATTTTTCTGTAGGCATTGTCCAGGCCGATTAAGGCATCGGCCAGGCCGATATGCACTGTTCAAAATATCGGCCGGAGAATAGTCCTGGGAACCGTCCAGGATGATCAAATTTGGTCTGATCGTCCTGGGACGATCTGGCGATCGGCCGGGCCGATCTGAGTATTATAAAGCTGAAATCAGTCGTTTTGAAGAGAGAGAAAATTTATAAAAAAATGAAAATATCTTTTGAGGAGAGAGAAAGTCGAGGTGAAATTTGCAAAAGTTGATTTTCGGGCGACGCGGAGCTGTTTTCGTCCGAAGAGATTGTTCAGGAAATTGCTGTACGCAAGGTAAGGCACATTCCGTCTTTCTCAATTTTCAGAACCGTCGTGTTTGGCGGTATTTTCTGTTCGGATTTTGTTTCCGTTAGCGATTTTCGTCCGTATCTTTTGATTGGTTCAGTTTTTACCACATAACTTTTTGTATATTGTTGTCGTGCCGGGTGTGCACGTTTTGACTATATTTTGAAGATTCTTGCCCGGGTATTATTTGATTCGACGGAGTTTTTAGTCGACTGAATTTTTTCTGTGTAATTGAAAATCGTCTGTGCAGTAGAATAAATGTTCTGAAATGTTATTATCTACATTCTGTACGAATTTGGTAAATTGTAATTTTTAGGAAAAATTGTGTAAATTCCGTATACTGCCGTTGTGCTGCCCGATTTTTTTGTCTGATTTTTGATTTTATCTGGATTTCTCTGAATTGATATGCTATTTGTATATGCTATACAAAAGGAGTTATAAGGGGCCTGGATCCTATGAGATTCAGTTAGTGTCTGGGAAATCTGAAATTAGCTCAATCTGAATTCTGTTCTGTTCCGGATCCGAGGAAATCTGTTTAGGTGCTATAAGCATTATATATGTATTCTGGTGCGATAAGCACATCTGTTCTGGTGCCGTGAGCACAAAGGGAGACATAAGGGGCCTGGATCCTATGAGATTCAGTCAGTGTCAGGGAATTTAGCTATTAATTATATATCTGATATCTGATATCTGTTTGTTCTGATCTGTTCCGTTCTGATCTATTTCTGATTTGATATATGTCTGTTTCAGTTCCAATCTGATTTTGATTTGATATATCCGTATCTGTTCTGATTTGATCTGTTTTGTTATGAACTGTCCGATTATGATTTATGTATGAAGATTCTGATATCTGTCTGATTCTGTTTTGATTTCTGATTTGGATTTGGGTCTGATTTGTTTGGTTTTGGATTCTGGAAGTTTTGATTGGAGGTTTGTTGCTTTGCTGAGCTGTTGAGCTCACTCTCGTTTTCTGGTGGTTTTCAGGTTCTGGGAAAGGGAAGAAAGTCCACGACTAGAGTTCAGAGTCTGATCTGTGATAGGTACTTTTCTACTTTTAATTTTTGTACGGTCATGACTTTTCTTCTGTATTTCTTCTGTTAGCCATGTACCGTATTTGTAGATGATTGTTTTGAGGAAAAGAAAGAAAAATATAGATGATTTATTCCGCTGCATTTGATGATTCATAGTAGCTCTGGTCTGTTCTGTGTGCTGGTTTTTGAGTTGAAATAATTTGGAAGATTTAAGCAAATTCCAAAGCCAGATCCTGGTCAGTCAGTTTGTTCGTTTCCATGCCGCGACCCGGTTCGAGCGGGATCCGTCCCGGATCGGGTCGGGTCGTGACAGTAGGACCTTTCCGAGGTTGTATGTCGGAGCCTTTGCTCGACGACGTTAACCTGTGTGGATGAGGTCAGGAGAATCCACCAAGGATGTGAGACCTATCCGAGGTTGTATGTCGGAGCCTTTCCTCGACGATGTTAACCTGTGTGGATGAGGTCAGGAGAATCCACCAAGGATGTGGAACCTTTCCGAGGTTGTATGTCGGAGCCTTTGCTCGACGACGTTAACCTGTGTGGAATAGGTCGAATCGAATCCCCCTCGGATTGATTTTGCTTTGATTGGGAGGGGGCAAACGCCGCGTATATCCCGAATCAAAAGTGAAGAAGGTCTATCTTTAGACCGTTAATTTGCTCGGATATTCCTGAAATATCAACTTGATGTTGAAGGTATTGGAGGATCTATTTGGCCATGGATTGAGTCAAATTTGCCCCCCATCCGCATCTGCTTCTTATGATATTGATGCTATGTGTGATCTTTCGAGATTGGAGCAAAAGTTGCCCCCCAGTCGGGAACCACGTTCCCACAGACGGCGCCAAACTGTTGCGTCCAGGAGTATTCGCGGTGGTAGAGAAATATCATATTGAACATCTTAGCATTATACGAAAATCCGGCACACAATCAAATAAGGAGAGAGGTCTAGCATTTATGAGACACCAAGATTTTTACGTGGACAACCCCTGAAAAAGGGGAAAAAATCACGGGACCTAGCCAGTTTGAATGAATCCACTAGTATTGCAGTCGATTACAAATGAGGCCCTTCCTTGGTGGAAGGTCTTAGCTTGATGTACATCATATGGAGTACATTACATGATGTAAATACAAAGGATCACTATTACATGTTCACTTTGTTAGAAGGACTTCAGTCGGCGGGCGACATAAGTCAGGAGGACCGTAGTCAACGGGCGACGGATGTCGGAAAGACTGTAGTCGGCGGGCGACGTAAGTCAGGAGGACTGTAGTCGGCTGGCGACGGAGGTCGGAAGGACTGTAGTCTGACGACGAAGATCAGTAGGACAGCGTTAGGTAGAAGTCCAGCAATGAAAAGAAATGCATCTTCGCATAGATGTCTAGCGAAGTCCGATAACCGGTAGAAGTCTGGCATCGGGTAGAGACTTGGCGAAGAGTGAAGGTCCGACGTCGGGTAGAAGTCCGACGTCTGTTGGTGGCAGAGGAGAAATCCGGCCTCCCTTGGGCGGAGTTTCGGCGTCAGGAGGGAACTCTATCGTTAAATGAGAAGAATTTCAGCATCACGTGGAAGTTGTGCAAATTCCCAGTGTTTCCTGAAAATCCGGCAGAGTTCCGGCGTCTTCAGGCGGCAGGAAGAGCTCCGGCGGTGGTCGAGGAGGTGAGGAATCTCCTTTTCCCCTTTCTCCTCTTCTTCTTCTCTCTCTTCACTTGAGCCCCCCTTGGTGTAGAATGAGGGCTCTATTTATAGTTTTTCTGGAGTGGCATAGCCCGTAAATAGGCGTGAGATCAAGGGCGAATAGGGAGTGGTTTGAATGGACGGCTGATATCGAATCCTTTGATCATGCACCATTCGTTGGACATTTGAAGGCCTTAATGATGTCGGAATTCGATGATCTTGGGCTCGTTGGATTCGTCTCGTCGAGCCGCTCGATTCGAGTATAAGCTCGTCAAAATCGGAGACTGTTTGGTAACTCAGATTGCGGTTTGAACCTTCCAACAGCGCTTTGAGCCCTTGACTCGGACTCATTTGGGCTCGGATTGGGTTGATCTTGGTGTCGTTGGGTTCGTATTTCCGAGACGCTCAGTTTTACTGTATGCTCGCTAAAATTGGAGTTAATATGCTCCCGAAATTATTTTTTGAAGTTTCCAACTAGTTTTTGCCTCGAGATTCGTGCCCGATTAAGATGATTTTGCGATGTCGTATCACTACCAATTTCAGCATTCTATGTGAGAATCAAGGATGGCAAATGGCTTAACAAAAGGATATCCTAAAATTTTAAATTAATTATGGATTCAAAATATTATACCATATTATATTTTATTGATATAATTTTTAAATTTTTAAAAATGTTATTTTTTACATTATTGAGGTTTTTTTATTCCAAAAAAATGTTATCACCCAATCATAAGTTATTTTACTAAATACCTATCTATCATGATATCTTTATTTTATTTTATTTTTTTTTATCATGATATCTTGATGTTTTTAGCAAAAGATAGATTTTTATTTTTGCCTAACATGCACATGTTATCTCTTAATACAACTTAAACAGTAAATAAATTAATTAAATTATTACAAATATAAAATTAAATTATTGAATAATAAAAATAATTATTAAAAATATAATTAAATTATTACTATTTTTCTGTAATGATTATAGTTGTGAATGTTTAATAATTTGAATAAATTTATCTAATAATTAAATTAAATTATCTAACATTTTAATTATTTGATTTATAATATGTGACACATCAGATTAAAAATACATGGTAAAAAATAACTCCATTTTCATGCAAAATTCCTCAAAATATCCTATACCAAATTGTGAAGCGCAACATAAATAGCCACAGGAACTTCCCAAAACTCCCAGCCTTAAGCTTACTATGGAAATAGAAAGTCAGCCAATTAAAGAAATGGCTACCCGATAAGAGTGGGTAGCCTCCGACAGAAACCTTAAAACAATGGAGAAGAAAAATTACCTTGCCAATTTCAGCTTCCCCTTCCTCCTCACTTTCTGTACACGGGAAAATAGCGAATGCAGATCAGAATGAGGAAGACAGAGCAAAAAATCACATATTTTATAGAATAAAAGGCGAAGAAACTGCGGAGAAAAAGCGTTTGATAGACCGAAAAGCATAGAGGAGATTGAGAAGGTGAACAATGGAAAAAGATGGTAGATTT
Organism: Dendrobium officinale; assembly: GCA_019514585.1. NCBI lineage: Eukaryota > Viridiplantae > Streptophyta > Magnoliopsida > Asparagales > Orchidaceae > Dendrobium > Dendrobium officinale. Next base: position 44,717,476 of record CM033684.1, read on the forward strand.
CCATTGGTGGCTGTAGCCATTAGCAAGGATAAAAGCAGCCAGAATGCATTGAAATGGACTATCGACAATCTTATTACTAAGGGGCAAACTCTAACGTTAGTACATGTTAACACCCATGAATCAGGTAATTAATCATAACGCTTTCGTATTTCTGCATTGAGAAGAAGTTTATTTGTCATTTCTGTTTTTATGAGAACAAAAATTGCTTTCATTTATTCAAGAGGAAAAACAAAGTCAAAAACAGAGCAGAGTTTTCTGCACACAACATCAAATTATTTTCTAATGCGACTTCTGGAAAAAAAAATATAAATTTGAATGATGAAAAAATATATTTGATCAGAAATATGAAACATTACAATGAATTTGTGTCATTTCGTGTGCAATATAGTTTTCTTGTGCTTATTATAGGAGAATTATCGTTAAGAAAGTAGAGATAGATCCAAAAAGATTTAATTATATTTAAATAAAAATTTGATTCTTAACAAGACACAATGAAAAAAAATGATTCAAGTAGCCGACCCCATGTAGAGGGATGAAGGCTTGATGTTGTTATTTTTGTTGTATTATACGAATTGTCGTATATCTTTGATCAATTGTATTTTTTTAATCACCATTTTATGCTATACATAAATGAGCGACTAAATTTTTTCCCATTATTTGTTATATATTAGGACAATCATGATCTATATTGGTGTCATTATTTGACACGACCCGAAAATTTGACCCGAACCTGACCAAAAAATTTCACTTTCGAGTCAACCCGAACTTGAACCGACCCGGCTCAAGTTAGGGATTTCGACCCATTTGTAAAATCGGGTCGGGTTTGGGTTGAGCCGAAAATCTGAAATTAACCCGATTTGACCCGTTTTTAATTGATTTAGGAGGGTTTTAAAATATTGTTATGAAATAAGTAAATGTTATTTTAAAAAATAATAATAAACCATCTTGCCCAAACTGAATTAAGCTTAGTTTATTTTAAATTGATTGAAGTAAATCTTACCTTAATTCGATTTAGGTTTAAATAAATCGAATTAAATAAAAAAATTTAGTAAAACATACCCAAAATAGATCCAGTTCGGGTTCGAAAACCCGACCCGTTTGCTAAAAAAAGGGTCAAGTTCAGGTTGGGTTGAACAGTGCTTGACCCGATTTTGACATCCTTAATGATGTACAAGAAGATAACAATGAAAATTTTATTACTTGATTGATGTAAATAACTAAGGTTGTGAAAATCGAACCATACAACGAATCGAAAGGAAGATATTCACTGTTCAACCGGTTCGACCTGTTTTCAAACCAGATGACTAATAAATTATAATATTATTAAAAATAAAATAAAATTCACATACTAATATGACAATCTAAACTTAAAAATTTTATAATTCTAAGAATTTAGAGAATTTGGACACTACAAATAAAATAAATTTTATACATAATAATATATTCCATAATTTTAAAGTAAAATATTAAAAATTATTAATTTATATTATATATTTTTAAATATAAATAATTACTAATTTTAAATTTAAATGTAAATATCTCTAATATTCAAATTTCATTCAAATTTAATAGAAATTTAATTTATATATAAATATATAAATTTAATATAAATAATTATTATTTTATGTTATATATTTAAGTATGATTTACGCCTATAAATTATATATATATATATATATATATATATATATATATATATATATATATATATATATATATATATATATATATATAATTTCATATTATAAAAGTATATTTATAAAATCATAATATGTAAGTTATATATATAATTCACATTATAAAAGTATATTTATAAAATCATAATATGTAAGTTATATATATATAATTCACATTATAAAAGTATATTTATAAAGTCATACTATATTATTTATTTTAGATTTTTTAATTTTTATTATCATTTCATTTCATATTTAGAGAGAAGTTTTAGAAGTTTAAAATTTATAAATAATCATTTTTATTTGAATAATTATAAATTTAAGAACTTTAAAAATTATTATAATTATTTTTTATTTAAATATTCTATGCAAAATTTTTCCAAAAAATTTCATGAAAACAATCCATCATGCACACATTGTAGAAATTTTTACTAGTTTTTTAGTTCAAATCACTTAAGAGATTTGTATTGTATTATTTATATCAATGTTTTAAAAATCCGACCAGACCAACTGCTTGAACCGTGAACTAGTCCATTGGCCGATCCAGAATATTACCAAAATCGCTTTCGCCTTGAATCGATTTAAATCGTCTTAAACCGGCGATTCAACCGATTAACCAGCGAACCGATGTTGGTTTTCAAAAATCAGTCCAGCTAGTATTTAATTAAATAGATTTACTATTCAGCCTTTTACTTAACAAATTAATTTAAAATTTATATGTTTTAGTTAAATAAAATTAATAATGTTTTATCACAGGACCTAATCATATCATATGACTTCATTATCCATGTGAAGCAAAAAGCTTACGTAGACAAAAAGCATACTACCATATATTATCTAAGTGATATGAGACAAAAACTAAGGTGAAGTTCTCCAGTTTACTATACAGATACTTTTAATAATACAAATTATATTTAATTTTTATCTATTATTTTTTTAATTTAACTTAATTATATAATATAAAAATTAATTTTTTTTTTATTTTTTCATCTATTTTTAATAATAAATAATATAACATGAATTTATAGAAAAAAATTTATAATGTAAATTGAGTATACTTCTCATGGGTATAAATTATATCTAACATATAACATAAATTAGTAATTATTTATATTAAATATAAAAATATATATTTAAACTAATTTTATAATTTATGTTAAATAAGAATTATATTATTTATAAAGTATGATTTTAAACTTCCAACTCATTCTTAATTTGGATATTTGATATGTATGATAGGATGAATTTGTGATTAAGTTTAAGGTTAAATTGTCATATTATTATATTAATATTATTAATTCTAATAATATTATTATTTATTATATCATCCAAATAGAATCCTGTCCAATTCGAAACCGGTCGAATTGTGAACCTTTCATTCTTCTTATTCATTGTTCGGTTTTCACAACCTTGATGTATATAGCTTTTCTTTTATCCATGGGTTAAGAGCCCACATGGGGTGAAAGAACCATGTGGGTATAATTTATTAATGCTTAATATATAACACTTTAAATTTTTTGGATATATATCATTATTGTTTATGTATGATTTTCTTAATCGCGAATTTTAGTATTGCATGATTATTATATCATTATTATTTAATTTAAATAAGATTTAAACAATTTTAATATTTATTATATCATCCGGTTCAATCTCAGTCGAATCATTGAACATTGAACCTCTCCAGCTCTCTTTCTTCCAGTTCAATGTCCGGTCCGATTTTTATAACCTTAGTTGTTATTGTTGTATAGTTTAAAGAATAATATTTTTCAGAACTTTAGAAGTTCTGGAATAAATAGAACTTTCCAATTTGTTTTCATGATCAACTGGAAATTTTTTGCCGTGAATTTTAAATATCAATTTATAAATGAGAACACTTCAGGAAATCCAAATAACTTGCCTGGTATACCATGTTTTGTAGGTTCTCAGCAATATGACCCATCCAATGGCTACAAAGGAGCCGTGGAACCTCATATGAAGGAGCTCTTCCTCCCGTTTCGCTGTTTCTGCACAAGAAAAGATGTCAGTAACGCTGAAGTTCTGAAAAATAGCTCATTAATGAATAGAAATACTAATAAATTTACATAATATTTCTTGACATAAAATCTACTACATTTTCTAGATAAACTGCAAGGATGTGGTCGTTGAAGACCATGATGTAGCAAAGGCAATTGTAGAGTTCGTGTCCTATGCGGCAATTGAGAAGCTTGTTCTCGGAGCTCCATCCCGCAATGGACTAATGAGGTGCTCAATGGTTCCTCATTCATATAAAAAATAGAATAAAAGGGAGATTTGCATCTATCCTATTGAAATCACACAAAAAATAGCACTAACATTACTTGATTTAGATACTAGGAAGTTAAATATAATGCAAAAAAAATAAGAATTTTGTGTGGTATGTATGTAGCTAGCGTTTGCACAGAACTACACATTTTTCAAAAAGCTTAATTGAGAATTCTTTCCTATTAGAAGACTTAGAGGCTCGGATATCACCACCAACATTTCCAAGGGGGCGCCAGATTTCTGTACGGTTTATGTTATCTCGAAGGGAAAGATACAGTCAGTGCGGAGTTCAGTTAGGCCAGCTCCTATACTTTCACCACTCAGAGCTCAAATACAGAACCAGGCTAATATCAAGCCAGATCCTATAGATCATCATCAACATGAATCAGGAGTCAAAGGTAAATGTGAGGCTTGGTTTTATTTTCTTTGTTTGCTTAGCGAAAGTATTGAATTGAAACTTCTCTTGCCATCCTCAGGTAACATGACACCCAATGCTCAATGTCTACAACAAGATGAATCAATCAAGTGAGTCCGAAATGCATTTGAGATTTGATCATTTCAGTTTCATAAACTTCTCTGAATTCAAAAAGAGCTTCGCTTAGGAGATAATGAGAAGGGGGTTTGAATCTAGCTCTTGGAAGCAAGTACAAAAACTAATAACTAACCATGAGAATAGGATTAAAAAGCTATATAGGCGAGCAAGTTGTGAACAACGGAAATGGATTTTAGTCCTAAAATATGAAAAATGAAAACTCCAATGCAAATGGAAATTATCAAGAAAATAATAATTAAAAAGAGAGGTTGTAGCCATAACTTAAATCTTGATTAGCAACACGCAGCAGAGATTCAACAATGTCCAGAATAGGTCAAGAAATATTAATGGTGATAAGATGTAAAGATTAGACATAGTAAGTAAAACAGGGTTAGCAATTGAGTTTTGCAGCACTTCGGAGACTGCAGGCATATCACTACTTGATAGGGAGCCATTAAAAGTGTCCGAATTCAAACTGCTCTAATGTAACCTGTGGGGAGATCACCCAAGCATTCACATAAAATTACATCCATACCACTGTAACAGTAACCTCTAGGTAAACTTGGCTAAAAAAACCTAACTCTGGAAATTATAATGAAACTAGAAATCTGACAGGTAGTTCTGAGAATATATAACAGATCATGCTATAATTAACATGTTAGTATCATCTGAGTAGCAATGTGACAAAATTCACCAATATCCAGAATATGCTTAAATATCAGAGGAAAAAAAAAAAAAACAGAAACAAAAACCTACAAAACATGTTTTGTGGCTAAGAAGGTGAATTGTCATTTGAGTTTTGAAGTCTTGAAACCAGCGGGCAATGATTGTACCGTCCTTACTCTCTGCAGATCACCATTTACAAGAGGATTCCATGGGAAGTCATATGCAGATCACTCACAAACTGAGACAGACATATCCGTTGTCAGCTTAGGGAGGCCAAGCACTGACAGAGCATTTCTACCAAGGCTTACCAATTATTCAAATGACCATGACCACAGCTTTGAATCAGTTCCAGTGCGCTCTGTGGATTCATACTACTTTGGAAATGAATTCTCTTCCAACTCGGGGGCTGGCAGCACTACATCATGGTCATCTCAAAACATGGTAAATACACTACAAATGGATTAAGATCTACCAGTAGTTTCATTTCAGAATTGCATCTACTTAAGGCCACTATTTCTTATTTCATTTTATCAGGCATCTCCAACTACTCGGGCAAGTTTATTAATAGCCTAAAGGTTTCCATTTTTTTTTTTACATAAATATGAAACAAAATAGCACTTTTAACAATTGTCCACTTAATCTAATAACATTAGTAATCCCTTAATAGACTGCTATGGCTCTGATGTAACATGATTTCACTAAATCGGCAAATCCTTCTAGTTTCACCTTAAATCAGGCTCAACCCCATGTCTTGAGACATAATGAGCTCACATCATAAATCGGCAAATCCATATCAGTAACTTTGGATTTGAAGCCAATTTTTAACTGATTCTGAGAGAATACTGCCAAGATATTATTATATCTGGTTTTCAACTGAGTCTGATAAGCTAATTTGTAATTTTAACACCAGTTTTAAATCCAAAGTTAGCTTTAGCCTATATTTATGGTGACAAAAGCTCCTTTCCTAAAATGACAAGGTCTAACTAATATGAATTAAACCTAAACGATCATGCTGCTATCTAGATACCAGTGCAATCTATAAATTACAGTTCGTTTGGTTCTTCTTGCAGTGCTATTGTAATTATTGATACTGATTATGGATTTTCATTTTCTTCTTCAAATCATTGAAACTTCAGGATGGCTTTTCAATTTAGATGCTGACCGACATTCAAACAACCATCAGAAGTTGAAATGCTATCAGAACTGCAATTTAAGATACAGGGGAAACAAACAAATGACGTATTTAACTAACAAAAAAAAGACATCAATATGTCAATAAACCAAATAACCCTATATAATTCTTCCAAGTAACTTCTAATCATGTTAGCTTCAATTACAATAACTAAGCATAAAGAATTACACACTTACAGGATGATGTAGAGGCTGAAATGAAGAGACTAAGGCTGGAGCTTAAGCAAACCATGGAAATGTACAACACTGCCTGCAAAGAAGCACTCATGGCAAAGCAGAAAGTAAGTGTGTTCTAAAATCTAACTTCAATTTAGCATTCAATCTCCTAACCAATCCTGATCACAGGCCCATGATCTCGACCGATGGAAGATAGAAGAGGAGCACAAACTGGAAGAAGCTCGCTTGGCAGAGGAGTCAGCTCTGGCCCTCGTAGAGAGGGAAAAGGCAAAATGTAAAGCAGCCATGGAGACTGCTCATGCACAGCAGAAGATAGCAGAGTTAGAAGCACAGAAGAGAAGAAAAATAGAGATGGAGGCTTTCAAAGAGGCAGAGGAGAGGAAGAATGCACTGGATACCTTTGTTCCAACTGTCAGGTATCGTAGGTACACAATAGAGGAGATCGAGGTGGCTACAAAACACTTTTCTGAAAGCCTTAAAATTGGTGAGGGTGGCTATGGTCCGGTATACAAATGTTATCTAGATCACACGCCAATTGCAGTTAAGGTGCTACGACCAGATGCAGCACGAGGAATAATACAGTTTCAGCAAGAGGTAAACAACTTATATATTTAATCTCAGCAAAATATAGTACTATATATAGATGATGCAAAAAAATTGGCATGCATGAATAAGATAACAGATTAGTTTTATGATTAAACACAAGAAAATAAGAGAAGTAAACGAACTTTCCACTTGCTAGAGGGAAGATATTAGATTACCAGTAGAATTTGATATCCATGCTTAGACGAGGAAAACAGTAAATATTTTTTTTTTTAAATGTGAAATAATCCCTTAAGTAAAACTGTAGCCATATCACGATTATTCATCTGGCCTCTTTTTAAGCTTTTTAATGTTGAAAAGTCAAGAACTCATGATTAATGGCCAACTTGACAAATGAGAAATAAAGGAAACCAACAATTCATAACAATGTGAAGTTGAAAATTCTACGACTATGCTGTAGAGAACAATCAAAAGACCAAAAGAATTTATTACGACCACTATTTCCAACAATTTTTTGCACAAATAATGTTACTGGAGATAATTTCACAAGAAAGCCTTGCTCAGTGCCTCTCATTTACAGGTAGAAGTGCTGAGCTGCATACGGCATCCACACATTGTCTTACTACTAGGTGCTTGTCCAGAGTATGGATGTCTAGTTTATGAGTACATGAAAAATGGTAGTTTGGATGATCGCCTATTTAGAAGAAGAAACACTAAACCAATCCCCTGGCAACACCGATTCCGCATTGCTGCAGAGATTGCCACAGGCCTACTTTTCTTGCATCAAACAAAGCCTGAGCCATTGGTACACCGAGACTTGAAGCCGAGCAACATCCTCCTTGATCAAAACTATGTGAGCAAAATTGGTGATGTAGGGCTTGCTCGCCTGATTCCTCCTTCAGTTGCTAACAGGGTCACACAATACCGGATGACTTCTGCTGCAGGAACTTTCTGCTATATAGATCCCGAATACCAGCAGACAGGCATGTTGGGAGTCAAATCTGACATCTACTCTCTTGGAATCATTCTGCTCCAGATCATCACTGCAAAACCAGCTATGGGGTTAGCAAACCATGTTAGTGGTGCAATTGAGAACGAGACCTTCCTGGAGTTACTGGATGCAACAGTTACAGACTGGCCAATTGAGGAAACCATGAAATTTGCTGAGATAGCACTTAAGTGTGCAGCGCTCCTATGGAAGGACCGGCCAGACCTTGCCACAGAGGTACTACCAGAGCTCAATAGGCTAAGATCTCTTGGAGAAGAAAATATGCAGTACTGTACACTAAAGAACACATATAAATCGCCAATGAACAATCAAGTTTCCATACAGGATACCATGGATGACCCCCACATGTTGCAAAGTTGATAAGGAAGCCAAGGAAAAAGTCTGCGGAATATATTGGAAGGAGATATCAATGTGGCCTGAGAAATAGATGGCAGGTATAATGAAGCCAAGTCATAGAATGTTGCTGCTATGTAACAACTTTTAAAAGTATTTTCTTGTGAAAGTTTTTTGGATTCATAAAGTTTGCATTTCTTACAACTTTATTCATGAGAAAAAAACATGACGTTCCAAAAATTAATGTTGGGCAGAATTTGAATACAATTGTTTCCCACGTATAGCATATCATAAATCAATAGAGTATATTTTAAGGAATAACTTTATCTGAATCATTGTTGTATCATAGCAAAATTTCATTGATTACGTCTGGTGATGTATCAGATCTTTTCATCGAGTTAGGTTAAATCTCAAAGTGCTAAAAGAAATTTAAACAACTACTTAAAAAATTTATTTTTGAGATCAAACATACTCCAATGGTGCAAACTTAAAGTTAAAACAATCTTCTCACCATAACAATTCCAATGACATCAAAATCATGCGAGTTCATATGAGGCCTGGACTAGATAAATCATCTCTAAATGGATTGGATAAGATCAAATCTTCTACCTTGTGTGAACTGATTGGGTGAATGCCATGGATGGAAGTAGTAGCATTCCTTCAGCGTGATAGAAAACATCATAGGGTTTATATCTTTTACTTGATTGATTATGATAGTGCAAGTATGTGCATATATAAACAAGAGAATATAGAAATATAAAGAAACACAATAAATAAGAATATCCTTAATAATGAAAATATATTATAATAGTAACAATTGCATATTCCTTCTATAAATATTTAGAACATGTGATAATATAGATATGGTAATATTCCCCTGCAAACTTGAGGCAGCAGCTCTCAACTTGCATTTGAAAAAAAAAGCTCATAATTGATCTAGTCGATAGGAGAGATTCAGTTGACAATATACCATCTTCTTGAGCCTATAAGTGGTGAAACATAGGATTGCCAAGATTGTAGTCAATGAGAGCAAGAAGGGTCTAGGCAGTCCACTTTTAGAGCTTGGCGAGCCAAATAATGACAACGATGTCAAGGGAGATAATGTAGGATTAGTGCATAATGATGGCGATGCGTGAAAATGGAGAGGACACCAATGACAAAAAAATTGAGTAAGAGGAGGATCTTCAATAGCGCATCTAGAGGAAGAGAAGTGTCAAAGTAAAGAAAGGAGGATCAAGCCATCCATAGAGGTTAGGACAAAGAAGGCATAGAAGTGCATATACATTTTGAGGAAATCGGTGAAGTTACAATAGTAGAGGATACTGATGAACATAATGGAGGTGATGAGGGCCACAAAGATAATTGTTGACTTATTTTATACAAAAGAAATCTCCTATACTGGAAGTCGTGCACCTCCCTACCCATACCCACACTAACGATTTCTCAAATCGTGCACGAGAACCCAAACCGCCGGGTTCGGGTTCGGGTTCAACAAACTGACCCATTTCAAAAATTAGGTAAGGTTCGGGTTGACCCAAAAGCCCGAGAATGACCCAGATTCAACCCGACAACTCCCATTGTACATGAAATCGAAAATCCTGATTTACTCCCGCACTCGCGAGTCATCCCGACCTGACAGCATCGCCGTCCGCTTCTCCCGCCATCCCGCGGGCATGCTGTCCTGTCGCCAAGGCTCGGTTCGAAGTCCTAACCCTAGGCTAAGTGCTAAGCCGCTAGCTGCACAGTCCTCACTTCGATGACATTCCTTCCTTCCTCTTCACCGACTAAGACAACGTTCCTTCCTAGTTCCTTTCCTACTGCTTTGACGAGACAATGGATGAGTCGCCTTCCTCCCATTCGCGCGCTTTTTCGGCCACAACCCGTTTCGTGTCAGGTTGGGTCAACTAGGAAACCCGATGGGTTTGGTCCGGGTTGAATTTTATGACTCATTTACAAAAATGATTCAGGTTTGAGTCGTGTCAAATAGCTTCGAGTTAGTTCCGGGTTCGACCCGAACTGACCTGCAACCCTATTTTGACACCTCTAGTGCAAAGTTCCCCTGGAGTTAGTCACATAAAGCATGGTGTTGTGCGTGTTATTTTAAATATAACGCAATAATATATATATATATATATATATATATATATATATATATATATATATATATATATATATATATATATAGAGAGAGAGAGAGAGAGAGAGAGAGAGAGAGACTTATATCAATAGATTTGAGTAGGATTTAAAAATAATTTAGTCTAAATCATGCCAAATAGTTGGTCACATATAACGGCAGCCTTCCGATGACCCGGTTAAGAAAGTAGATGTATTAGATTTGACTTATGTTAAGAAAAGTAGAGGTAGATCAAAATAGACTTGGTTAGAAAATATTAAAAATGTCATTTCTTTTTTAGATTTAAATGAGAATTTGCCTCTTAACAGGACAATCGAGAAAAATGATTCATGTAGCCAACCCCACGTGGTGGGATAAAGGCTTGAAGTTGTTGATGTTGTTGCATGCCAACTAAGAAAATGATATCTTTAAATCCTACAAAAAGTTAAATCCTTCAAAATTTTTTGATATTTTATTAATTAATAATTAATTGTGATATTAATATATAAATCTTAAAAAAAATTAATTATAATTTATAATTTGAAATTTATAACATGTTAATAAAATTGCACGCGTTATTCGCACTTTGCGTCATGCACCATTACCCATGCATGGTGCAAATAGCGCACGCTATTTTGATGTGCTACGTCACACCAAGCACACAATGTCGTATGTGAGCCACATCATACACTATAGCGAGTGTCATTGACATGTATGGTCAGAGGTAATGAAGAATGATAAAAGTGAATGAGAGAATGTGCTTGTCATGCCTCATTGTCATCATCATTAGGGACATGAAGGTATAAAGTAAAACCTTAAAAAATCCTGAACGCGATGCGTTTGGTGCAACGAGTGGAATCTTTGTGTGCTTTTCTTAAAATAGTGAAAGAAACTCATAGGCAACATTCACAACACGATAGATAAGCCATGTTCGTACTTTCTTAGGATGGTGATGAAATTCAAATATGTGTACCTATGCATGACTTTCTTGATGTGACAAAAAATATTGTAAATTCAAGACATTTACACAAAGACCCATGCACTAATGACGCATTTATATGGGGAAGACTCTGGGAGGTTGTCAAATTTTGCACTAATACGGGACCCAAATAAAATAAAATAAAAAGATTCTTTAGCATAAGTGCAATATTTAAATGAATTAAACTAAAATTAAAATAATGAAAGGCAGATCAAATCTATAAGATGAGAACAAGATTGAATACTAAATTGAACACATGGAACTTATAGAAGACATGTAATGAACTAATGGCTCGCCAATGAGTGCGAGCAGAACCTCCCTTCGCACTTAAAATATCAGAACCGTGGATTAGAAGTCAATGAGTTGAATGAGAATGAACAAAAGAACTCCCTTATTTATAAATGGAAGAATAATTCTCCCATAACGCCCACCTAAATAAAATCTAACCATATGAGATAACACAAAGGATAGTGTGAAACACATGTTAGATTCTTGCTCGCTTACCTTGTACCTAGATCTATAATACACGCACAAGCAAATAAAATGTGAGTAATAATGGAATTAAAAAGCAAAGTCACAAGCACATTCCAATAATAGCACATTCACTTGAAAAACTATCACATTAAGCTTTTACACATCTCAAACAGTTACAGTCGAGTAAATGGTTTCCAAACAATCATAATAGCCAATACTAAAAAAGGCTTGTACAAATATTGAATTGCTCAAATTCAATGCCTAAAAATGTAGCGCATACTTAAAAAAAAACAACATAAATTGAATATGCTATGAGAACTATCTACCCTTTTATTGAAAGAATGAATAACTATTTGAAAAATTCACAAACACTCTCTCAAATGTAAAAGTCAATTTTTTTTACATGATGCTTCTCGAGCGAGTTGCTTGACCTATAAAGCCTAGTCGGAAATTCCTCATTTCAAGTCTAAGCCTTTTCCTTGTAAGTACTTCAGTTGATGAGTAAAAACAGGTAGCACTTAGATGGAATTTTATGATACAAATGTTGACCCATCAGAATATGTGATTCATGTGTGTCTCAAATAGTGTCATCTAATGGCATGTTATGTGCTTTATTTCAGTTTAATTATTTTCTAGCTTGAGTGAGAGAATTTTAAACAAGTTTGAAGGTAGCCGTGTTCACAATAAGCAAGATTAACCATAATGATTGTTTAAGAAACCAAAAGAACTAAAACTAGCATAAGCAAGACAAACAATACTAAAAAAGCAGCAGAAAAGGTGAGATAAGTGTTAAATGGGATGTAAACATGCAGGAAGGTGTTCTACAACATATCAACTACAGGAACAAACATACAATTCCTGATAGCGTGGATAAGGATGAAGAAAGATCAACAGGCTTAACAGAGGAGTATAGTCTCCTTAAGATTTGTAGAAAGGCATAAAGCTTCCTCGAATGTTTCCATATGTAAATCATTCTTTAATATAGCTTTTGGCTCAGTAATGAAATCTCATTCTAAGGAAGCTCGGCCCTCATGTAACAGTTTTGATGGACATGGCTTTAAATAACAACTGCTGAAGGCTCCCATCTTTAAAGATGACCATTGGACAAAGAAATAAAAAACTTGGTTTTGATATAACAAAAACCATTTAACGGTGACCACCAATAAAACTACAAATGAGTTTGCAACTATCAGTATCACTGAGCACAAAACTCTATACCAAAAGTGGGATTTATAAATCTATTTGTTGTACATATCCAAAAACAGGTTATCTCACAAATGAATAGGTTAATGAAATAAAATAAACAGCAAGAAGAAACTAAACCTTCAAGCAATGCCAAAAACCCAAGACAGTACGAAGTTGCAAAAAAAAAACCTTGCAAATTGCATCATCAATTCCAGAAAGAAAGTTTGTAAAACGCAAATACTTTTACTTAAGAACCCCTTAAATACCGTTAAGCCTTCAATAATTCCAAAAGATTTGGTTAGCCCTATATTTTTTCCTCAAATAAACTGCAATAAGTTCAGAGTATTTCCATATTTTTTGCCTTCTTGCCTCCAAAAGAAACTCTGAACTAGAGTGAAAATCTCCTTTCCCAAAGGCCTCAAAAACTAATGGATCAGTCAAAATCACAGGAGAACTATCTACATTCATTTTGTCTAAAACAAAAGACAAGTTCCTCCCAAGCCTTCTATCCATGTAGGCATCCACAACACAACCATACGTCACAAGATCAGGGACTACACCTTTGGATTTCATGTGCTCAACACTCAAATGGAGATCCCAAAACAAGCCCATTCTAGAAAATGCCAGTGTCCTTATGTTAAATGTCGTGATATCAGGAGAGAATCCAGCCTCAATCATTGCCAAAAATTCTCTTTGGAGGCTTTTCATTTTGAAATTGGCAGCAAACGAGAGCAATAGCTGGTTCCAGAGAAGGTTCCCAGTGTTCCTCCTACCAAGTCCAACATCCTTTAAAAATTCACCAAGGTCATAGAACTTCCTTCGGCTTATATAAGCCAATGCCATTGCTCTGATTGCTTCTTTCTCTATAAGAATTCTCGATTTCTTCAACTGTTCATATGCAGCTTCCATCTCTACAAGGGGGCCATACATGCTATAGTACTTGAGAAAGTCATTTCCAGTGACAGAATCAACCTTAAAGCCTCTAGAAACCCATGTCCTTGACAACTGCCTTCATCATATCCAACTGCCCAGCCCTCCCAAAACAATTCACAGCTGCAGAATAAAGCTGAGAAGCAAAACTGAAACCTATAGAGGCCGCTTCATCTAGAATCCTCATAACTTCCTCAAACTCTCTGGTTCTCACATAGGCGTCTACTAAACACGAAGCAACCCCGACGCCTGACACAATTGAGCTATTTATTATCTCACACCACAACGCCTCGGCTTCATCGATAAGTCTACTCTCCATGCAATAAAGCAAAAGAGCTGACAGGGTAGCAACTCCAGGTCGGATGCCCAGAGATTTCATATCAAAGACTACCTTCTGAGAAAAATCAGGTATTCTGTAACATCTGCATGCACCGATAATTGCAGCAATCTCAGCTTCCTCAAGGTTTCTATCTCCTAACTGCCGTTGCTGCATAAGCTGTACCTATATTCATAGGGAGAGAGAACAAATTACCTTACCCAAGGAATGCATAGTACGTGAGAAGTCTAACCAGTGCAACAAACAAAGCATCTCTACAAAAGAAATTGGTGCTTATGGACTGGAGAGCCATTAGCCGTAATGTAGCAAAGAATGTTCATTCCTAAACCCGCTGAGAATATAAGCATATGAATCATGAATAACCTTTTCTTTTTTATAAGCTTCCCCGTTGTAAGTTATCAGAAGTTCCGGCATCTGAATCTTGTAACCATATAATTTAACCCAAAAAAAAAAAAATCTAATGATTTATCGTCAATCAGTTATCACATACAAAATCAATACTAATGGAAGCTCAGTTTTACTAACGAATAACAAAAAAACGACTTAATCCAAACCAGGGATTCTAAATAACGTTTGCATCCTCCATCTGTCACAAAGCCATCCATGGCTAACAAGTGCGGTAATCAAAGACAAAAAAAGTAGCTCACCTTCTGGCACAAATTGCTTGGACTCGAAGAAACCCTAGCACGCCGTAACTTGATAGCCCGCGGAGAAGAAAACGACGACGGAGAGAGGGAGCTGATAGTCGGACTCACGGCTATTTCCATCTCAGCTTGATGTAGAGCGGCTGGAAACCAAAAGGAGAAGCACCTGGCGGAGCCTAAGCCAAAAGCGTTACCGGCATGATTGGGTCGTTTCAGCTGAATGATTTTAGAGCTTTCAAAAACTGGTGGCTCTCGACCAACTTAGGCTGTTAAGCTGCAAGTAGGACAGCCCAACCAGAACTTAGGTTTCCTTTCCACCATTTTGCTACTGTTTCTTAAAATAAATTTTTATTATAAATTTTTTAATATTTTAATAAAAAATTATTTAAAAAAAATAATAATAAAATCATTCCAAATAAAATCTTAATAAATTTTATAAATTTAAATGAGTTAAATTATTTCAGAATTTAAATATTATATAATTATGATAGAAAGACTAACTAATCAAACATATTTTTTGGGAATGTTAAGTGAAAAATTCTCCCATTAGATGACTTCGAGCTTGCACCTCTTTTTCAAAGCTCTATTACCACTTCATTAAGTATCAAAAAAGTTGTTTTCGAGAAAGTTATGAAGTGGAAAAATTGCATTAAGTTCCCGGAACTTATTTAGTTCGGATCACCCACTTATGGTTGTTTTTCTAGTAACTGGAATCTATTGTGCTGCTTCATTCGGCTGTTGCTGGAGCTATTTTTTTCGTGGATGCCTTTTTGCTGCCTCAGGAAGCTTTTCATGGATGTGGCTGATGGGTTTTGTGTCTCATCTGGACAATGATGAGGCTCCAATTTTTTGACTCCCCTTTGGATGGTCTTCGGGCAACCAATGGTTTGAGATTTGGCTGATACTCTATATGACATCCCTAAGTCCAGATTTTTTTGCAATTGGAGCTTTCCATTCTTAAGAATTTATGTTTAATTTCTGTTATTCTTTTTGCTGCTTGTTACTGCTCCCTGTTGATCATTTTTTATGCTCTTTTTGAGCTCTGATTGAGCTTAGCTGCCCTTTAGTTTGGGATCTTTTTGTTTCTTTTTTCACTTATAACTTTTATTTTTCCTTCCTTTAATATACGGGCTAAGCCTAAATTTTTCTACAAAAAAAAAAAAAAAAAACTGGCACCTCTTGAAGAAGAATGAGTATGATACTAACTTCTAATACAATTTTCAGCATACAAAGCCCCAATATTTGGATTAAAAATTTAAGAATTGATTATAAGAATATATGATCTTCATTTTTAATGAATATATAGTTGAGATAATGTGATTGGACAAGACAAAATCTATAAACTAAAAACACTTTAATAGGAGTTCAAATAGTGTTAAATTAATCATTCAAAGTGTAATTAGAAGCTTTTATAGGCTATTTGAGGTTCAAACATCATTAAATTTCATGTGCTTATATATATATATATATATATATATATATCAAATGGTCAAATGTAAAATTTTCAATTTGTCCAAGGGAGTCTATAGAGTTTTGACAAAAAAAAAAAAAAATTGAAATGCCCTCTTTAAAAATCTATGAATAAGTAACGTTTTCGCTTATCCAAGAAAAAAATTTTGGTGGATAGAATTACTCAATATAGATAATTATAAAGCACTACATGCTATCACCATTGCCCAATTTCATCAATAGATCATCGTCGTTCAACGCTTTTCAATGACCAAGATCCCTTAATCATCAACATTTGATATCTATTTTTCTAGTTATTTAATCTCCCCTCCTATTAAGAGAGAAAGACCAAGTTGGCCACTTTATTTGACTTCTATCATCATTCGTCACCCATCATTTAATGCATGTTAACAACTAATATTCAACAATTTTCATCAAGCAACAACTAATGCTCATCTTCCTAGATGTCTCATATTTCTCCTATCAAAAAAAAAAAAATTTTTTGAGCCAATTTTTATCTAAAATCAACCAATGCCTATTATTGATGCCCATATTTCAAGTCATTCAATCTTCCTCTATCAAAAGAGGGATAAGACTATTGACGTAGCACATAATGTGCATGTAGATAATTAAGTTAAAAATTTAATTGCAATAGCTAAGACTAAAGCTCAAGAAATGAATGAAAAAGGCCCAATTATGGTAAATTGCATGCTTACTTTTTAACAAAAAAATTGGGTATTATAATCCCAATCAAGAGCTAGTTTTAGATATGTTAAATGTAATTTATATTTTAATTTTCATTTAGAAGTTTGTACGGTTAGTTATAAAATGATTAATTAGGGACGATGCATTAAAAAATAGGTAGTTAGAATTCCTCTTTGATGATCACTAACCCTCTTTCTCTCCCTTTTTTTATTTTCTCTTTTTTTTTTTAAGTTAGTCTTGTAATGCCTATAAATATGAGCTAATATGCATTATAATCTTCAATTTTTGAATAAAATAATTTCGTGGAGAAATGCTCTTCATTTGATTGGCATTTGGTGGCTTCATATGTGTGTATTATCTTTATTTCTTTTAGGTTAATTACAAATCATATTAAACACCTACTTTACTATATTCACAACTCTTCCTCAACTTCAAAATCATACTTTAAGACTAATAAACTAGCAACTAAAATCATAAAACCCTTCTAAATATTTTAATATAGTTATCAACTCAAATAGAGAACTCTTGAACCTCGTCTTATTTCCTATACTTCAACATCTTCTTAAAATTTACCAAAATCTACAATCAACTCCAAATCACAAGTTCACATCCCAACCTAATTTTCCACCATCATCAACAATCCTTTATCTCACATAAATGTCACTCTCTAAAGTGATCTTCAAAATTTTGCCAAACCATCCCAGACTGGACTAATCTTGATATTTTTACTAATATACCCCTATAAAACCATCATCATTTCATCATAAATTTTAGAATTCTTTGCTAAATATCAAACTAAATTTCCATAGACTTTTTTATCCATTAGTCTCACAAAAAGGCTACCAATCACCATCAATTATTCACCCTCCGACACCTAGCCTTTTGTTTCATCAATTATAATTAGGTGCATATGAATAACCAATGTAAAACAATTTTTAGTCTTTGAAATATAATATTTATTTTTTCGATCTCCCTATATCCTCTCCTATTATGAAAATAATTAATTCAATCATCAATCATTACCCAACATTTAACATACATCATCGATTATCATGTGATGCTTACCAACATTTGTTTGCCACTAATATTTAACCGTGCTCTTTTCTTTATATCAAGAGAATGACTAATCTAACTAGCACCATCTCTCAACTTTTTTATGTTTCTCTTTAATCATAGCCTAATGCCTACCAATGATTGAATTTTGATGTTGAATAACTATTAATGTATGGCGTACAATCCTCTTAGTCCCTTTGATTGCCCAACTTATAAAGAGAATGACTAAGTTGAACATTGACTGTTGTATAGCCTTCAATATTCCTCATCAATCGTCACATAACACCTACCAATTACTGACATCTAATGTCAGTCAGCTATTATTGTCATATCCTCCTAGAGTCCTAGCTAGTCACCTTGTTATAACCTTTAAATTTTAAAATATAAGTTTTGACCTACAATAGTTAAATTTATTTTAGGAGTCATTATTAGTCCAAATTTTAAACATTCTTCACCATAACATAAATATTATTATGTTTTAATTATACTAATTTTTGGGCATTATTAAAATTCCTTTAAAAATCGGCACATGTTGGTGTAAATATAGTTTTTGGGATCGTTAGGTATGTAATAACCCATATTTTATCCAAGGAAATTGATTTTTTTGGAGTCAATATAACTCTAAAGTGCAAACCATTTTTGCCATAGAATTGAGATTGTGGTATTTTACTTATACAAATCTTTTCGTAATTTTGGGCACTTGTGAAAACCCTTAAAAAATAGGTACCTATAGGACAAGTAAGGATTTTAGGATTGTTAGGTGTCCATTTTACAAACTAATTTGATTAATATTTTTAAAAAAAATGAATTATTTTTTGTAATTTTTTAAGTCTGAAATGATTTATTTGAATTTTATACTAAAAAATTGATTAAATTAAATATTATATCAATATAATATATTATTTTATTATAAAATATCTTATGGCATTAACATATTCTTTTAAATTCATTTTCCCCTTTTGGATTTTAGCAATAGAGAGCATTTGATTGAAAAAGTTAGGAGAGAGAAAAAGGAAATCGAGATTTGGAGGTCGGGGAGCGATTTTTGTCCGTCGAGTCTATTGGAAAATTTTCTCGTCTTGTTGTAAGGAATGTTTATCCTATTTTTTATTTCAAAGATTTTGTATTTTTGATATTTTTGTGATCAAATTTGCATTTCTATTAATGAAAAATACAAATAATTTTGTATTGGTAAGACTTTCACCATGTAACTTTTTATATATTATAGAGATTAAGATTATATATGCACATTTTGAATATTTATTTAAGATTTTTTATCTAATGATTTGGAAAATACAGTAACTTTTATCTACACAAAAATTTATTTTTACATCTAAAAATAGTAGTGTAGTACAATAAAAATCTTAAAATATTATTTTATATGATATAAAGTAATTTGATATTTTTCTAAAAATGTATAATTTTTCCTAATAAGAGTCTTTGTTGTATATTATGATATTTTGGCATCAACTTAATTAAATTAAATTATATAATATTAGCTGCAATGCATTAAAAATGGATGTAAATATATACTTGATTAATAGCTAGTCACTATTATTATTATAGTAATATGATCATAATATGTGTGTGTAAAATAAATAAGTAAAGAATGATTGACCCGTTGGTTGGAGACTAATTGACCTATACATGATGGTAAGCCAACAGACTTTCCTTTAAATATTATGATTTGATGTTATCCTCTTCTAATTCACATAATATACTGATTGGGAGTTATAAGAAGATTATTAGTGTGCCGACGAGCAAAGAGTGATGACTCTATTTTCTGAGTCAACGGTTTACTAATACTAATATAACACTAAAAAATATCATGATTGTCAGGACTTCTTACTTGTTTAGTGTGACTGATAAAATGCATATTCTTGAGACTTAGTGTGATTGCTAAAATGTATGTTTTTAGGCATTATTTTTATTATTATATGGATTAATTGTTATTTATGATTTTATTATTATTGTATTATTCTACTGCTCCTGCCACTAGATTATTATTATTATTGATTTAGATACTGATACTATTTAATAATACTAATTTATTATACTGATATTAATCACGTGAAATACTGAGCACATGATATAGAATACCTAGATAGAATGTGTATATTCTTATATGATTTTATTATATTGATTTAATTTTGATAATCTTTCCCGATATTTTGATTTGATATTTTATATGCTTTTTGTATTGATTGGTATTACTGATATGATGATTACTTTATAAATTTGACACTCATATTGGTT
Source organism: Dendrobium officinale (assembly GCA_019514585.1). NCBI lineage: Eukaryota > Viridiplantae > Streptophyta > Magnoliopsida > Asparagales > Orchidaceae > Dendrobium > Dendrobium officinale. The sequence goes on from CM033684.1 coordinate 44,738,011, forward strand.
TATAACTTTACTAGCTTTTATACCATAGTGTTTTATTATTTATAGATTCCACTACTACTATATTTGAGATTTTCTATTTATGCATTAATTCAATGATCATATGAATGTAACTGATATGATTTGATTGTTGACATGCATATTACTCTTTTTCATACTTTGAAGCCAGTTATAGGTTTTGGTTACCTATTGATCTTTTTAGCTCATTATATAAGATTAAATGATTTTAGGTCAACGCAGGAGAGTAGAAGTGTGAGGCTGATCAGGATTTTTCATGTTCTATTTCTTTTAGTTATTCTTTTATACTCAAGACAGAGTAGTTGTGATATGATTGTAACAATTCTGAGTAGTGTATATATTTTTTGAGAATGAATATACATGCGTACACTAATATTTTGAATTATATAATATCTATTTTATTATTTATTACGGATAGATGATCACAAATAGCTCTTATTATTATTTATTAAAAGATTAAAATTTCTCTGTTTTACAAATTGATTTTATTAGAACATTTTAGACATGCTTATCTAATTTATAAAAAATTTTCTATGATTTTTGGCTCCCAAATTTAAAGAAATGAAATTATTTTAGGCAAAAAGTTAAAAAATTGGCATAATTATATATACGTCATTTAAATTTCTTATTATAAAAAATCTTTATCCACTTAAATCATTTCATAAATCATTCTCACATTCATTTTCTGCAATAGAGAAGAAAATATAAAAAAATAAGTGAAAAGAGAGGAGAGAGAACAGAAAAACTAGTTTTTGATAGTCATAAAATTATTTTCACCAATTAGCTCAATTGAAAAACTTATTCGTCTCGAGGTTGGTTATATTTTTTTATTTTTATTTTCAATAATTTGGTGTATTTAGGATTTTTTTATCAAATTTATATTTTTGTTACTGAAAAGTAATGATAGCTTTATTTTGGAAAAAAATTTTACTACATAACTTTTTATATGTTATAAAGATTGAGAATATAAATATTTTAAATTTTTTTAGAAAATTTTTTTCACGTGATTTTGAAAAAAAAATGATTTTTAATAATTTAGAAATTTATTTTGATATCTTAAAATAGTATTTTAGTTCAATTAAAACTTAAAATATTATTATAGATGGTCTCTAATAATTTGGTTAATTTTTGAAAATCTGAGTTTCTGTTAAGTAGTGTTTCTATTACTTACCACTAAGGCATTTTGATAATTTTTAAACTAAATTAAATAATGCTTTATTTAATAAAATGCATTTAATATGTGTATAATATTAAAAGAAATGTGATATTATGAAAGTGAGAAACGATTTTGTTATACTGAGTCAGCGGGCTGTAGAGGTTGGATTTTAATATGACATGTGATGTTTATACCAGAGCTGGTGGGCTATCGAAGTGAGATTCTGATATGACATGTGATATTATCCCAAAGTCGGTGAGCTACCGAGGTGGGTTTCTGATATGACATGTGATGTTATGTCGAAGCCAATAAGCTACTGATGTGAGATTCTAATATAAGATGTGTTATGCTGCTAGTGCTTAAGGGTTATTAAGAAAATTATTATAATACATTTACTTCTTTTCAATTTTAGTATAGTTCATTAGTTAATTAAAAGCATTCGATATCAATATATATTTCGATTTCATTTTTTTGTATAATACTTGAGTTTATTATTACAACATAGTATTTTTAATTTTTTTTAGTTTCAGTTATTATTTTTTATTTTAGGCTGTGATAGCCTACTAAGCCATGTTAACTCACTCATATTTTTAATTTCATTTTTGAGGCTAGGAACAAGGTAATGAGCGATACTAGTTTTGGATAGCAAGCTCTAATCTATGTTGTAGGTATATGTTTGTTAGTTTTAATTTTTACAGGATTGACTTTTATTTTGTTATGTTGTCTGCTACCAAGCGTTGTTGTAAATATCTTACATTATATATATATATATATATATATATATATATATATATATATATATATATATATATATATATATATATATATATATGATGATAAATAAAAAATTACTTTGAAGTTCATTAGTCTTCCACTTTATTTGTATTAAGTAGTAGCTCTATTTAAATTGGAAATTTGTTTCAGTACTTCGAATCTTGCCACAATCAAACACAGTATGACCTATATTGTATCGGGTCATATCGGGTCAATTTGTGACTGACACACATGATCTCCTCTCTTACTAGGATAATAATTAAGACTACAATCAATCATTACTAAACATTTAATATATATTAAGTATTAGCCTGACAACTACAAATGACAATCATCAGACGTTGTTATTCAATAATTTATGAATATCATCTACCTGGACACCCAATATCCCTCTTATTAAGTGGATTGCTAAGTTGATCACTCATCATCTCCTCGAATCCAATAATCCTATAGAACATCGCCCAACTCTGCCAAAGATAGATGTATAACGTGTCATTTCCACTAATGTATGGTACTAGCCTAAGAGTCACTTAATATCACCTCTTAATATATAAGAGAGTGAATAAGTTAATATTCAAATGTGACACCAATATGTACATCATAGATGTCTGATGCTCATAAACCACTAGCATCTGATGAATGCTTTCTATTTATCTAAATTTTCTTTCATAGGAGAATGAAATAGTCAATTTTCCATTATCACTTGATGTTCAACATTCACCTCAACCGTCACACATTGCTTGCAAATATTTTTTTGTTTAGAATATGTTAGCTACTCATATTTGACACCCATATTTTTTAGGCACAATAATGTGTAACAGATTGAACAGTAATAAAGAACTATGTAACATACCAAGACCTAAAGTAAAATAAGTTCTTTTTTCTCTTTATTATGTCTTCATGTAATTTTATTCATTTTTTTTTAGTTAAAAGTTATTTACAACCTGATCATTTTACTATGTAACACAACTAACGATCATTTTTTATAACTAAATCAATTTGACATTCAAAGCTGATTAACAACATTTAAAAAAAACAAATTGCATGAAAATATATAATTAAATTTCTAGTGTTAATATTTACATTCTACTATAAGCTCTCAAACTTAGAAGCATATATACAATAGCCAACACTGGCTACAAAAGAATATATATATAAACTAGAGAACTTAAAATAAAACCAAAATTATCATCATTTTCTAGCCTCAAGTTGTAGGCCCTTATCGTGAAACCCTTAAAAAAGTTTTTTTAGAATTTTTTTTTACTAGAATAGTAAAAAATTATTTCATAAGGTATTATAAGTATAAATAACAAATCATCTTTGCCAGAATATTTATAGTGTAGTGCTTCAATTACCTTATTTTTTTTCATAATTTTTGAATACTAGTGAAATTTCTTAAGAAATTAGTACCTGTCGATACAAGTGGGGTTTTTGGAACAAATAAATATCCGTTTTATAAACTAATTTCACTAAAAAAATTTAAATAAAATGAGCTAATTTATGAATATTTTTCTATAATTTTTTTTTGGAATTTTAAAATAATTTCTATAAATTTTTAACTAAAAATTTATGTTAGTTATATTATTACATATTGTTTTCCATTTAAACTCAAATTTTTATCAAATAGATAGTTTCTTGGGAGATTATAGAAAAAACATAGGTGAGTGAAAGGAGAAAGCATAATTTTGGGTGATCAATTCGAGACTTTTTCATCAATTGGCCTTATTGAGAAACTTGTTCTTCTCAAGGTAAGTCATAGTATACCCATCTACATTTTGAAAAATATGCAAATTTTAATGAATTTTTGGATTAAAATTTTATTTTTATTAGCACAAAATAAGGATAATTTTGCACTTGTAATATTTTCATTGTGTAACTTTTTGTATGTTATGAAGATTATAATTATGACATTTTTTATTTTTTTTGCAAATTTTATAATGAGAATTTTGAAATTTGTGAGGTTTTTATTGAATAAAAAATTATCTAGATGTTAAAAAATAGTGGTGTAGTACAATAAAAGTCTTAAAATATTATATTACAAAATCCTTGATAATTTGGTAATTTTCTAAAAAATTATATTTTTGCATAATAGGATTTTTGTTGTTTATCGTTATACAATAGTGTGTAATTTTGATACATGCTCAATTACTCTTTAATTGATATAATATGATGATATATGTGGATATGTGATTAAATTATATCTATTAGAAGCCATAGTTTGTCAGAATCTGCTGAGATTTTATCTAAGTGAGGGGATTACTGGGAGCTATAAGGTGTAAGAATCCTCTGATATTTTATTTGAGATAGGGATGTATGATATGTTCTAGTGGTATAAGCACGAACCAAATGGGAGTCATAAGGAGTCAAAGTCTTTTGAGATTTTATCTAGGTCCAGGAAATGTGATATGAGCTACTCTATGATTTGAATTTTTATTTATTTATTTATTCAGAATTATTATTTAAATTAAGAAATAACTATTATGTATTTATTACATCTCTAAGTATAGTGATTTACTTAAATTATGTTTAACTATTTTTACATATTTAACAAAATATTTAATAAAAAATTAAAAATTTAGAATGGATGTGTGGCATATTGAGTTGTTATAGCTCACTATGATTTTACTTCTGGTTTTTAGGATCTGGGAAGAGGAAGGAGATTGTGAGCTAGTAGTTCAAAATCAAATATGAGGATATAGGTCTTTTGTTTTTTTTATTTTTTTATAGTCACGTCTAGTTAAATTTTTAATTATGTAGCTCTTACATGCATCAATATATGTATAGATATTTATTTTAATGAAATAAAAAAAAAACTTGGTGGATGTTTTTATTTTTAGTATTTAAATGTTTTAGTAGCTCTTTAGTTTATAGTTTATTTCAATAAATATTAATAAAAAATTTGAAATAATTCTAAAACTGTATCTTGAGATTTGTTTGCCATTTCAACACATAGGATCTTTCCTAGTCGAGTTGGATTATGACAAGCTTTTATGGTATCAGAGCAATAATTTTGAAATTGGATCATAAAATAGAATTCTAAGAATTAATCTGTAAGTCTAGTCTGGTAGTTTGAAGTCCTTCTGGGTGTTCATTATTTTTATTTAATGTGCATGTGTGTTTAGTTGCATATTTTGTGTGATCATGTATCCACCAGACTAAGACATGACAAATGGACAGAGTGCTAGTCAGACAACTCTTGTATATAGTGAGGTTTCGATAATTGGTTTATATATAGTTTCACATTTTGCTACTTTGATAGCCTATATGATGGGTGAGGCATAGAGCAGAGTTTCTATTATGAGATTTAAAGAGGTAGACAAACATATGTAAATATTTCTTAGATTTAAACCTATGATATTCGAGGGTACTATTGAGCCCAGAGCCGTAGAGGACTAGTTGATAAGGATGAAAAAGATATTTGATGATATGTAGTATCCTCCTAAGAGGAAGGTGCCATTAGCAACCTTTTTATTAGAGGGAGAGGTAGAGCATTGGTGGATGGGCCAACACGAGGAGAAATTTTAAGGGAGATTGAAGTCTCTAATTACATAGGAGGAGTTCTCTAATGTACTTAGAGCCTAGTTTGTACCACCTTCTATATGATAACTAATACATGAGATTTTCTGAGGCTGGTTTAAGGGAGCAAGGTAGTAATGCAATATGAGGCTAGATATGCTCAATAATGGTTATCACTCCTAGGGAGAAGTGCTATAGGTTCTTTAGAGGACTTCTAGATAGTTTGAGAATGCCTCTGGTGCCATTTCATATTTTGATTTCTCTGAGCCTATGGAGAGAGCATGTGTGATAGAGAATGAACTGATGTCTACTCAGCAATGGTGCACTGCTAGTAGGAAAATGTTCATTGGTGAGACTTGTAGTAGTGGCTTTTTTGGGAAGGAGAGAAGGTTTACACATGGAGATTCTAGAAAGGTGGAAAATTAGTATTTATAGTCATCTCTAGCAGTGGCAACATATCAATTTTGGTTCTATTAGTGGGGCACCTTTGTGCCAGAGTTATGGAAGTTGTCATTTTAGTTAGTGCTACAGGATAAATGGATTATGCTTCAATTGAGATCAAATTGGGCATCAAGTAGCAGAGTGTGCACATGTAGGATTTGACCAACATTTTGAGTCCATATCTAAGAGCTTTTTCAAACCAGTAGGGAGACCAAGGGTAGTTTATTTATATACTTTTTTTTAGGGACCATCTAATAAAGGTGGTGGTTCGAGTTTAGTGGCAAGGAGACCATTTGATAGTGGTCAGAGAAAGCCTAGTAGTTTTATTACTCTAGCCCTATTTCATCCATATATGTATAGTTTGACTCAGTAGGAGGCTACTAATGCTCTAGATAGTGTGACAATTTTGATTCTAGAGCTAGTTATTCCTTTATTTTACAGCATTTCTTTGATTTACTATACTTGGCTTCAATTATACTGGATGTTTCTCTTTATATTATTTTACCGACTAAGGATAGTATGATAGCTAATAGATTTTGTTTTTGTGATATTGAGATTTTTAATAAGCATTGGAAATCCAATTTGATTTTATTACCTATTTTCTCATATGGCGTTATTTTGGATATGAATTGGTTGAGTCTCTATGTAGCTCATATTGATTACCTTAAGAAGAGAGTTATATTATTTATGGATAGTGAGAGTTGTGTATTTTAAGGAGTTAGAGGTGTTTTATCCTGTTTAAACTCTGCATGGAAGTAGATCGATTGTGGAAGAAGGGTTGTATAATATTTTTAATATTAGTCCAGAATAAAAGTATAGATTTTGATTCTCTTTCTAATATACCAATAGTATAAAAATTTTTAGATATATTTTATGAGGAGTTATTCAGTTTACCTTCAATCATAGACTTAGAATTCTGTGTTGATATATTTTTCAACACGGCATAAATACCTAAAGCTCTGTATAGGTGATGACCTCATTTTTGTATGAGGTCATAAGGACTTTTCCAGACCTTCAATTTGTTGATTTGTTGGTTTATACCCATCCAAGTGTCAATCATTTAGAACTTCAGTTCAATCAAAATTTGGACTTTAATCTAGCTCAAAATCCAAACTGCAGTTCAAACCTCAATCTAGCCTTCAAATCATTCTCCAATCTAAATTCAACCTTATCTAATTAAAAATAATCATTCAATTGATTATAATTTCTTGGATAATTTAATCTCAATTATTCAAATCCAAAATCCAGATCAAACCCATAAATCCAGACTAAAATCTAAGGCTGAAAGGCTATGTCCTAAAAGCCTTTTTCATTGATTTTTCAAACATTTCAAACCCCAATCAAATGACCTCTAAATCACGATCTATCAATTGCATATTGATTAGTCATGTATCTAAGTTCAACCCTTCTAATTTGAGCTCATTTTGAGACCTCTAGCCTAAAAAATGAAATATATTTCCAAAGACTATTAAACCTTCAAATATTTACGGCCTATGCCACTTGACCCTCTATCCTATAAAATTTGATCTTAGAGCCTACTCCAAAGCATTTAATTATGTCCAAATCTTTTTATTATAATTTTTAAGCATTAAACTATACTTTGGTGGACCCACTTTGACCCCATTTGACCAGGGGTCAAAATGACCAAAATGCCCCCTTAAGAGCAATATTGAAGTTTTCTTTATACTTTAACATGGCCTAATAAAATCAAACCCAGAAACATCCTCGAATGCATCCTAAACATCATTAGAAATGCATAGGACTCAAACCTAGACCTTGGTCAAGCCTGGTTCAAACATGTTGAATAGACTTCAAATATCATTTCAAACTTATTAAACCCAAGTCGAGACCATGGGTCAACCTAGTTGACCAAGTCAACCTGGGTTGATCAAATAGCCCTTTAAGGGTCTAAATAATCATTTTAATCATTTCGACCATACTAATTTATGAAACTACCTCCACCAACTACAAACATCAAATCAAATCAAATCTACTGAGCTCAAACATAGATTCCGGGTTAACCTGGTTAACCCAATGACCCCTTAAGATTTAAATGGGTCAATCCAACCCATTTAATAAAACATAACCCTTCAAGCCCTCAAATCCATCTCAAAGGATGAACCAAGCATATTCAAGTTCAATTTGAGTCAAATCACACTTTTTTTGACTTGGTTAAGCATTAAGCTATAGTCAAACTACATATACCACATAATCTTTCAATCAAATTCCAATCGTATCGCTTTAACAATCCTTAAATTCATTTCATTTATCATTTTGAACACTTTTTAATCCAACATAAATCAAATCATGGTAATTTTGACCAACTCAACCCCATATTACTTGGTCAAATTAACTTAAGATCTCATACATTCACTTAAACCCTATCTTCCCAACTTCGAACCCCTTTCAATTCATCCAACCTACATTCAAGACCTCCCTCCCATGCCACCTCAATAGTCAGTTGGACTATTGACAAGTCAACATTATCAACAAGTGAGAAAATGGCATTTAAATGGTTTAATAACCTCCTAAAGCTAATACACTCCATTTAATAGCATTCAGCAGCTCTAAACATTCTCTAGAATGTTCTTAACCTGCATTAATCTCTATATTAGAGCTTAAGCAGCCCCTAATGCTCCCATATACAAGTGAGGACCAAGAGAACCTTCTATACTCTTGTCATTGTCTTGTCCTTTCCTGTAGCTTTTCAATAACCCATAAGACACTTGGAAACATCCTAGCTACCCTCCAAAGCTATCCCAAGCATCCATTCAAGCTGGGGATGTTTGAATAGGGTAAAACATCCAAATCAAGCCTTATTCTAGTCTAACCTTTCTCTCACTACCTCAAGCCCCTCCATCCAAACTTTAATTTCATTCAAGCTTCCCTGACCTCCATCCACTCATTCCTAGCTCAATCCCACTGGTCAAAGCCACTGGCGATCAATTCTCCAGTGAGTCAAAGAATATGTTGTCCAAGGCTTAGAGTGTTCAATCCATAGCTTATCAGACCACATCTTCTTATACAAAGTTGTATGTGGACAGTCTACAAGCTCAACCAGACAAAAACCTTGAACATCTAACGGTAAAATCTCTCAAAAACTTAAACCCTAGGTTACAACATTTAGAATTAAATAATTTTTTATTAAGAAAAAAAATCTTTTTATTAAGAATTTCTAGCCTGCGATTTTTAAAAAATTCCAAATGCACAATGTTGATGCTTGTAATTTTTTGAGCCGGATGACTTTGTATTATCGTGGGTTGGGGAATCAATCTTATAATGTGTTGGATTTATATTTTTATGCTAACTACTGGATTTGGACTGGTTTGAACAATGATTGGAAAATTTTTAATGTTGATCATTACCCTATATGCTGCTCATTCACGCCTTGGGGTCATTACATTTAAATTTCTATCATCTCTTTGTTTAGGCATCTTCGCTGGGATGATTTTTCCATGATCTATATTTGGCTTTTGTGTTTTATTTTTGATATGTTCTTATCTATTATTGTGATGTGTAAGGTTTTGGATCATTTTGCCTTGAGAGATTATAGGGATTTTTTGGTTCTTTTTTGTGGCGGTAAGCTGTTGCTATTTTCATTCAATTATTTCTCCTTCTATTCTAGTGGCTTTTTATTGTACATAATCATTATGAGCATGGGTGGATTTGGGAGTAGATTAAAGTGGCACTTGGGTGTTATTCATGGTAGCTTTCAGATACTACATGCTTGAGTTCTTATGACATTTTTCATCTTTGTTTGTATTTTTTAGGATGGTTATTTGGAAAATTTTAATATGGGGTGGTTGGTCTAATTGAATGGTGAGATCGTTTGTGGGGTTGGATAAATTTGGAATATTTTATATTTGTTGTCGTCTTGGTCTTTTTGTTGAGTTTAGTAATTAGGTTGTTAAGCCTAAGTTAATGTCCCAAAGGCTACCAAGAGGGGGGGGGGGGGTGAATTGGTAGTTTAAAAAATTTAAGCCCTCTTTTAAAATTATGTTGAACCGAAATAAAAATTGTTTATTTTAAGTTTTGTAGAAAAAGTTTTTCAACCACAGAGTTTTTAAGACTAAGAATTAAAATGCGGAAACGTAAAAACAGTAAAGTAAATGACACCTTATTTATAGTGGTTTGGTCTAAAACCAGACCTACATCCACTCCCCAGAGGCACCCTCTGAGTATTGCACTAATACCAATAGTGACTCTCCTTTTGCACCCACAGCAAGGCGGAGAAGCCTTTACAACACACTCTTTTCACCACTCCCCGGTGCGGCAGAGAACCGTCGTCCTTTTACACAATCCCTAGTGTTGGCAGAGAACCGTCCGTCCTTTCACACTCTCCAAGTGTGGGCAGAGAACCCTTCGGCTATTCACACTCTCCAAGTGTAGGCAGCGAACCCTTCGGCTATTCACACTCTCCAAGTGTAGGCAGCGAACCCTTCGGCTATTCACACTCTCCAAGTGTAGGCAGCGAACCCTTCGTCTGTTCACACTCTCAAAGTGTCGGTAGAGAACCGGATCTCCTTGACAGATCTTCTCACAAGAATCTAGAAAGAAGAAGGAAAAGAGTGAAGTAATCCCAATTCACAAGTAGAGATTCTTACCTTTGAAATCCAAGTGAAGCCTTCTCGCTCCAATGGTAGGAATCCTCCTTTGAATGCTCTCTTCCACTCTCTCCTTGGCTATTCTCTCAAGAGGCACGAAGATCAAATGACAAAAAGATTGGGTGGCAGTCTAATTTGGACTTTATACAAAAGACAAGAAAAACCGCCCAAAAACTGCAAGTATTCAATTCTGTACGCAGTGGATCGTCCCGTACGATCGTGGATCGTCCTGGACAATTTTACTTAAATGATTTAAAACGACCCATTTGTATATGTGTACGAAATGTCTTCGTACAGCTGATCATCCCGTACGAACTAGTTTCGTCCGGTACGAATGGTTATTACAAGGTCGGTTCTAGAAACCGCTGAAAATCGTTCTAAGTCGGTTAATCGTTTGGATGAAAATTTATTCGTCTGGACGAAATTTTTACAGAGGACTGATCGTCATGGACGATTATTTATTTCGTCTGGACAAAAATTTTCCAGAGGACCAATCGCCATGGACGATAATTTAATTTCGTCTGGACGAAAATTTTTCAGAGACCAGATCGTCCTGGACGATTATTAATTTCGTCTTTATGAAAATTTTCCAAAGGACCAATCACCATTGACGATAATTTAATTTCGTCTGGACGAAAATTTTACAGAGAACCAATCATCCTGGACGATTTTAAATTTGTCCTGGATGAATAGGACTTAGAAAAAATTTGAAGCAAGTTCCTATTCGTTCCATGTGCTCAATAGGAGATAACTGTCTGATCGTCCCGTACGAACGAATATCGTCCAGTACGATCAGTATAAATTTTTTTATAATCTCCTTATGTGTGTGTATGTTTTTATTCATTCAATTACAATCACTCCCTTTCAATTTAATTACAAAGAAATGCAAACTTCAAATTTTACAAAGTATCTCATTCTGAATTTGATTTGAAGTCTTCGTAGTCTGGAGTTCATTTTTCCTGAAATGTTAGTACACACAAGAGCAAATACAAATTTTCTAAAATTCTTAGGAGATAACTACACATTTGAACAATAATGTTTGGAATCATCAAAACTACATAAGTTGCAAAAATGTAAAGCATGCAAATAGCAACTATCTTAACAATCTCTCCCTTTTTGATGATGGCAAAACAATTATTGTTTGTATGGTTTCAATTTAAACAAATCTCCTAAACTCCCCCTGAATTGATGAATACATGAAAATAAGGAGGCATTTTAAACCAAAGAATAAAATTTTTTGTTTTTTTTAAATTTTTTTTTTAACAAAACCAAAATGCAAACAAAATAATTAAAACAAAATAAAACATACAACAACAACAACAACAACAACAACAACAACATCAAGCCTTTATCCCACTACGTGGGGTCGGCTACATGAATCCTTTTTCTCCATTGTGTCCTATTAAAAGCCAAATTCTCGTTTAAATCTAATAAAGAAAGGTCATTCCTAATATTTTCTAACCAAGTCTTTTTAGGTCTACCCCTACCTTTCTTAACACAAGTCAAATCTAATACCTCTACTCTCCTAACTGGGTCGTTGGAAGGCCGCCTTTTTATGTGACCAAACCATCTAAGGCGACTCTCTCTAATCTTATCTTCTACTGGAGCTACTCCAACCTTTTCACGTATATGCTCATTTCGTATCCTATCTCTAAGGGTAAAGCCACTCATCCATCTAAAGCATCCTCATCTCTGCCACACTTAACTTAGTATTATGCTTCTCTTTTAATGGCCAACATTCGGCACCATAAAGCATTGCAGGCCTCACTACCATCTTATAGAATTTTCCCTTAAGTTTGAGGGGTACATTTCTATCACATAACAAGCCCGATGCATTCCGCCACTTCAACCATCCAACTTGAATTCTGCTGATAATATCCCCATCTATTTCACCATCACTCTGAAACAATAGATCCAAGATACCTAAAACGTGTACTCTTATTAATGACTTGATCGCCCAAAGTCACAATCCCCTCACTAGGACTATTACTGCTAAAATTACACTCCATATATTCCCGTTTTAGATCTACTCAAGCAAAACCTTTAGACTAGATTTAAGGTTGACCTCCATAATTCAAGTTTACCTTCAACTCCCCTCTCTAGTCTTATCAACAAGAAGAATATCATCAGCAAAAAGCATACACCAAGGTACATCATCTTGCAAATGTCTAGTGAGAACATCCATGACTAAAGCAAATAGATATGGGCTTAAGGCTGATCCTTGATGTAACCCAACCGAAATAGGGAAATACTTAGTCAAACCACCTTGTGTTTGAACACAAGTAATAGCTCCTGCATACATATCTTTAATGATTTGAATATAAGCATTATTGACTCCTTTCTTATCAAGAACTCTCCATAGCACTTCTCTTGGAACTTTATCATATGCTTTTTCTAAATCAATAAATATCATATGTAGATCCTCCTTATTTCCTCTATATTTTTCCATCAAACACAATAAAATCAAAACATACAAACACAATAATTTCTCTCCCTTTTTGACAACAACAAAAAGTGAAGAAGAAATAGATAAGAAATGTAAGTAATTATATGAAATTCATTTAAAAATTTAATCTAAATGGTGATTGACATAAGGTATGCAATCTAAAACTAATAACATTAGGTAAATCATAGAAATTCATAAAATTTATGAAGTGATATAACATTGTAAGTAAGAAGAGTTTATCAAAGACATGATTTAATTTAGACATTTGAATATAGAAAAATCATTACAAGAGAGATGTATAAAAATTCTATATTTCAAAGTTCAATAGAATATAAATAAATATAAGATCAATTTGAATTAAGAGATTGAAAGAATTTGGAAAGAAGAGAATTACCATATGTGGCGCTTTGCGCATCTTTTTCAAATTTTGGGCATATTTTTGTGCATATTTTGACATTGGGCTATTTTTGTGCCTCTTTTTCATATTTAAGAACCTTTGCGCATTCCTTTTGATTTTTGTACTCTTTGTACAATATTCAAGAGTAATTGAGACCAAATCTTTCCAAAAACAATAATCTAAAATTTCAAATATTTCTAAGTGCATAAATATCACTTGAGCATATAAATACAAAATAAGAAAACATCTATATTGCAATAATAATATTAACTTTTATGTAGTCTAAATGAATAGACATGAATTTAAAAGTTCTAATTATAACAAGTTATAAACAACTTTTAAATTTAGAAAGACTAGATTTTCTAATGTAATTAATCTCAAATTACAATCTAATTTAGGCACAATTAAGATTAAATAAGACTAATGAAATTCCTAAAAATTAACCATATTCCAAAAACAAACCAAATTAAATCAACTACGACATGTATTGATATTAATGAAAAAGATTACATGATCATTTCATAATATCAAAAACAACAAACATAAGAAAAATATTTAAAGCTAAATACAAGTACAACAAACACAAAATCATCTCTCATTCTCTATTCTTCTGGAGGAGGAGGAGGAATGCCACCAAAAAGGTTGAAGTAGGAGGTCATCAACATAACATTGGTATTAATTTCATGTACTTCATTTTTGATGCTACCAATGTCTTGTTGCTGCTGCAAAAGTTGAGCATCAAGTTGATCAAATCTTTGATCAAAATGAGTCTCTAGTCTATCAAAATTTTCAATCAAATTCTGATAATCTGACTGAGGTGCAGAAGTTTTCTCTGCTTCTTTTTCTCATTCTGAAGCACTGACATGTATTTTTCCTTTTCCCTCCTTGAAAAGCAATCTAAAGTAAGCATCATTATAGTATACTAGCTCTTCGTATTCATCATCAGGATGCACTAAGTTGTATTTTTTTTCCAAAATGTATGTAACTAAGTGTCCTAATGAGATGTTCCTTTTTCTCTTCTGTTCTGCATGTCCTATTTCTGAAAGCCCATAGAGATAATCTATGATAAGTTAGGCTTCGTCGAAAGGATGACATTTCATAATCAAAAAGGTTAGAATAGAAAGGAGAGGGGTAATATTGATCCTATCACCAGCTTTAGGAATGATTGAAGATCGAAGGATATGCTGGATGATTCGGGCATTTTTGGTCATACCGGAGACTCTAGCGACATGATAGTTAAGACCACTTTGTCTAATTACCCTATTGACATTATGCCATTTGAAAGTGGTTTCAGTCATTAGGGTGTGGGCTCTATATCCTTCAATTCTTAAGTTCAAAAAGGCACCAATGTCGTGCTTAATGATTTCAACTTTTTATTTGAAAACAAAAGAACTTATACAGGAGTGGTCGGAATTAAAACTCATGTTAGCTAGAAAGTAGAGAAATGTTTATTTGTTGTAAAGGTGGACGAGAGAAAGAATGAATTGAAACTGGGTGGAGGCAAAAAGGTGCATTACCTTAAAGTGTATCTCGCTTTGAATCAGAATGCGAGAAGGAGTTATTTTGGCAGAGGCAAAACGAGGAAAGGATTCCTCATTTTCTTTTGACAGGAAGTTTTCAGAGGCATTCCTGTGGGGTTTCTTTGCTAACACCTTTTGTCTCTTGCTTGAGGAGGCCATTGTCGATTTAAAGTCGAAAGGGATTGAAAGGGAAGTTTGGAGATGTGATTGTTGAGTTAGAAAGCCTTCATATTTAAAGAAAAACGATATGTTCGTCCTGGACGAAAACATTTCGTCCTTGACGAAAATCATCGTTTGTTTGGACGAAAATATTTCGTACAGACGATCAAATTTGTCCAAAATGTAACGACTTTTCGTAATCAACATAATTTACGATGCGTCCCTTCGTACATGCTTTTTGACTTGACCGATCGTACAGACGAACAAAAAGTTCGTACGGATGAACTTCACATTTAAAACTGCCTTATCCACTCAACTGCTGCATTCAATCGTCTCGACGTTTCAGAGGAAAAAAAATTTCGTCCTGGACGATCATCTGATCGTACAGACGAACTAATTAAAAACTGCTCTAAAAACGGTTAAAATTCTCGCAAACTGAATTTTGCACACATCGTCCAGTACAAAAAAATTTCGTCCCGAACGATTTCCACAATTTTTGGATTTTTTTAAAATTTTATTGAAGAAATTCTAACAAAACATTCAAAACATAGAAAACAAAGACAAAACCACAGACTCTAAATTAAACTCATTTAAAGCACTAAAAAAATCACAAAGTTCATAACAAAACCAAAAACAAATAAACTAAGAAAAACATAAATATCAATGTTGCAAAAACATTTTTATTTAAGCATTCAAATCAATTATACAAAGTCTTGTTCTTAAAGTACTGAAGGTATCAAAGGCTAAAGGTTTTGTAAAAATGTCTGCAAGTTGATTTTCAGTTGAAACATATGTGATTTCAATTTCTCCCTTGGATACATGATCCCTTATGAAATGATGCCTTATATCAATGTGTTTGGTTCTAGAATGTTCAATAGGATTTTTGGAAATGCAAATAGCACTAGTATTATCACAATAAATTGGAATAGTGCCTATAGTTAATCCTAAATAAATCAACTGTTGTTTTAACCAAAGTACTTGTGCCACACAACTTCCTAATGCAATGTATTCTGCTTCTGCAGTAGATAGGGCTACTGAATTTTGTTTTCTACTGGACCAAGAAACTAATGAATTTCCAATGAATTGACATGTTCCAGAAGTGGTTTTCCTATCCACTCTACAGCCTGCAAAGTCAGAATTTGAATAACCAACAATTTCAAATGAAGAGCTAAACTTAGGATACCAAATTCCTAAGTTTTGAGTTCCTAGCAAGTATCTTAAAATCATTTTCACTGCTGTCAAATGTGATTCTTTTGGATCTGATTGAAATCTAGCACATAAGCAAACACTGAACATTATATCTGGTCGGCTAGCAGTCAAGTAAAGCAAAGATCCAATAATCCCTCTATATTTCTTTTGAACAATAGATTTTCCCTTAAGGTCCTTATCCAACTGAACTAAGGAACTCATTGGTGTACTAACAGGTTTAGCATTGTCCATTTCATATTTTTTGAGGATGTCTTTAATATATTTAGTTTGGCTAAGAAATATTCCTTCCTCAAGTTGATTAATGCTAAAACCTAGAAAGTAATTTAAATATCCCATTAGACTCATTTCAAATTCACTACTCATTGTTTTAGAAAAATCATCACAAAGATTTTTATTTGAAGATCCAAAGTTGATATCATCCACATAAATTTGAACAATGAGTATTTCCTTTCCAAATTTCTTTAAAAAGAGAGTTGTATCCATACTTCCTTTTTCAAAAAATCTTTCAAGTAGGAAGGTGCTCAACCTCTCATACCAAGCCCTAGGTGCCTGTTTCAATCCATATAATGCCTTCTTTAACTTAAAAAGATGATTTGGGTATTTTGAATTTTTAAATCCTGGAGGTTGTTCTACAAAAACATCTTCTTCAATAATATTTGGTTCTTCCAGATTTCCAGATTCATCAAATACAACATGTGTGGTTTCTTCAATGACTAAAGTTCCTTTGTTGAATACCCTATAAGATTTTCCAACACTTGAATATCCAATAAAAATTCCTTTATCTGATTTTGGATCAAATTTTCCTAAGGCAGATTTGTTGCAACCCATGACCCCGAGGTTGAGATTTTGATGATGCCAAATAATGAGTGTTTTGGAACAACTTTTCATTGAATATTATTTTATTTGCTATTATCCTTGAGTATTAATATTTCAGGAAGATCACAAGTGACTCAGGATGAAAGGAAGACTCAAGAAAGGGTAGATTAGGAGTATGAGTCAAACATTGTACTTTTCTATTTATTTTATTTTATTTTATTGAGTCTGGCCATAAAATGCATAAGAGTAAGAGCAACCATGCACACATACAGGGGGAGAGTTTGTTTTTAAATGCAAAATGTCATAGAAATTCTTCTCTGTAGATCTTACTGTATGATTGTAATTCGTACTGTACGATCATAGCTATGTGGACGATTCTGTGAATAGTCGTACTGTACGAATATCTTCATACTGTACGATATGTTCAGATCCAAAACCCTAGCCGTAGTTTAGTTTGAGTAAGTGATTTTGCACCATTCATACTGTACGAACGTGTTCGTATGGTACGAACTATATTTAATACTTACTTAAATTAACCCGTAATTAGTGCATGTAATCCAGGCCTAATTAATTTTTGAACACCGTACTGTACGAACCTTATCGTACCATACGATGAACAGAGACAAAGTATGATCGTCCTGGAAATTGTCCTGGACGATCTCTTTGTTTTTGTCACATCGTACTGTATGATAGTAATCGTACCATACGATGAACAGAGACGACATCTGATCGTCCAAACCATCGTCCTGTATGAATAGTGTTTTGTGGATCGTACCATGCGATATGATATCGTACAGTACGAATTGTTTTTGAACTGTTCGTACATCTTCGTACTAGGACGACGTCTGTTTATACATATCGTACTGTACGATGTTGAATCGTACTGTACAAACAGTAACGTCTTCTTTTAAAATCAGAGGTTTTTGGAGACCGTTTTAGATGTCAATCAAGTCTTTTTCAGTAAGAATTACAGAGGGGGTGAACGTGGTTAGAGAGGGATTCCAAGGGAGAGAGCTCTAGAGAAATTCTTGAGGGTTGAGAGAGGAAGGAGGAGGTGAGCGTTGTGAGGGAGAAGAGGTGTGAGGGAGATCACACGGTTGCTCCAAGCTTGCTGCATCTTGCTCCTCCTATAGCCCTAGAAGGATTTGAGCGAGGATCTCCAAGGGAAAGGCTCGTCTAAATCCGTTACCTCGAGGTTCTCTGCCTTCTCCAGAAGGGAGAAAAACGAGAAGGTTCTCTGCTATCGCCAGGAGGGCGAAAACAGAGTTTGGCACTCCGCCACGCCGGGTTGGTGAAAGGGAGGTTTGTAAAGGCTTCTCCGCCTTGCCGAGGGGGGCAAAAAGAGAACTATTTTGATAGTGAAAATCTTGGAGTGGAGGACTCCGGGGAGTGGACGTAGGTCATATTTTGACCGAACCACTATAAAATTTTTGGTGTGTTTTTTCCTTATCGTCATTTACATTTTACTTGCTTTTAATTTTTCATATCTATTGCATGTGAAATTTTGTGGAAGAAAACTTGCTTAAAATTTTGTTATAAAATTTCAAAAACAACAAAAAAAATTAGAACTCTTGTTTAGGGTTACTTTTATTAAGAAAAAGATTTTTACAATTCACCCCTCCTCTTGTCGTTTAGTAATTTCAATTGGTATCAGAGCTTGTTTTTCAAAAATAGTGTTTTAGAAAACCTTGAAAAAATGATCATATCGAATTTTGGTAATCGTAACACTGCGGAGGGTTATTCAATAACTCGTCCACCACTTTTTGATAATATTTCGTTTGATTTCTGGAAAATTAGAATGTCTACATTTTTGTAATCTATAGATTACCGCATGTGGATGTTAGTAAATGATGGGTATGTTGCACCGTTTAAAATTGTTAATGGTTTTAAAACTCCTGTACTTTTTATTGAATGGAGCAATGAGGATAGGGAGTTAGCCCAACTGAATGCTAAGTGCTTAAACTGCTTTTTTTGTGCATTGAAATCTGAGGACTATATGAGAGTATCTACTTGTGTTTCTGGTAAGGAGATTTGGGATAGACTGTGCATTACATACGAAGGAACAAACGAAGTAAAACAGTTTAGGCTTAACATTCTACTGCATGATTATGAATTATTCCGTATGAAACCTAGCAAAACAATTTCCGACATGTACACTAGGTTCACCCAAATCGTGACATCCTTGCATGTATTAGGTAGAGAAATTTCAAATTCTCAGAAAGTGAATAAAATAGTTAGATGCCTACCTAGTTCCTATGATGCTAAGATAACTGCTATCACTGAGTCCAAAGATTTAAATGTTTATTCTATTGATAACCTCCTTGGGTCACTCATTGCATACGAGCAAGGAGTGAGCCAAAGGCTAAGTGATGCAGGTGAAAAGAAAAAGGAGCCGACGGTAGCATTGAAAGCTAGTAACTCAGAAAGTGAAAGCTCTATAGAAGAGGAGGACGATGAAATAGCACTGTTGACCCTACAGTTCAAAAATTTCCTGAAGAGAAAATAGAAGCGTCATCAAAACAGCTGGAATAAAGGTAAGAGCTCAAGGTCCAATAAGGTTTCATCTGATACAATTTTCTTTGAGTGCAGGAAGCCAGGTCACCTTCGAGCCGATTGCCCCAATCTGAAGAGTCAACCAGCAAAGGAGAAAGGTGATGAGAAAGCCAAATACAAGAAAGGAATGATGAGGACACAAAAAGCTTTTTGGGCCGACTCTGTCTCAGAATTGTCAGAGGAAGAAGCAGAGGAGGAGGTAACTAATTTGTGTCTTATGGCTAACGATAACCTTGATCAATCGGATCAAGACGAGGTATGTCAACTTTCATATGAAGAATTGTTGCTTATTTCTGAGAATATCCATGACTCGTATAGGAAGTTAAAAGAGATGCATGCTAAGCTTAATGTTGATTTTAGTTCTTTACAAATTAAGCATGCTAACTTAGTTAAAGAAAATTCTGATTTAGATAGAGATCATATGTCGCTTCTTGATGAGTTTGATGCATTAAATAAGAAGCATGTTGAATTAACTGAAGAGCATGAATCCTTGAAAACATTGCATATTGAATTAGATGTAGAGTTTGACAAACTAACGGCACTTGTATTAGAAGTAGATCATAGTGAGCACTTGCTATTAATAGAAGTTAATGGATTGACAGCTCAAAATAAAACTTTTAGTGAGAGAATAAAAGAACTAGAAAATGAAATTGCATCACTCACATTAGGCCATCCTCGCAAACCCCCAACACAGCATGCATCACAAAACTTTAGGAAGAGGCACCACCACCCACATAGATTAGTAAACCCATTTTCTGGTGTTAGGTGTTTCTCTTGTGGCATGCTAGGTCACATAGCCCGTACATGCACAATTCACCATAGGACACATTTAGTATGGAGACCCAAACTGCATCCATCACAGCATAGCATGCATACATCTCATTCATGCAAGCATAAGGAGGAACCCAAACTCACTTGGGTTCCCAAATCTAATCTTTGAATGAAATTGTAGGCTTGCTCTCACAAAAGACCTAGTGAGAGCATGTGGTACCTGGACAGTGGTTGCTCACGACACATGACTGGAGACATGAAGAAGTTCATCCTACTTGAGACCAAAACTGGAGGCAAAGTAACATTGAGAGACAACACTACCAGGAAGGTGATAGGCTTAGGTACTGTTGGTAATGCTAAAAATTTTTTAATAGAAAATGTCTTACTAGTTGATGGTTTGAAACATAATTTACTTAGCATAAGTCAATTGTGTGACAAAGGTTTTGACATTAAATTTTTATCTGATAAATGCCTGATTAGTTTATTTGATAAACTAGTTTTAGAAGGAAAACGAATGAACAATGTTTATATGTTAGACATTGATTGCATTGATAGCTCAAATTCATTCTGCTTGAAAATAATAGTTGATGACTCGTGGCTATGGCATAGGAGACTATGCCATGCTAGTATGAAAACTCTTAGAAACATCACTCAGAAAAACCTAGTTAGAGGTGTACCTAAGTTAGACTTTTCCAAGGATCACTTATGTGATGCTTGCCAACTAGGAAAACAAGTCAAATCATCATTTCACTCAGTTAGAGATGTGATCACCTCTAGGCCACTAGAAGTTCTACACATAGACTTATTTGGACCCGTTAGTATAGCCAGTCTAGGTGGAAAGAATTATGGATTTGTGATTGTAGATGACTTCACTAGATTTACTTGGGTAAGATTCTTAGCACACAAAAATGAGTCTTTTGAGGAATTTAAAGTATTCTTCACATGTATTCAACAAAAATTAGGTTGTGAAATATCGACAATCCATAGCGATCATGGTGGAGAGTTCCAAAATGATAAGTTTGAGTCATTCTGTCAAGAGATAGGAATAGAACACAATTTCTCAGCTTCTAGAATACCCCAACAGAATGGCATAGCAGAAAGGAAGAATAGAACCTTGGTAGAAGCTGCTAGGGCAATGTTAGCGGAGTATACCCTTCCTAGATACTTTTGGGCAGAAGCAGTCAATACAGCCTGTTATATTTTAAACAGAGTAAACATTAGATCGAAGCTGAATAAAACTTAATATGAACTCCTTAAGGGTAGGACACCAAATCTTTCACATTTACATGTCTTTGGGTGTAAGTGCTTCATCCTAAATAATGGTAAACATCCCTTAGGAAAATTTGATCCCAAGTCTGATGAGGGTGTCTTGTTAGGTTATTCTTCTGTAGGTAAGGCTTATAGAATTTTTAATAAGAGAACCCTTGTAGTAGAAGAATCCACCCATGTGGTATTTGATGAATCAGATAAGCCCTCAGAATCTAAAATTGAAGATGATGAAGTAGAGGCAATTCAAGGACTAGAGACTATGACCTTAGGAGAAAGGGTCGAACCTCAGAAAGATTTGCCTAGAGAATGGAGATATTATTCTAGTCATCCTAAAGAGTTAATTTTAGGAGATCCTTCAGAAGGTGTAAGAACTAGGCATGGACTTAGGAAGGAGGTTAGTCACTCAGCATTCATCTCTATGATAGAACCCACAAGTCTAGATCAAGCCTTAGGAGATGAATTTTGGATTCTAGCAATGCAAGAAGAGCTGAACCAATTCACCAGAAATGATATTTGGGAGTTAGTCAAGAGACCTAAAGAACACACTGTTGTTGGAACAAAATGGGTCTTTAAGAATAAGGTGAATGATTCAGGAACAATAATAAGGAATAAAGCAAGACTAGTAGCTAAGGGGTACAACCAAATTGAGGGGATAGACTTTGAAGAAACCTTTGCCCCGGTTGCTAGACTAGAAGCCATAAGAGTGCTCTTAGCTTTTGCTTGTTTAAAGAACTTTAAGTTATATCAAATGGATGTAAAGAGTGTATTTCTGAACGGGGTAATTAAGGAAGATGTCTACGTTGAGCAACCCCCTAGATTTGAAAGTTCACAATTTCCAAACCATGTATTTAAATTAAAGAAGGCACTATATGGATTAAAGCAAGCACCTAGAGCATGGTATGAAAGACTTAGCTCATTTCTTTTGGATATATGTTTTAAAAAGGGTAGTGTAGATACTACACCCTTTTTACAAATGGTCAAAGAAGAAATTCTCATTGTTCAAATATATGTAGACGACATCTTGTTTGGATCTTCGGATAAAAACTTATGCGATGAATTTTCAAAAATAATGAGTAATGAGTTTGAAATGAGCATGATGGGAGAACTTAATTACTTTCTTGGCTTTAGTGTAAAACAAATAGATAATGGAACCTTTCTTAGCCAATCAAAGTATATTAAAGATATTCTAAAGAAATATGAAATGGATAGTGCAAAACCCATGAATACCCCAATGAGTTCGACAATCCAATTAGATAAGGATCATAGTGGAAAATCAGTAGATCAGAAAAAATATAGAGGAATGATTGGATCCCTTCTTTACCTGACTGCCAGTAGACCGGACATAATGTTTAGTGTGTGCCTTTGTGCCCGTTTCCAAGCCGATCCTGAAGAATCTCACTTAACTGCTGTCAAAAGAATTCTTAGATATCTACTAGGCACCCCAATCTTAGGAATTTGGTATCCCAGACACAACACTTCCTTTGAAATCCTATGGTACTCAGATTCTGACTTTGCAGGATGTAGGATAGATAGAAAGAGCACCTCTGGTACCTGCCAATTCATCGGACAATCATTAGTTTCTTGGTCCAGTAGGAAGCAAAACTCAGTAGCACTTTCCACAGCCGAGGCAGAATATATTGCAGTAGGAAGTTATGTTGCACAAGTACTATGGTCAAAACAACAAATTCTTGATCTTGAACTACCTGTTGGAACCATGTCGATTATGTGTGACAACACAAGTGCAATTTGTATCTCTAAAAATCCAATTCAACACTCTCGAACAAAACATATAGACATTAGACACCATTTCATTAGAGATCACGTCGTTAAGGGAGATATAGAATTACATCACATCACTACAGGAGATCAATTGGCAGACATATTCACGAAACCTTTAGCTTTCGACACCTTTAGCACCTTGAGGACTAGATTAGGTGTCATAGATATAACTGCATAAAAAAAAAACAAAATTTTTTTTTAACTTCTCCTGATCATCACACACTCACTACTCAAAACTCTGCATTGACTGTTCATCGTACTGTATGATACACATATCGTACGGTACGATTAATTTTCACTCTATTCACGTCCACCAACAAGCAGATTTCGGCTCTGTTGATCATACTGTACGATCTACACCGTACTGTACGATATGCATCCTGACATAATTGCCTACCGTATTGTACGATATCTCTTCTTCGTACAATACGATCCACATCAACAATGGATTGGGACGAATTAAATCTGGTTGGTACGACATTATTTGAGTATCGTATTGTACGATACCTCCATTTCGTACGGTACGATCCACATCAGCACAAAGGACAAAGTCGAGTTAAAGTTGTTCGGTACGATATTTATCATGTATCCTACTGTACGATACATCTGTTCGTACAGTACAAAACTTTTGGTCAAAGGTCGTACTGAGAGCCTCGGGACGATCGATATTCTCCTGATCGTACTATACGATACTCATCGTACTGTACGATTTGACTGCCTTTTCCCAAAATGACCGGTCAGGATATTAATTGGATATCGTACTGTACGATCCTAGATCGTACTTTACGATTTCCAAAATTTCCTATAAGTACCCTTGCCTAGGCCATTCAATTCACTCAATCCTCTCCTCACTCAGCCTTCACTTAGTTTTCGTGCACTCTTGCAATGTCTAAACGAGGTCGGATGACTGCTGGAAGCTCATCCTCGTCGAGTCGCCAACTTGATCGTTTTCTGAATAGTGAGAATAAGGAAGCCTACCACCGATACAAAGCCTGCAAAATTTCCCCTTCAAAAATGCTTAATCAGGCCGCTTTCAATTTCGAGGTAATGGGCCTCTTTGCTTCCACCCCCTTTCAATTCCTACTCACCCTGGTGTTTCCATATAATTCTAAACTTATTTTTGAATTTCTCGCCACCTACACCGTCGATAACAACACTTTTCACTCCTTTATTTGTGGCCGCACCATTGAGATAACTAGAGCCGACATCGCCCAATATATTGGGCTGTCCACTGAAGGACCTCTAGTTCGCTCATTTCTTACCGATGAATTTGACTGGAGGGATGTAAATAGAGTCCTTAGGAATACTGCTTTTCATCAACACCAACCTCTTGTTCAATCCTTAACCCGAAATGCCCGTATAATTCAACATGTTCTTCAAACCTCTATCATACCCAAAGGTGGCGACCGTATCAATCTGACTTCTACCTTGTCCATCGCTACCTACCTTATTATGTCCAATATTAAGTTTGATGAGGTCGATTTAATTAGCAACTATATTCGCCACATGACTCTTGTTCGTCTACCTACAACTCGACGGAAACAGAATCTGGCTCTTGATCACCTAATAGGATATATCCTCTACAATAAATATTAATTATCCTTCCCTGGTGAACCCGACATGCTTCCTATTTTTTATACAGATGCTTCCTTCCGTATTCTCTTTCATCGGGGACACGAGCCTGAAGAAACCGTCTTTGATGAAGAAGAAGGAGAAGATGCCCCAGCCGTAGCTCCAGCTCGACCACGACGCCATGCCGCACCCCGAGCACCTGCACCAGCACCAGCACACCCTAATGATGATTTAGTCGCCCGCTTCGACCAGCTGTAGACTCGTCTCGACATGCATATTCAAGAACAACATCAGCAATACGAGACTAATATGCAATGGTTTGGGGAACGTTTTACTGCAATTGATAACCGCTTCGATGCTCTATTTTAACATTTTCAGCCAAATCCACCTCCACCACCAACCGATCAGGACCCGTCTGACTAGATTGTTTGTGTTTTCATTGTAGTTTTTCTTCTTTAGCTTTTTACTTTTAGTTGCTCCTCCTTTTTGTGCTGTCAAAAGGGGGAGAAGTTTGTTGTACCTGTTGTTATGCTTGTTATATAAATGCATTCCTTTTATTTCGTACTTGCTTTTAGTATCCTATTTTTTCTTATGTCTAATTTAAAAAAAAAATAAAATAAAAATAGAATAAAAAAGCAAAAGAAATGTTTTTCTTTCTTACTTACAACAAATTATTTGACATCATTAAAAAGGGGGAGATTGTTGCAACCCATGACCCCGAGATTGAAATTTTGATGATGCCAAATAATGAGTGTTTTGGAACAACGTTTCATTGAATATTATTTTATTTGCTATTGTCCTTGAGTACTAATATTTCAGGAAGATCACAAGTGACTCAGGACGAAAGGAAGACTCAAGAAAGGGTAGATTAGGAGTATGAGTCAAACATTGTACTTTTCTATTTATTTTATTTTATTTTATTTTATTAAGTCTGGCCACAAAATGCATAAGAGTAAGAGAAACCATGCACACATACAGGGGGAGAGTTTGTTTTTAAATACAAAATGTCATAGAAATTCTTCTCTG
Source organism: Dendrobium officinale (assembly GCA_019514585.1). Lineage (NCBI taxonomy): Eukaryota > Viridiplantae > Streptophyta > Magnoliopsida > Asparagales > Orchidaceae > Dendrobium > Dendrobium officinale. The sequence goes on from CM033684.1 coordinate 44,764,034, forward strand.
TAGATCGTACTGTTCGATTGTAATTCGTACCATACGATCATAGCTATTTGGACGATTCTATGAATAGATCGTACTGTACGAATATCTTCGTACTGTACGATATGTTCAGATCCAAAACCCTAGCCGTAGTTTAGTTTGAGTAAGTGATTTTGCGCCGTTCATATGAAAGTTCGTTCGGGATGTTAAGCCCTATGAACTTAGTCCCAAGCTAACCAAGAGGGGGGGGGGGTGAATTGGTATTTTAAAAATTCTTGAGACAAAGAAATAAATTCACAAACCAAATCACACCACCAAAACAAATGCGGAATTTAAAAATGCGGAAGCAAAAATAAGAACACAAGATTTATAGTGGTTCGGTCGACTAGACCTACGTCCACTCCTTGGAGGCACCCTCCAAGTATTGCACTACAAAACGTGACTCTCCTTTAGCCCCCACAGCTAGGCGGAGAAGCCCTCACAAGAAACTCCTTTTTGCCACCCCGGCAAGGTAGAGAACCTACCTCCTTTTGCTTCCTCCTGAAGCTGGCAGAGAACCACAACCAAAAGCAAAACTCCTTACCTCTACCGACCCTTCCACGGACGAGAAACTCCAGACGAAAGACAAGCAGAGCGATCCTTGAGCAACCCTTGTGAATCCCCTCACAAGCTCCCCCTCACAAGATCCTCTCTCTCTCCCTCTCTCTCTTTCTCTCCTCAAGGTCTTCTCAGGTCAAGGCAGCAGCCAAAGGTCTCTTAAAATGTTGAAGAAGAGCTCTTTAAATAGAAGAGCTCAAGAGGAGCTCATTAATTGTAAGTAGCCGACTTTATCGTCCAGGCCGATAAGGACATCGGCCTGGCCGATTAGTACAAATCAAGGAAGATCGGCCAGAGCACAGCCCTGGGAACAGTCCTGGACGATTGAAATTTGGCCTGATCGTCCAGGCCGATCTCATGATCGTCCTGGCCGATCTCATGATCATCCTGGCCGATTAGTTCAAATCAGAAGTAAATCGTCCTGAGCATAGCCCTGGGAACAGTCCTGGCCGATTGAAATTTGGCTAAATCGGCCAGGCCGATCTCACGATCGTCCTGGCCAATATGATCGTATCAATCATCTTTAATCACTCCCTTGATTTCCTGATCAATTAAGGCATAATTTGGTAATTTCGTCCAGGCCGATCCTGGAATCGTCCTGGCCGATAATTTAAAATTCAGTATGCCTAAACTATCCAAGGCGGCTATCTCTTTCTATTTTGAGCTTATCGTCCTGGCCGATACACGTATCGTCCAGGCCGATAGTTAATGTCGGCTGCCTTAATTAAGAATCCTTAATTTAGACTTTCTGTTTTAAGCCGATCATCCCGGACGATATAAAGTTCGGCCGGGCCGATGTGGGCAAAAACAAAATTTCTAAGCCTCTCAAGTGTGTGTGTGAAGGGTTACTTAGCATCAGTCTTTTTGATTATTTACAAGAAGACTCAAAAGGTGAAAAATAAAATTACAGATTGACTCAACCCTAAACCTATGCGATCCTGGACTTGGCTTCCTCTTGATCGTCCGATCTTCGATTCCTGAAAAGTTAGAAGCTACAAGTAGTCCAAGAGAAACAGTGTTTATCAATCATCAAAACATAAGACATGAAAAAGTAGATTTGTAACAATCTCCCCCTTTTTGATGATGGCAAACACAAGTAGGAAAATTTCATTAAAACACAGCAAGGTTACAAAATCCAACACCAAACAACGTTTTCCTACACCCTACTCCCCCTTTTGTCATCACAAAAAGAGGGTCTAGAAACACAAGAAAAAAAGACCCTGAATCGAGGGTCTAGAGTCGCCCTCGAAGAACTCCCGGATGTTTGACGAATACATTTCCACCAGCCATTTGAGAGAGATAGCAAGAAACACAAAAGAGTTGAAGGAGGAGTGTGAGAAAAAATGGCTGGAATTGGCCTGAATTTAAAGAAACGACCATATCGTCCTGGCCGATCGAAGAATCGTCCAGGCCGATATGGTACAATAAGTGCGTACAGGCCGATTGGTCAAAAAGGCGGTCCGATCGTCCGAGCCGATCAGATATCGGCCAGGCCGAATAGACACAGGCGATCGGCCCGAGGAGTAAGGCCGAACGACCGTTGAAAAAGCAGATTGTCCGGGCCGATTAGGTGTATCGTCCGGGACGATGCACAATAATTGATCGTACCGGCCGAAGTTAAAATGTTTTAAATGCTTGCCACGTGTATCGTCCAGGACGAACAGTGGATCGGCCCGGACGATTTTCCAATAATGGATCGTCCGGGTCCGGAGTTAAAGATCAAAACGTACTGACACGTGGATCATCCAGGACGATCCAGTGTATCGGCCAGGACGATGCACATAAAATGCATCGGCCAGACAAAATATACTATCGGCCAGGACTATCACCAAGAGTTCGATCAAATCGTCCAGGACGATATAGGATATTCCGAGACGATGCGTTAGGGTTTTCAAACACAAGGTCAGCAGATGGATTTTGAACAGAATTAGTTATATCGTCCAGGACGATAAGGGTATCGGCCAGGACGATGTAACTAGGAATTGAATTCAAAAGATGGTGATGATCAAGACCCAAAAAAAAAACAGTCAAAACATAAAAAAAAAAGAACACATGAAAACAAAATTTTTTTTTTTTTGAGTCAACATATGAGAATCCTTTTCAAAAATGAAGCCTTTTAAAGTTCCAAGAGATCAAGAAGTTTAACAAATCTTAATCAGAAGAAGGTAGAATATCTGATTTTGTTAACCCTTGATCAGACATCCTTCAGGGTACATAAATTCTTTTGAAAACTAAAAATCCAGCTTAGAATAACTAATAGGGATAATAAGATCCATTCAAAGCTTGTTTACAAAAAATATTTTATATTTAATAATCCAAAGTAATTTTTCTCAATCATGGAAATTGAAATCAAGTCTTTGAAAACATCACATAGTTAATGAGTTTTCTAAGTTTTAAGAGTTTTACCAAAGAGAGAATAGCTTGCATTTAGTGGGCTCATTTTATGCCTCTTGTCATTTGATTTGCTCTTTTTTTTAGCATCTTTTTGATTCTTTGATACACTTTTGTGTATATAGTATTCTTTTCAATTTTGGCTTCATTGGCCTCTTTCCTTTTTTTTAACTTTTGCAAGCTAGAAACTCTTTAATAACCCCCTTAAAAAAAAAACTTAGTTGTGAGTATATCCTCCAAATATTAGAGAATAGGGGCTCTCTCTCTCTAAACATAGGGAAGAACAATCCACACACAAAATCAAAAAGAAACATGTGATAAATGCAATGGCAAGATTTCAAAAAGCTTGAATGATATCTAAGATCTTTGGCTATTTTACATAAAATAAATTAATGTAGCAAGACAAGAAAAAGATCTTAATTAACAAGCCATTGGTTAGACCGAGTTTAGACTTTTGTTTTAGAGAAGAAAAATCATACCACTAAATAAAGTCTGAAGGAGGGAGAAAACATCAACAGAAAACTCTCTTTAACCAATTTTGAAAAGCTAAACCACTATCTCCAAAAACTCAAAAAACTAAAAGTTTGAAAGGACTAATCATATGGAAGGCCAAAATTAAATAGCAAAGGTAAACAAAACAAAAACAAAACAACACAAATGAAAAGAAATAAAGCAAACTAAAATCAACACAAAAACTAAAAGAAAAATAAAAATAAAAAGACTCACAAAACTAATGTTTCAAGCACGTGATAAAGCAGCGAGTTTAAGCAATTTTTTGAGCTGCAAGCCTCCTTATGTCCAGTTATCCTATGCTCCCATGAGGGCTTTGGTGAGAGCACACCTGCAAAACTCAACAACAGTCAGATTTAGGAACCCAAACAGGTTTGGGATCCTTCTTAGAAAAAGTAGAATGTAATGCAGGTAAGGTATGCTGTGAATCATGTATCTTAGGTCTCCACACCCAATGAGTACTACGATGAACGGTGCAAGTGTGTGAGATGTGTCCTAGCATGCCACATGAAAAACATCTAATTCCAGGAAAGGGATTTCTTAAATAATTTGAGTTATAATTCCTTTTCCTGGATTTTGGCTTAAGATCAACAGTGGAAGTCATCCGATTTTTCTCACATGTATTAAAATCATTTTGAATCCTCAAATTTGTTCTCTTTAATGTATCAATCTCAATCCTCAAATTTTTCTCAAGATCTTTAGATTTCTTAAGATTAAAACTAAGTGAGGTGTGTGAAACTTTTAATGCATTATGTTCATCAATTAATTTCAAATGCTTTTTGTTCAACTCATCAAATTCATCAAGGAGTGCCATGTGATTTGTATCAATCGTTGCATGATCTTTGAGAAACACTTCATGCTCTTTTTGTAGATTTGAATGTTCTAATTTTAGGCTAGCATGAGTTTTCTTAAGTTTTTTGTATGATGCATGGATTTTTTCACAAATTTCAAACAATTCATCATAGGTTGGTTTACATACCTCTTCTTCATCACTTTGATTTTCTCCCATGAAACACAAATTCGTAGTCTCTTCCTCTGGTTCAGTCTAAGAGGAATCAGTACCAGATTCTGCCCAAAATCCTCTTTGGATTTTCTTCTTGTCCTTCCTTGACTTGGCTTTCTCCTCACCTTTTTCCTTTTCTTTACTTGATTGATCTTGAAGTGTAGGGCAATCGGCTCTCACATGTCCAGGTTTCCTGCATTCAAAACAAACAACATCAGAAGATCCTTTAACATATTTTTGATCCTTACCTTTCCTCCAATTTTGATGATGCCTATGTTTCTTCCTTAGAAAGCTTTTGAATTGCCTTGTGATGAAGGCAACTTCATCGCTCTCAGACCCGGAAGATTCGGAATCCAATTTGTGCGCCTTCAGTGCGATTGTTTTCTCCTTTTTCTTCTCACCTGCATCAAGATTTCTTTGATTCACACCTTGCTCGTAAGCAATGAGTGACCCAAGTAAGTTATCAATGGAATAAGTATTTAAATCCTTTGATTCAGTGATTGCAGTTATTTTTGCATCATAAGACGAAGGCAAGCATCTCAAAATCTTGTTAACTTTTTCATAATTCGAAAGCTCTTTTTCTAGTGCATGCAATGAAGTAACAATCTGAGTAAACCTAGTGTACATGTCAGAAATCGATTCATGAGATTTCATACGAAAAAGTTCGTAGTCATGCAAGATAAAGTTCAAACGGGTTTGCTTAACTTCATTAGTACCTTCATAGGTGATGCATAATTTATCCCAAATCTCTTTACCAGTTTTGCAAGTTGAAATACGCATGTAATCTTCAGATTTCAAGGCACAGAAAAAATAGTTCAAACATTTTGCATTTAACTGAGCCAAATCACGTTCATCGAAAGTCCATTCAGTAAAAGCAACTTCAGTTTTAATACCATTAATTTCACGAGAAGGTGGAGAATAACCTTCTTGAACAAGCATCCACATGCGATAATCAGTAGATTGTAAAAACGTTGACATGCGGGTTTTCCAAAAATCAAAAGGTAAGTTGTCAAATAGAGGAGGTCGTGTAATCGAATAACCTTCAGTAGTGTTTCTATTTCCTATGTTAGCCATGGATCAAATTCAAAAAGTTTTTAAACTTAATTTTTTCGAATCCCGCTCTGATACCACTTGAAAGTTCGTTCGGGATGTTAAGCCCTATGAACTTAGTCCCAAGCTAACCAAGAGGGGGGGGGGGTGAATTGGTATTTTAAAAATTCTTGAGACAAAGAAATAAATTCACAAACCAAATCACACCACCAAACCAAATGCGGAATTTAAAAGTGCAGAAGTAAAAATAAGAACACAAGATTTATAGTGGTTCGGTCGACTAGACCTACGTCCACTCCTTGGAGGCACCCTCCAAGTATTGCACTACAAAATGTGACTCTCCTTTAGCCCCCACAGCTAGGCGGAGAATCCCTCACAAGAAACTCCTTTTTGCCACCCCGGCAAGGTAGAGAACCTACCTCCTTTTGCTTCCTCCTGAAGCTAGCAGAGAACCACAACCAAAAGCAAAACTCCTTACCTCTACCGACCCTTCCACGGACGAGAAACTCCAGACGAAAGACAAGCAGAGCGATCCTTGAGCAACCCTTGTGAATCCCCTCACAAGCTCCCCCTCACAAGATCCTCTCTCTCTCCCTCTCTCTCTTTCTCTCCTCAAGGTCTTTTTCGGTCAAGGCAGCAGCCAAAGGTCTCTTAAAACGTTGAAGAAGAGCTCTTTAAATAGAAGAGCTCAAGAGGAGCTCATTAATTGCAAGTAGCCGACTTTATCGTACAGGCTGATAAGGACATCGGCCTGGTCGATTAGTACAAATCAAGGAAGATCGGCCAGAGCACAGCCCTGGGAACAGTCCTGGACGATTGAAATTTGGCCTGATCGTCCAAGCCGATCTCATGATCGTCCTGGCCGATTAGTTCAAATCAGAAGTAAATCGTCCTGAGCATAGCCCTGGGAACAGTCCTGGCCGATTGAAATTTGGCTAAATCGGCTAGGCCGATATGATCGTATCAATCATCCTTAATCACTCCCTTGATTTCCTGATCAATTAAGGCATATTTTGGTAATTTCGTCCAGGCTGATCCTGGAATCGTCCTGGCCGATAATTTAAAATTCAGTATGCCTAAACTGTCCAAGGCGGCTATCTCTTTCTATTTTGAGCTTATCGTCCTGCCCGATACACGTATCGTCCAGGCCGATAGTTAATGTCGGCTGCCTTAATTAAGAATCCTTAATTTAGACTGTCTGTTTTAAGCCGATCGTCCCGGATGATATAAAGTTCGGCCGGGCCGATGTGGGCAAAAACAGAATTTCTAAGTCTCTCAAGTGTGTGTGTGAAGGGTTACTTAGCATCAGTCTTTTTGATTATTACAAGAAGACTCAAAAGGTGAAAAATAAAATTACAGACTGACTCAATCCTAAACCTATGCAATCCTGGACTTGGCTTCCTCTTGATCGTCCGATCTTTGATTCTTGAAAAGTTAGAAGCAACAAGTAGTCCAAGAGAAACAGTGTTTGTCAATCATCAAAACATAAGACATGAAAAAGTAGATTTGTAACAACATACTGTACGAACGTGTTCGTATGGTACGAACTATATTTAATACTTACTTAAATTAACCCGTAATTAGTGCATGTAATCCAGGCCTAATTAATTTTTGAACATCGTACCATACGATGAACAGAGACGAAGTATGATCGTCCCGAAAATCATCCTAGACGCTCTTTGTTTTTGTCACATCGTACTGTGCGATAGTAATCGTACCATACGATGAACAAAGACGACATCTAATCGTCCAGACCATCGTCTTGTATGAATAGTATTTTGTGGATCTTACCGTACGATATGATACTGTACAGTACGAATTGTTTTTGAACTGTTCATACATCTTCGTACTAGGACGACGTCTGTTTATACATATCATACTGTACGATGTTGAATCGTACTGTACGAACTGTTGAATCTAGTAATTAGGTTGTTAAGCCTAAGTGAGTGTCCCAAGGCAACAAAGAGGGGGGGGGGGTGAATTGGTAGTTTAAAAATTAAAATTTAAGTCCCCTTTTTTTTAAATTTTGTAGAAAAAGATTTTTCAACCACAGAGTTTTTAAAACTGAAATAGAAAGTGCGGAAATGTAAAAACAGTAAAGTAAATGACACCAAATTTATAGTGGTTTGGTCTATAACTAGACCTACATCCACTCCCTAGAGGCACCCTCTGAGTATTGCACTAATACCAATAGTGACTCTCCTTTTGCACCCACAGTAAGGTGGAGAAGCCTTTACAACACACTCTTTTCACCACTCCCCGGTGCGGCAGAGAACCGTCCGTCCTTTTACACAATACCCAGTGTTGGCAGAGAACCGTCCGTCCTTTCACACTCTCCTAGTGTGGGCAGAGAACCCTTCGTCCTTTCACACTCTCCTAGTGTGGGCAGAGAACCCTTCGTCCTTTCACACTCTCCTAGTATGGGCAGAGAACCCTTCGTCCTTTCACACTCTCCTAGTGTGGGCAGAGAACCCTTCGTCCTTTCACACTCTCCTAGTGTGGGCAGAGAACCCTTCGTCCTTTCACACTCTCCAAGTGTCGGCAGAGAACCGGATCTCCTTGACAGATTTTCTCACAAGAATCTAGAAGGAAGAAAGAAAAGAGTGAAGTAATCCCAATTCACAAGTAGAGCCTCTTACCTTTGAAATCCAAATGAAGCCTTCTTGCTTCTATGGTAGGAATCCTCCCTTGAATGCTCTCTTCACTTCTCTCCTTGGCTATTCTCTCAAGAGGCACGAAGATCAAATGACAAAAAGATTGGGTGGCAGTCTAATTTGGGCTATTTATACAAAAGACAAGAAAAACCGCCCAAAAACTGCAAATTTTCAATTCTGTACGCAGTGGATCGTCATGTACGATCGTGGATCGTCCTGGACGATTTTACTTAAACGATCTGAAACGACCCCATTTGAATATGTGTACGAAATGTCTTCGTACAGCTGATCGTCCTGTACGAACTAGGTTCGTCCAGTACGAACGGTTATTACAAGGTCGAATCTAGAAACTGCTGAAAACTGTCCTAAGTCGGTTAATCGTTTGGACGATAATTAATTTCGTCTGGACGAAAATTTTATAGAGAGCCAATCGTACTGTACGATAATTAATTTCATCTGGATGAAAGTTTTATAGAGAACCAATCGTACTGTACGATAATTAATTTCGTCTGGACGAAAATTTTACAGAGAGCCAATCATACTGTACGATAATTAATTTTGTCTGGACAAAAATTTTACAGAGAGCCAATCGTACTGTACAATAATTAATTTTGTCCTGGACGAATAGGACTTAGAAAATTTTTTGAGCAAGTTCCTGTTCGTTCCATATGCTCTATAGGAGATAACTGTCTGATCGTCCAGTACGAACGAAAATCGTCCTGTACGATCAATACAAAATTAATATGATCTCTTTATTTGTGTGTGCATGTTTTTATTCACTCAAGTTACAATCACTCCCTTTCAATTTGATTTCTAAGCTAAGTGCAAGCTTCAAAAATTTCAAGGTTTCTCATGCTGATTTTAATTTGAAGTCTTCGTAGTCTGGAGTTCTTTCCCTGAAATGTTAGTACACACAAGAGCAAATACAATTCTTCCAATATTGTTAGGAGATAACTACACATTTGAACAATAATGTTTGAAATCATCAAAACTTTATAAGTTGCCAAAAATGTAATGCATGCAAATAGCAATTATCTTAACAATCTCCCCCTTTTTGATGATGGCAAAACAATTATTGTTTGTATGATTTCAATTTAAACAAATCTTTCTATCTCCTAAACTCCCCCTGAATTGATGAATACATGATGAAAATAAGGAGGCAATTTAAATCAAGAAAAAATTTTTAAAATTTTTATTTTTCAGACACACACAAAACAAACACACAAAACAAACACACAAAACATACAAACATAAAGAACACAATAACATACAAACATAAAGATTTCTCCCCCTTTTTGACAACAACAAAAAGTGGAGAAGAAATAGACAAGAAATGTAAGTAATTGTATGAAAATTCATTTGAACATTTAATCTAAATGGTGATTGATATAAGGTATGCAATTTTAAAACTAAAAATATTAGGTCAATCATAGAAATTCAGGAAATTTAAAAAGTGATATAACATTGTAAGTAAGAAGAATTTAGCAAAGACATGATTCAATTTAGACATTTCAATATAAAAAATCATTACAAGAGAGATGAAGAAAAAAAATTTATATTACAATGTTCAAAAGAATATAAATGAACATAAGATCAATTTGAATTTAGAGATTGAAAGAATTTGGAAAGAAGAGAATTACCACATGTGGCGCTTTGCGCATCTTTTTCAATTTTTTTTTTGAGCACATTTTTGTGCATCTTTTGATATTGGGCTGATTTTGTGCCTCTTTTTCATATTTGCGAATCTTTTGCACATTCCTTTTGATTTTTTGTACTTTTAGTACAATTTTTTCAAGAGTAATTTAGACCAATTCTTTCCAAAATCAATAATCTAAAATTTCAAATATTTCTAAGTGCATAAATATTATTTGAGCACGGAAATACAAAATAAGAAAAACATCTAAATTGCAATAATAATTTTAACTTTTATGTAGTCTAAATGAATAGACATGGATTTAAAAATTCTAATTATAACAAGTTATAAACAACTTTTAAATTTAGAAAGACTAGATTTTCTAATGTAGATAATCTCAAATTACAATCTAATTTAAGCACTATGAAGATTAAATAATACTAATGAAATTCATAAAAATTAACCACATTTCAATAACAAAACAACATTGAAACAAGTACGAAATGCATTGATATTTATGAAAGGATTACACATTTCATAATATCTAAATACAACTTAAAAGAAAATACAAACAAACACTTAACATAAGCACTAACACAACAAGACATAAAAAACATGAGAAACTAACACAAAAAAAATACAACACAAGAACAACAAAACAAAAACATAAACATCAATGTTGCAAAGACATTTTGTTTAGGCATTTAAATCAATAACACCTAGCCTTGTTCTTAAAGTACTGAAGGTATTAAGGGCTAAAGGTTTTGTAAAAATGTCTACAAGTTGATTTTCAGTTGAAACATGTGTGAGTTCAATTTCTCCTTTGGATACATGATCCCTTATGAAATGATGTCTTATATCTATGTGTTTGGTTCTAGAATGTTGAATAGAATTTTTGGAAATGCAAATAGCACTAGTATTGTCACAATAAATTGGAATAGTGCCTACAGATAATCCTAAATCAATCAACTGTTGTTTTAACCAAAGTACTTGTGCCACACAACTTCCTAAGGTAATGTATTCTGCTTCTGCAGTAGATAGGGCTACTGAATTTTGTTTTCTACTGGACCAAGAAACTAATGAATTACCAATGAATTGACATGTTCCAGAAGTGCTTTTCCTATCCACTCTACAGCCTGCAAAGTCAGAATCTGAATAACCAATAATTTCAAATGAAGAGCTAAACTTAGGATACCAAATTCTTAAGTTTTGAGTTTCTAGTAAGTATCTTAAAATCCTTTTTACTACTGTCAAATGTGATTCTTTTGGATCTGATTGAAATCTAGCACACAAGCAAACACTGAACATAATATCTGGTCGGCTAGCAGTCAAGTAAAGCAAAGATCCAATAATCCCTCTATATTTCTTTTCATCAACAAATTTTCCCTTAAGGTCCTTATCTAACTGAACTAAGGAACTCATTGGTATACTAACAGGTTTAGCATTGTCCATTTCATATTTCTTGAGGATGTCCTTAATATATTTGGTTTGACTAAGAAATGTCCCTTCCTCAAGTTGCTTGATGCTAAAACCTAGAAAGTAATTTAAATCTCCCATTAGACTCATTTCAAATTCACTACTCATTGCATTTGAAAAATCATCACAAAGATTTTTATTTGAAGATCCAAAGATGATATCATCCACATAAATTTGAACAATGAGTATTTCTTTTCCAAATTTCTTTAAGAAGAGAGTAGTTCCACACTTCCTTTTTCAAAAGATCTTTCAAGTAGGAAAGTGCTTAATCTCTCATACCAAGCCCTAGGTGCCTGTTTCAATCCATATAATGCCTTTTTTTAACTTAAAAATATGATTTGGGTATTTTGAATTTTCAAATCCAGGAGGTTGTTCTACATAAACATCTTCTTCAATAATACCATTCAAAAAGGCACTTTTGACATCCATTTGAAACAATTTAAAACTTTTAAAACAGGCAAAGACAAGTAAAACCTTAATTGCTTCAAGTCTTGCTACAGGGGCAAAAGTCTCCTCAAAATCAATTCCTTCAATTTGATTATACCCCTTAGCAACTAATCTAGCCTTATTTCTAATGACTACTCCTGAGTCATTCATTTTATTTTTGAAAACCCATTTTGTTCCAACAATACTTTGATCTTTTGGCCTTGTAGTTAATTCCCAAACTTTATTTCTTACAAATTGATTTAACTCTTCTTGCATGGCCAATATCCAAAATTCATCAGAAAGTGCCTGATCAATATTAGTGGGTTCTATAGTTGAAATAAAGGCTGAATGATTGACTTCCTTATTTAATCCATGCCTAGTTCTAACACCCTCACTAGGTTCTCCTATAATCAATTCTCTTGGGTGGTTTTTAGGAAATCTCAAATCTCTTGGCAAAGGGTTTTCTTTTTCAAAGTTTTCTTCCACATTTTCTTCCAAATTTAATCTATCAATCTTTTGGGAGTTTTCCTCAATTTCTTCTTCAACACTATTTGGCCCTTCTAAATTTCCAGATTCATCAAATACAACATGTGTGGTTTCTTCAATAACTACAGTTCTTTTGTTGAATACCCTATAAGATTTTCCAACACTTGAATATCCAACAAAAATTCCTTCATCTGATTTTGGATCAAATTTTCCTAAGGCAGATTTTCCATTGTTATGAATGAACACCTTGCAACCAAAAACATGCAAATGAGACAAATTTGGTGTTCTACCTTTTAGTAACTCATAGGGTGTTTTATTTAAATTTGATCTCACATTCACCCTATTCAGAACATAACATGCAGTGCTAACCGCCTCAGCCCAAAAATATTTAGGAAGAGAGTATTCTGCCAACATTGCTCTGGCGGCTTCTATTAATGTTCTGTTTTTCCTTTCAACTACCCCATTTTTTTGAGGGGTTCTAGGAGCAGAAAAGTTGTGATCAATCCCTTTTTCTTTACAAAAAATTTCAAATCTTTCATTTTTAAATTCTCCTCCATGATCACTTTGTATAGACATTATTTCACTTCCTAATTTTTTCTGAATCCAAGTTAAAAAATTTCTGAATTCCTCAAATGATTCACTTTTATGAAAAAAAATCTAACCCAAGTGAACCTAGAGAAATCATCCACAATAACAAATCCGTATACCTTCCCTCCTAGACTTACAGTTCCTACTAGTCCAAAAGGATCCATGTGAAGAATTTTCAATGGTTTACTAGTTCTAAGATCATTATTGGACTTAAAAGAGGACTTCACTTGTTTTCCTAATTGACATGCATCACAAAGATGGTCCTTAGTAAAGTCTAGTTTTGGTATACCTCTTACTAAATTCTTTTGGGTAATTCTCCTAAGATTTTTCATACTAGAATGACAAAGTCTCCTATGCCAAAGCCAAGATTCATCAGAAACAGTTTTCAAACAGAAGGCAATAGGAGTATGAAATGAATTCAAATCTAGCATGTAAACATTGTTTACCCTTTTTCTATTTAAAACTTCTTTTCCATTTAGGCTTAATATGCAGCTAGTAGGTAAAAATTTTACATTATAACCTTTGTCACATAGCTGACTTATACTTAACAGATTATACTTTAAGCCTTCAACCAATAGCACATTGTCTATAAAAAAGTTTTTGAAATTACCAATCATACCTGATCCAACCACTTTCTTTGTGGTATTATCTCCAAGTGTAACCTTGCCTCCATTCATGGCTTCTAGAGATATGAATTGTGTAGTGTCTCCAGTCATATGCTTTGAACATCCGCTATCCAGATACCATATGCTCCCACGAGATCTTGTGTGAGAGCAATCCTGCGAAAATATCAAATGTTAGACCTGGGAACCCAAACAAGTTTGGGTTCACCTTTTAGCAATTTATAATCAGATGCATGTATGATATGTCTAGGTTTATGCATCCTAGGTCTCCACACCAAATTAGATTTCATCATCAAGGTACAGGTGTGAGCTATATGTCCCAATAATCCACAATTATTACATTTAACATTAGTAAAAATATTCCTAAGTTTTCTTCCATGTGTTTGTCTTCTAAGGGATTTCATGAATTTAGGATAATATTTAGGATTTGTAAAATCTTCAAGTTTGGGGGGTTTCTTATTATCCTCAAGAGCTCTTATTGTTAGTTTGTAAAATGAATTCATATCTTTCAAGATTCGATTGGTATAATTGATTCTATATGCTTTGCTCTCAGATTCATCCTTAAAATTTTCAAATTCCTTTTCAAGATCAGTATAAGATGACTTTAGATTTTCAAAATCTCTTATTCAAGTCATCATATTCATCAAGTAGTTTCATGTGGTGGTTCATCATCTATTAAAGCATGGTCTTTCCTAAGGATTTCATTTTCCTTCTTGAGCTCTTCAAATTCTAAACTTAAACTAGCATGCATCTTTTTCATTTTCCTATATGCATCATGCATGTGTTCAGAAACTTCAAATAATTCATCATAGGATAAGTCACATACCTCTTCTTGATCTGAGTGATCTACATTGTCAGCCATCAAGCAAAGATTAGTGACTTCTTCTTCTTTTTCTGTCTCAGATGAGTCTGAAGCTGAGTCCGCCCAGAAAGCTCTTTGAAACTTCTTCTTGCCCTTCTTTACCATAGGTTTCTCCTCCACCTTCTCCTTAGCAGGAGTGGCTTTGAGTTTTGGGCAATCAGTCTTGATATGACCTGGTTTCCTGCATTCATAACAAATCACTTCATTAGAAACCTTGCCATTTTTGTTAAACTTACCTCTATTCCATAGCTGGCGTTTCTTCTGCTTCCTCTTTAAAAAGCTTCTGAATTGTCTAGTAATTAGTGCAACATCATCTTCATCCTCAGGTTGTGAGTGTTCACTCTCTGACTCTTCCACTTTTAGTGCTATATTCTTTTCCTTTGTGATTCACTTGCATCAATCTTCCTTTGACTTACTCCTTGCTCATAAGCAATGAGTGAAACAAGAAGATTGTCAATAGAATAAATGTTTAAATCTTTAGACTCTGTAATTGCAGTAATTTTTGCATCATAAGCAGTAGGTAAACAACGAAGAATCTTATTGACCATTTCAGCATTAGTTAATTCCCTACCAAGTGCATGCAAAGAAGTGACAATTTGTGTAAATCTTGTGTACATGTCGGAAATAGATTCATTAGGTTTCATGCGAAACAATTCATAGTCATGTAACAAGATATTGAGCCTTGATTGTTTAGCCTCATTTGTCCCTTCATAAGTTATACAAAGTCTATCCCATATGTCCTTTCCGCTTTTGCAAGTGGAAACCCGCATGTAGTCTTCAGATTTTAAAGCACAAAAGAAACTGTTTAAACATTTGGCATTTAATTGTGCTAAGTCACGTTCTTCTATAGTCCAATCAGTAAAAGGTATTTCTACCATTACTCCATCAACTAATCTAGTTGGTTTTGTATAGCCATCCTGGACTAACATCCACATGCGATAATCAAGTGACTGTAAGAAAGTAGATATGCATGTTTTCCAAAAATCAAAAGGAATATTGTCAAACAGTGGAGGTCTAGTAATAGAGTAACCATCAGGTGTGTTCCGGTTTCCAAAAGTAGCCATCTACGTTAATCAAAAAGTAGTTCAAACTTATGATATTGAAACGGAGCTCTGATACCACTTGTTGAATCTAGTAATTAGGTTGTTAAGCCTAAGTGAGTGTCCCAAGGCTACCAAGAGGGGGGGGGGGGGGTGAATTGGTAGTTTAAAAATTAAAATTTAAGACCCCTTTTTTTTAAATTTTGTAGAAAAAGATTTTTCAACCACAGAGTTTTTAAAACTGAAATAGAAAGTGCGGAAATGTAAAAACAGTAAAGTAAATGACACCAGATTTATAGTGTTTCGGTCTATAACCAGACCTACATCCACTCCCCAGAGGTACCCTCTGAGTATTGCACTAATACCAATAGTGACTCTCCTTTTCACCCACAGCAAGGCGGAGAAGTCTTTACAACACACTCTTTTCACCACTCTCCGGTGCGGCAGAGAACCGTCCGTCCTTTTACACAATACCCAGTGTTGGCAGAGAACCGTCCGTCCTTTCACACTCTCCTAGTGTGGGCAGAGAACCCTTCGTCCTTTCACACTCTCCTAGTGTGGGCAGGGAACCCTTCGTCCTTTCACACTCTCCTAGTATGGGCAGAGAATCCTTCGTCCTTTCACACTCTCCTAGTGTGGGCAGAGAACCCTTCGTCCTTTCACACTCTCCAAGTGTCGACAGAGAACCGGATCTCCTTGACAGATCTTCTCACAAGAATCTAGAAGGAAGAAAGAAAAGAGTGAAGTAATCCCAATTCACAAGTAGAGACTCTTACCTTTGAAATCCAAATGAAGCCTTCTTGCTTCTATGGTAGGAATCCTCCCTTGAATGCTCTCTTCACTTCTCTCCTTGGCTATTCTCTCAAGAGGCACGAAGATCAAATGACAAAAAGATTGGGTGGCAGTCTAATTTGGGCTATTTATATAAAAGACAAGAAAAATCGTCCAAAAACTGCAAGTTTTCAATTCTGTACGCAGTGGATCGTCCTGTACGATCGTGGATCGTCCTGGACGATTTTACTTAAACGATCTGAAACGACCCCATTTGAATATGTGTACAAAATGTCTTCGTACAGCTGATCGTCCTGTATGAACTAGGTTCGTCTAGTACGAACGGTTATTACAAGGTCGAATCTAGAAACTGCTGAAAACTGTCCTAAGTCGGTTAATCGTTTGGACGATAATTAATTTCGTCTGGACGAAAATTTTACAGAGAACCAATCGTACTATACGATAATTAATTTTGTCTGGACGAAAATTTTACAGAGAGCCAATCGTACTGTACGATAATTAATTTCGTTTGGACAAAAATTTTACAGAGAGCCAATCATACTGTACGATAATTAATTTCGTCTGGACGAAAATTTTACAGAGAGCCAATCATACTGTACGATAATTAATTTTGTCTGGACGAAAATTTTACAGAGAGCCAATCGTACTGTACGATAATTAATTTTGTATGGATGAAAATTTTACAGAGAGCCAATCGTACTGTACGATAATTAATTTCGTCTGGACAAAAATTTTACAGAGAGCCAATCGTACTATACAATAATTAATTTCGTCCTGGATGAATAGAACTTAGAAAATTTTTCGAGCAAGTTCCTATTCGTTCCATATGCTCTATAGGAGATAACTGTCTGATCGTCCAGTACGAACGAAAATCGTCCTGTACGATCAATACAAAATTAATATGATCTCCTTATTTGTGTGTGCATGTTTTTATTCACTCAAGTTACAATCACTCCCTTTCAATTTGATTTCTAAGCTAAGTGCAAGCTTCAAAAATTTCAAGGTTTCTCATGCTGATTTTAATTTGAAGTCTTCGTAGTCTGGAGTTCTTTCCCTGAAAATGTTAGTACACACAAGAGCAAATACAATTCTTCCAATATTGTTAGGAGATAACTACACATTTGAACAATAATATTTGAAATCATCAAAACTTTATAAGTTGCCAAAAATGTAATGCATGCAAATAGCAACTATCTTAACACGAACAGTAACGGCTACTTTTGAAATCAGAAGTTTTTGGAGCCCGTTTTAGATGTCAATCAAAACATTTTTCAGTAAGAATTACAGAGGGGGTGAACATGGTTAGAGAGGGATTCCAAGGGAGAGAGCTCTAGAGAAATTCTTGAGGGTTGAGAGAGGAAGGAGGAGGTGAGCGTTGTGAGGGAGAAGAGGTGTGAGGGAGATCACACGGTTGCTCCAAGCTTGCTACATCTTGATCCTCCTGTGGCCCTAGAAGGATTTGAGGGAGGATCTCCAAGGGAAAGAATCGTCTACATCCATTACCTCGAGGTTCTCTGCCTTCTTCAGGAGGGAGAAAAATGAGAAGGTTCTCTGCCGTCGTTAGTAGGGCGAAAATAGAGTTTGGCACTCCGCCACGCTGGGTTGGTGAAAGGGAGCTTTGTAAAGGCTTCTCCGCCTTGCCGAGGGGGGCAAAAGGAGAACTATTTTGATAGTGAAAATCTCGGAGTGGAGGACTCCGGGGAGTGGACGTAGGTCATATTTTGACCGAACCACTATAAAATTTTTGGTGTGTTTTTTCTTTATCGTCATTTACGTTTTACTTGCTTTTAATTTTTCATATCTATTACATGTGAAATTTTGTGGAAGAAAACTTGCTTAAAATTTTGTTATAAAATTTCAAAAACAACAAAAAAAATTAGAACTCTTGTTTAGGGTTACTTTTATTAAGAAAAAGATTTTTACAATTCACCCCCCCTCTTGTCGTTTAGTAATTTCAAGATTTTCCATTGTTATGTATGAACACCTTGCAACCAAAAACATGCAAATATGACAAGTTAGGTGTTCTACCTTTTAGCAACTCATAGGGTGTTTTATTTAAATTTGATCTCACATTCACCCTATTCAGAACATAACATGCAGTGCTAACCGCCTCAGCCCAAAAATATTTAGGAAGTGAGTATTCTGCCAACATTGCTCGGGCGGCTTCTATTAATGTTCTATTTTTCCTTTCAACTACCCCGTTTTGTTGAGGAGTTATAGGTGCAGAAAAATTATGATCAATCCCTTTTTCTTTACAAAAATTTTCAAATTTTTCATTTTTAAATTCTCCTCCATGATCACTTTGTAAAGAGATTATTTCACATCATAGTTTTCTTTGAATCCAAGTTGAAAAATTTCTGAATTCCTCAAATGATTCACTTTTATGAAAAAGAAATCTAACCCATGTGAATCTTAAGAAATCATCCACTATAACAAATCCATATACCTTCCCTCCTAGACTTACAGTTCCTACTGGTCCAAAAAGATCCATGTGAAGAATTTCCAAAGGTTTACTGGTCCTAAGATCCTTATTGGACTTAAAAGAGGACTTCACTTATTTTCCTAATTGACATGCATCACAAAGGTGGTCCTTTGTAAAGTCTAGTTTTGGTATACCTCTCACTAAGTTCTTTTGGGTAATTCTCCTAAGGTTTTTCATACTAGAATGACAAAGTCTCCTATGCCAAAGCCATGATTCATCAGAAATAATTTTTAAACAAAAAGCAGTAGGAGATAGAATAGAATTCAAATCTAGCATGTAAACATTGTTAACCCTTTTTCCATTTAAGACTTCTTTTTCATTTAGGCTTAATATGCAGCTAGTAGGTAAAAATTTCACATTATAGCCCTTATACTTAACAGATTATGTTTTAAGCCTTCAACCAATAACACATTATCTATGAAAAAGTTTTTGAAATTTCCAATCATACCTGATCCAACCACTTTCTTTGTGGTATTATCTCCAAGTGTAACCTTGCCTCCATTCCTGGCTTCCAGCGTTATGAATTGAGCAGTATCTTCAGTCATATGCTTTGAACATCCGCTGTCCAGGTACCATATGCTCCCACGAGGTCTTGTGTGAGAGCAAACCTACAAAATTCTCAAATGTTAGACCTGGGAACCCAAACAAGTTTGGGTTCACCTTTAAGAAATTTATAATCAGATGCATGTATGATATGTCTAGGTTTATGCATCTTAGTTCTCCATATTAAATTAGATTTCATCTTCAAAGTACAGGTGTGAGCTATATGTCCCAAAAATTCATAATTATTACATTTAACATTAGGAAAAATATTCCTATGTTTTCTTCCATATGATTGTCTTCTAAGGGATTCATGAATTTAGGATAATATTTAGGATTTGCAAAATCTTCAAGTTTAGGGGAAATCCTTTTATCCTCGAGAGCTCTTATTATCAATTTATAAAATGAATTCATATCTTCCAAGATTCGATTTGTATAATTGATTCGATATGTTTTTCTCTCAGATTCATCCTTAAAATTTTTAAAATCTTTTTCAAGTTCAGCATAGGATGATTTTAAAATCACAAAATTTTTATTCAAGTCATCATATTCATCAAGTAGTTTCATGTGGTTGTTATCTATTAAAGCATGATCTTTCCTAAGGATTTCGTGTTCCTTCTTAAGCTCTTCCAATTCTAAACTTAAACTAGCATGCATCTTTTTCATTTTCCTATATGCATCATGCCTATGTTCAGAAACTTCAAACAATTCATCATAGGTTAAGTCACATACCTCTTCTTGATCTGATTGTTTAACATTATCTGCCATCAAGCAAAGGTTGGTGACTTCTTCTTCTTTTTCAGTCTCAGATGAGTCTGAAGGTGAGTCCGCCCAGAAAGCTCTTTGAAAATTTTTCTTGCCTTTCTTTACCATTGGTTTCTCCTCTACCTTCTCCTTGCTAGGAGTGGCTTTGAGTTTTGGGCAATCAGTCTTGGTATGACCTGGTTTCGTGCATTCATAAAAAATTACTTCATTAGAAACCTTGCCATTTCTGTTAAACTTACCTCTGTTCCATTGCTGGCGTCTCTTTTGCTTCCTCTTTAAAAAGCTTCTGAATTGTCTAGTCATCAGTGCAATATCATCTTCATCCTCAGGTTGTGAGTGTTCACTTTCTGACTCTTCCACCTTTAGTGCAATATTTTTCTCCTTTCGTGGTTCACCTACATCAATCTTTCTTTGACTTACTCCTTGCTCATAAGCAATGAGTGAACCAATAAGATTGTCAATAGAGTAAATGTTAAGATCTTTAGACTCTATAATTGCAGTAATTTTAGCATCATAAGCAGTAGGTAAACATCAAAGAATTTTATTAACCATTTTAGCATTAGTTAATTCCCTACCAAGTGCATGCAAAGAAGTGACAATTTGTGTGAATCTTGTGTACATGTCAGAGATAGATTCATTAGGTTTCATGCGAAACAATTCATAGTCATGTAATAAGATATTGAGTCTTGATTGCTTAACCTCATTTTTCCCTACATAAATTATACAAAGTCTATCCCATATATCCTTTCCACTTTTACAAGTAGAAACCTGCATGTAGTCTTCAGATTTTAAAGCATAAAAGAAACTATTTAGACATTTGACATTTAATTGTGCTAAGTCACGTTCTTCTATAGTCCAATCTGCAAAAGGTATTTCTACCATAACTCCATCAACTAATCTAGTTGGTTTTGTATAGCCATCCTGGACTAGCATCCACATGCGATAATCAAGTGACTGTAAGAAAATAGACATGCGTGTTTTCCAAAAATCAAAAGGAATATTGTCAAACAGTGGAGGTCTAGTGTTAGAGTAATCCTCAGGTGTGTTTCGGTTTCCAAATGTAGCCATCTACGTTAATCAAAAAGTAGTTCAAACTTATGATTTTGAAACGAAGCTCTGATACCACTTGTTGAGTCTAGTAATTAGGTTGTTAAGCCTAAGTTATTGTCCCAAAGGCTACCAAGAGGGGGGGGGTGAATTGGTAGTTTAAAAAATTTAAGCCCTCTTTTAAAATTATGTTGAACCGAAATAAAAATTGTTTCTTTTAAGTTTTGTAGAAAAAGTTTTTCAATCACAGAGTTTTTAGGACTAAGAATTAAAATGCGGAAACGTAAAAACAGTAAAGTAAATGACACCAGATTTATAGTGGTTCGGTCTAAAACCAGACCTACATCCACTCCTCAGAGGCACCCTCTGAGTATTGCACTAATACCAATAGTGACTCTCCTTTTGCACCCACAGCAAGGCGGAGAAGCCTTTACAACACACTCTTTTCACCACTCCCCGGTGAGGCAGAGAACCGTCGTCCTTTTACACAATCCCTAGTGTTGGCAGAGAACCGTCCGTCCTTTTACACTCTCCAAGTGTGGGCAGAGAACCCTTTGGCTATTCACACTCTCCTAGTGTAGGCAGCGAACCCTTCGGCTATTCAGACTCTTTAAGTGTAGGCAGCGAACCCTTCGGCTATTCACACTCTCCAAGTGTAGGCAGCGAACCCTTCGTCTGTTCACACTCTCAAAGTGTCGGCAGAGAATCGGATCTCCTTGACAGATCTTCTTACAAGAATCTAGAAGGAAGAAGGAAAAGAGTGAAGTAATCCCAATTCACAAGTAAAGACTCTTACCTTTGAAATCCAAGTGATGCCTTCTCGCTCTAATGGTAGGAATCCTCCTTTGAATGCTCTCTTCCACTCTCTCCTTGGCTATTCTCTCAAGAGGCACGAAGATCAAATGACAAAAAGATTGGGTGGCAGTCTAATTTGGACTATTTATACAAAAGACAAGAAAAACCGCCCAAAAGCTGCAAGTATTCAATTCTGTACGCAGTGGATCGTCCCGTACGATCGTGGATCATCCTGAACGATTTTACTTAAATGATTTGAAATGACCCATTTGTATATGTGTACGAAATGTCTTCGTACAGCTGATCGTCCCGTACGAACTAGGTTCGTCCGGTACGAATGGTTATTATAAGGTCGGTTCTAGAAACTGCTGAAAACCGTTCTAAGTCGGTTAATCGTTTGGACGAAAATTTATTCGTCTGGACGAAATTTTTACAGAGGAATGATCATCCTGGACGATTATTTATTTCGTCTGGACGAAAATTTTTTAGAGGACCAATCGCCATGGACGATAATTTAATTTCGTCTGGACGAAAATTTTTCAGAGACCAGATCATCCTGGACGATTATTAATTTTGTCTGGACAAAAATTTTCCAGAGGACCAATCGCCATTGACGATAATTTAATTTCGTCTGGACGAAAATTTTACAGAGAACCAATCGTCTTGGACGATTGTAAATTTGTCCTGGACGAATAGAACTTAGAAAAAAATTGAAGCAAGTTTCTATTCGTTCCATGTGCTCAATAGGAGATAACTGTCTGATCATCCCGTACGAATGCATATCATCTAGTACGATCAGTATAAATTTTTTTATGATCTCCTTATGTGTGTGTATGTTTTTATTCACTCAATTACAATCACTCCCTTTCAATTTAATTACAAAGAAATGCAAACTTTAAATTTTACAAAGTATATCATTCTGAATTTTATTTGAAGTCTTCATAGTCTGGAGTTCATTTTTCCTGAAATGTTTGTACACACAAGAGAAAATAAAAATTTTCTAAAATTCTTAGGAGATAACTACACATTTGAACAATAATGTTTGGAATCATCAAAACTACATAAGTTGCAAAAATGTAAAGCATGCAAATAGCAACTATCTTAACACTTTTTGCTATTGAGTTGTGTTTGGTTGGTTTTGTGCTTAGTTATATTTATTAGTTGTGTCTTAATACTCTTCTGAATGATGGATGTTTAAATCTTTATTTAACTATTAAGGTGTCACGCCCCAAGATCTAACTTGGAAAGAATTTCAATCAATTCATCAAAACCATTTACCAGAGCTATCTATAACCTTCAATCAAACAGTCTAACAAAAATCTATAACATTTAAAACATAAATATACAGGCCGATTCATATCTCAAAAGATCATATACAATACTCAGGAACTACACTATGAACTGAAATCTATCCTGTCATGAGTACAAAAGAATCACTATAATAAAAAAGAACAAAAACTTGGAGATTCCTGATCAACCTCAATCTCCTGCTCCCTTGCCCTGACCTGAAAATATTAATCACATATAATGAGCTTCAAAAAGCCCAGCAGGTCATCTAATACCTATAACTGAAGTCAAAGCACGGCACTGCTATCAATATGCATGTCAGTCAATCAAATCCATAACAATCAATGGTCAATGAGTCTATGCAATACGGAAATCAATAGTCAATGAAATTAATAGTCGATGCAATAATAGAAGAATTGATAAATCAAACTCACTAAATCAATAAGTCAAATCTCAGAAGAATCCGTACTCAGAAGAAAATCAATCGATCAATCAAATCAATCGTATCGAATCATTCGATCAAATCAATAGTATATAGTCAATGAAATCGATTAGAAAAGAAATGCAATAAAGCTCAATCTATACTAGCAATGAATCAAATGCGGCAGGTTAATATGGTGCAGAAGCAATAGTATCAATGAATCTATACAATATCTATATCCATCCATATCCATATCTATGCTCAGTAGTATCAATGCTCAGCAATCAATCGATGAAATCAATGAAATCGATTAAATCGTACGATACAGTAAATCCACAAATCCGATTAAATCAATAAAATAGTAAATCCATATGTCAATACTGTACACATGCAATACAATAATACTGAACAAGTACAATCACTGGCTATTTTGCTGTTGTAGAATCCATATTGCTGTTGTAGAATCCATATTGCTGTTGTAGATATCCATACGTTGGTTTCAATAAGAGTCATCACTCTGTGCCCGTCGGCACAATAAACTCCTTATAACTCCCAATCGTTATATCAATGATCAATGGTTTAAAGGAAAGCCCGTCGGCCCACCATCCTTTACAGGTCAATTCAATCTCCAACCAACGTTCAACCAGGTTTCCACTTGTCTTTCAGTATCAATAATCAATTCAATAGTCAATATAAGAACAATGTAGAGCAATTATATCAACATTCATATGCATATCTATTCAATTCATCAATCTCAGAAAAATTGGAAACCGTACAAAATTCGGCAGCGTAACGGCAGTCTATCAAATTTACACAAAAATCCTACAAAATCACAATTCACCAAATTACAATAGAATATTCACAACAATAATATAAGACTATTACTCTACTGAATCAATATCAATAAACATCCCGATATTTTTCTATTCGATCAAAATCGCGTAGAACCCAAAATAACCGGTGAAATCGTTCCAGAAAATAATCAAATCGTGTAGAATATTCGTATCTATAACATATTAAAAGTTGTGCGGTGAAAGTTGTGTCAATACAAAATCGGGTCCATTTTTCGATCACAAAAACACAAAACAGGTCACAACACTATCAAAACTCAATATCTCTGAAAAACAGAAATAGGATTCGGAGTCCTTACCACGAGATAAACACTTTTCCCAACAGCGGCGTCAGACGAAAAGCGCTCCGCGGCCTCTGAAATCCGGCTTTTCCTTCGCTTTCCTTCTCTTTCTCTCTCCTCAGATATTTTTATTTTTATAAAATATCTTTCTCTCTCATCAAAACGAGCTGATTTCTTTATAACATTAGTCTGATCGTCCTGGCCGATAGCCACATCGTCCAGGACGATGTGACCAAATTCAAATCGTACAGGACGATTTTCCAGGACGATACAGGACGATAATTAATTTGCCAAAAACCCTTGCTCTCGGGATTTTGCCATACACTGATCGTCCCAGGACGATCCAAAATCGGCCTGGACGATCCCACTCCAGAAAAATCAGCTGTTTCAATGCACTGATCGTCCTGGACGATCTCAATATCATCCCGGACGATCCTGGGAGAAAAACTCAAATCTGAGAAGGCAAATCAAAGGAACGAGCTCTCACAATCTCCCCACCTTAGAAAAATGTCATCCCGACATTTCCCTAAGGGTCCGAATCAAAACGAGACAAAATAAATCCAAATCTAAATCAAAACTCGACGAAATTCAATACAATCATTCAGTGCATTCAATCACATGTCATTCAATATGTATGCAAAATATCCGTTCTATCAAACTATCAATCAAATCCTTTCACTACACATGCTCTGATACCAAAAAGTCTGTCACGCCCCAAGATCCAACTTGGAAAGAATTTCAATCAATTCATCAAAACCATTTACCAGAGCTATCTATAACCTTCAATCAAACAGTCTAACAAAAATCTATAACATTTAAAACATCAATGTACAGGCCGATTCATATCTCAAAAGATCATATACAATACTCAGGAACTACACCATGAACTGAAATCTATCCTATCCTGAGTACAAAAGAATCACTATAATCAAAAAGAACAAAAACCTGGAGATTCCTGATCAACCTCAATCTCCTGCTCTCTTGCCCTAACCTGAAAATATTAACCACATATAATGAGATTCAAAAAGCCCAGCAGGTCACCTAATACCTATAACTGAAATCAAAGCACGACACTGCTATCAATATGCATGTCAGTCAATCAAATCCATAACAATCAATGGTCAATGAGTCTATTTAATACGGAAATTAATAGTCAATGAAATCAATAGTCAATGCAATGATAGAAGAATTGATAAATCAAACTCACTAAATCAATAAGTCAAATCTCAGAAGAATCCGTACACAGAAGAAAATCAATCGATCAATCAAATCAATCGTATCGAATCATTCGATCAAATCAATAGTATCTAATCAATGAAATCGATTAGAAAAGAAATGCAATAAAGCTCAATCTATACTAGCAATGAATCAAATGCGGTAGGTTAATATGGTGCAGAAGCAATAGTATCAATGAATCTATACAATATCTATATCCATCCATATCCATATATATGCTCAGTAGTATCAATGCTCAGCAATCAATCAATGAAATCGATGAAATCAATGAAATCGATTAAATCGTACGATACAGTAAATCCACAAATCCGATTAAATCAATAAAACAATAAATCCATATGTCAATACTGTATACATGCAATACAATAATACTGAACAAGTACAATCACTGGCTATTTTGCTGTTGTAGAATCCATATTGCTGTTGTAGATATCCATACGTTGGTTTCAATAAGAGTAGTCACTCTGTGCCCGTCGGTACAATAAACTCCTTATAACTCCCAATCGTTATATCAATGATCAATGGTTTAAAGGAAAGCCCGTCGGCCCACCATCCTGTACAGGTCAATTCAATCTCCAACCAACGTTCAACCAGGTTTCCACATGTCTTTCAGTATCAATAATCAATTCAATAGTCAATATAAGAACAATGTAGAGCAATCATATCAACATTCATATGCATATCTATTCAATTCATCAATCTCAGAAAAATCGGAAACCGTACGAAATTCGACAGCGTAATGCAGTCTATCAAATTTATACAAAAATCATACAAAATCACAATTCACCAAATTATAATAGAATGTTCACAACAATAATATAAGACTATTACTCTACTGAATCAATATCAATAAACATCATGATATTTTTCTATTCGATCAAAATCGCATAGAACCCAAAATAACCGGTGAAATCGTTCTAGAAAATAATCAAATCGTGTAGAATATTCGTATCTATAACATATTAAAAGTTGTGCGGTGAAAGTTGTGTCAATACAAAACCGGGTCCGTTTTTCGATCACAAAAACACAAAACAGGCCACAGCACGATCAAAACTCAATATCTCTGAAAACAGAAATAGGATTTGGAGTCCTTACCACGAGATAAACACTTTTCCCAACAGCGGCGTCGGACGAAAAGCGCTCTGCGGCCTCCGGAATCCGGCTTTTCCTTCGCTTGCCTTCTCTTTCTCTCTCCTCATATATTTTTATTTTTATAAAATATCTTTCTCTCTCCCCAAAATGAGCTGATTTCTTTATAACATTAGTCTGATCGTCCTGGCCGATCGCCACATCGTCCAGGACGATGTGACCAAATTCAAATCGTACAGGACGATTTTCCAGGACGATACAGGACGATAATTAATTTGCCAAAAACCCTTGCTCTCGGAATTTTTCCATACACTGATCATCCCAGGACGATCCAAAATCGGCCTGGACGATCCCACTCCAGTAAAATCAGCTGTTTCAATGCACTGATCGTCCTGGACGATCTCAATATTATCCCGGATGATCCTGGGAGAAAAACTCAAATCTGAGAAGGCAAATCAAAGGAACGAGCTCTCACATAAGGTAAGGTATATTGATTTTATTAGCATCTTTAATGGGTGGAAATGGGATATGTGGCTGGTTATCTCTTGGTTTTGTGTTGGTTACTTAATGTGGAGGCTCGTTACTTCTTTGTTGTTTATTTTACCTATTATTTATTGGTTTCCTTGTTGTATTTTTTAAGAGAAACCCACGAAGGGGCCTATGTGTTAATATAAAATAAAGATTATAAGGTCCTTAAAAAGAACCTAAGCTCTCTACTGCTCCAAAGAGCTACAAAATTAAAGCAAAAAAACCTACGAGCTCAGGTTCCCTACTAAGCAAAAGTACACAAAATCCTAGGTACATTCTACGATGCACAAGAGTGAGCACCCAAAAAACCATGAAGGTACAAAAAAATACTATCCAAATCCACAAACCTTCCGCTCCATCCAACTACACGATTACTTGCAAGGAAAAGACTCTGCAAAACAAAGTAATAGACAATAACACAACAAATGCAGTAAAAATAGCAAATAATCGGTTGTTGTTGTCACCATTACCACCAAAATTAAGACAAACTATCCAAAAATCATACTGTCTTATAATAACACAGATGGTAAACCAATTATATATAATAGTGAGAACAGGCCAAGAGGAATATAGGCGATCCTGGATCCAAATAAGCAAACCCAACCACATATACAAGCTAACAGGATTCCCACGAAAGGCAGACAGTAACAAAACCAAAAAATCCAACCACCAGCAACAACACAACATACAACCAAATGAAAATAGTGGGTGAAAGCATAAGGAAGAGTTCCCAAGTTTCCCAGGTAATTGATTAGCGCACATCCTCATGGGATCCAGCATCCCGTAAAAAGCCAGCAAACCTTCCAGGCTACAGAAAAACCCCACAAAAAATGGAGTTGAAATGCACGGCACCCTCCTTTAACACAGAGAAACGCTTAAACTACCCTTCCATATAGAGAAACAACAGCCCCTCCAGACAGAACAAGAACAGCAGCCCCTCCAGACAACACAAAACCCACATAGAAGTATCGGTGTCCAACAGCACACCAACATCATCAAATTGAGACTTAATCATGCTAGACCACCCATCCACATAGAACCTAGCATTACGACCCCATAAATCAAATCAAAGACAAAGAAAAGGGAAAGACACGGTCAGAATGGCCCAACACCAAAACATAACAGCCACAAACTTAAGAATTAACATAAGGAACACAAGGTTTATCCAAATATAATAGGCCCCTAATCAGAAAAGGTAAATTAGAAAAGCAAAAATCTTTCATAGAGTCCAGAGTCCAACCCCAATGAGCCAAAGCTTTAGCACAGACATTACCATTTCCTTCAATAACCAAGAAGGAAACAATAAGCCTACTTATCACCAACTGAATATCCCTCCTTGTATAAAACAAATTTGAAGAGCAAGTAATATCATTCCTCAAAATAGAAGATTGGAAATAATAATAAGAGGAAATTTCCACCATAATATTAGTTCAATCAAGAGATAAACACAACCTTTAACCGTAGAGGATAGCATAAGTAGTAGCAATAGTCATATCACCATCAAAACCAAGAATATAATTACCATTAGAGTCCCTGATGAGACCACCACAACCAACCATAGAATTATTGAAAGAACCATCAACATTTGACTTTAAAAAATTTTCAGGTGGTGAATGCCAATGAATACTTCTTGAAACCTTTTGATTATTATCCACATCAATATTAATCCCAAATTCAAAAGAAGCACTATGATACTTATTGAAGTTCTTAGCAGTAATAAGCTTAGAAAAAAAAAGTTCTCTAATTTTATATTTCACCTTTTGAATAATCCAATGAGGATTCATAACTACACCATTATAGCGGAAATTATTCCTATCCAGCCAAAAGAACCAAAGGATAAGAGAAGAAATAGCATTCTTAATATGTCCTTTGGAATTAACAAACCAACACTTCAATAAAAGCATAAATAGAAACCTTAGCATTAAAATAGTTAATTTGCAAATTATCCTCAAAATGAGTCCAGGTTTTAATAGCACAAGGGACCGAGACAAAAACATGATGCATGTTTTCCAAGTGGTAACAACATTGTCGTTTAGAAGAAAGAAAGAAACCACATTTCTTCAAATTGTCATCAGTAGGGATGACGTTATGTAAAAGCCTCCAAACAAAAATAGAAACCATAGCAGGAATACTTTGATTCCATAACATTTTGAAAATATTAGAAGCTTCTTTCTTAGTTCTAAATGAATGCCAAACATCTTTTAAATCAAATTTACCATCTCTATTTAAGTCACAAATCTGAACATTAAGAGTATTTATATTTAGGGGAATATGCAAAACAGAAGAAAGTTTTTCCAAATTCAACCCATGCTCCTTGAAAAAATAATTAACCTTAACAGAATCATTGGAAAAAGTATTAAACATAGAATCAAAGAACTTACCATTCAACCAACGATCCTTCCAAAAGAAAATATTACCACTACCCAAACCCCAACAGATAAATGGCTCAACCGCCCCATTTAACTTTGCAAAGATGCAGCCAAACTTTAGAGTTATCTTTACTAAAATAGCACAATGTGGGGTGTTTCTCCCCACAATACTTCACATTCATAAAATAATCCCAAAGGCTCACATTAGCATGAAAATTATACCACAACTTAAAAGAGAAAGACAATGCCAAATCCTTGAAATACTTACAGCCTAGAGCCCCTTCTTCCAAAGTACCACAACATTTATTCCAGGCTGACCAGTGAATTTTAGAACAGCTACTAGTCCCTTTCCAAAAGAATTTATTAATAATTTTCTCAAGACTGTAACACATAGTCTTAGTAGGAAGTAAAGTTTGAAAAATATATACAGAGACAACAAAGAACTGTTTTAATAAGGGTTAATCTACCACAAAAACTAAGAAAGTTAGAATCTCAAAATAAGAGTTTGTTATGCACAACCGATATTAAATCATAAAAAAGAAGCTATTTTTTCTGCCCTTATAAAGAGGCACACCAAGGTACTTTAAGGGTAAACTAATATGACTGAAACCACTTAAGTTTTTAATGGCCATAATACGATCCAATAGAACTTTCTTAGCAGAAGTAAAGACACAATTATTACAATTAAGGGCCAAACCACTCTCCAATTCAAAATGTTCAAAAACTTCAACAACATACTAATCCTATTTAAGGAGGTATTAGTAAAAATAATGAAATCATCCGCTAAGCATAAATGAGATATATGATAACCACCCAAAGTTCTAAAATACAAACTAGGATACTTTTCAAAGAGATTATCCAGGCCTCTAGAAAGGTAATAAGCAGCAATGATAAAAAGGGACAAAGAAATAGGATCACCCTGTCTTAGACCATGAGAAGCCTTAAAGAAACCATAAGATTTACCATTGACAATGATAGAGAAATAAGGACTTTCAATACAAAACTTAATAAGATTAATAACTTAGTGTCAAAACCAAATAATATCATAATATCATAATATCATAAAGAAAAGTCCAAGCTATATTATCATACGCCTTAGAAATATCAAGTTTCAAAATTATATTCCCACCTCTCACTTTAGCATCCAAATCATGATAGAACTTCTGAGCCAAAAGAATGTTATCTGCAATGGCTCTACCTTTAACAAAACCCATTTGAAAAGGAGAAATCATATTAGGTAAGAAAGTAGATAAATGATTCATCAAAATTTTAGATAACAACTTGTAAAAAAAGGTGCAAAGACTAATAGGTCTAAAATCATTCTAAGTAGAGGCACAATTATTTTTAGAAATAAGCACAATAAAAGTACCAGTGAAAAATTTAGGTATGACATTACCAACAAAAAAATATAGAACAACATAAAATAAATCATTACCAATGATATTCCAAGTTTTCTTAAAAAACTTCGAAGTAAAACCATCAGGCCCATACACCGACTCCGAATTCATACCGATAACAATAACCTTAACCTCCTCCAATAAAAAGGGGATTAGACAAGAAAATATTGCGCTATTTTTAACTAAAGTATGGAAACACTTAGTATTGTTGTCCCCTTCAACAAGATGTTTAAGAGCCACTTTCTGCTTCCAAAACATTTCCTCTTGAGCTTGTAATTTGTTAAGCTCATCTTTAGCCTCCCATTGAAGACAAACGTTAGCCTCATAAGGGAATAATTGGCATTGAGATTCCTGGGAATTAACTTTATCCTTCATAATTAAAATATTAGAAAAAAGATTCTTAAAAACATTATGATTCCACTAGTTCAAAACAAACTTAAGTCTTTTTAGTTTATACCACAGCTTACGCATACCAGAAATATTATTATCCGAATGTAAAGGGGTGATCCAATTATCCTTAACCATATTCATAAAAGTCTCGTGAAGTAGCCACATGGTCTAAAATCTAAATTGAGAAGGCACTTCTCTCAATCTAGGCTTAATTTTAATGAGAAGGGGAGAGTGATCCGAGAGGGTTCTGCTCAGATATTTCACATTAGTAGAATCAAAAGAATACAGCCAAAAATCATTAAATAAAATACAAACTAATCTCTGCCATAAATGCCCATGATGCCAAGTAAATTTATCACCAGAAAATCCAATATCAATAAGATTGGTATCCACGATCATGTTATAAAAATCCTCCATAGATTGATAAATAGGGAGGGAGCCCCCTAAGCACTCAGACGGGCTAGTGATGGTATTAAAGTCTCCTCTAACAATCCAAGGAAGAGAACAAATAGTTTGAAACTAACAAATTTGGTCCCATAAAATCTTTCTAACAAATCTAGAAGAAGCAGCATAAACAAAGGAAGCACAACATTGCAAATTAGAACTCCAAATATTACAATGAATAACTTGATTAAAATCACCAATCATGTCAACCCTAACAAAATCTTTCCAAAAAACCCAAATTTTATTAGAAACATTAAATAAAACATGTTTAAAACCCAAAAATTTAGTAATACTAAGTAACTTATCAGAATATATAAGAGACTCAAGTAGAATAATAAGAGAAACATTATAAATACGACATAAATTTTTAACTCTAAGTTTAGAAGAGGGGAAACCAATAGCCCTAACATTCCAAATAATATCATTAAACATAAAAACAAAATTAATGCAAAGTGATAGAATGGGTGTTTCTAGGAGTTTGTTTAACAATAGCTTTATGCTTCTTACCACTCCTTCCACGTAGTAAAACTCGTGTCATTATCATCTCTAGCATAATTTTAGCCAACATATCCATATCCTCATTATCAGTAAAAGCATCACTATAATAATTAGTGGTCAAAGGAAAATTACTATTATTACCCATACCTGAGTTCCTCTTAGAAAGTTGCATTTCTTTTTTCTCATAAAAAACATCACCTTCCATATAAGTTTCATTGTAAACCTCAACTTCACTGACCTTTTCCTCCATCGTTTGGGATTCAACATGATTAGTAATAATAGCTTGCATAGTATCATCCACCACCACCATATTGTTAACCAACTCATTTTCCATATGAGTTTCATTGAGAACCAACACATCCTCCATCAGATAAACATCTTTATTTAGATTAACCTCAATATTTTGATCAATCACAATAACAAAAAAATAGGTAAATAAGAGGAAGAGTTTAGAAGAACTTCCTTTCCCTTAACCAGGTCCTCCAAGGGAGGAGGGCTCAGTTCCACCATATTCGAAGCCAATTCTAAAGCAATAGTACTAAGCTCAAGCCCTTGGGAGTCATTAGCCACATTAGAAACATGATTAGGTATAACAAAAACCAATTCATCTAAATTTAAATCTTTGTTACTGGGCAGATTAGAAGTTTCCTTTGGCTTCCTCAGATGAGGATGTAATCTATATCAAGAAGATAACCCATACCCATGCATCTTACAATGAGTACAAAAAATAGGTAAGTTTTCAAATTTAACTCTTTAAAAATAGCCATTTAGTTCTGAACCAATCCAAACCTCAGTAGGGTATTTCTTAGATATATCTAGCTCAACTAAAATATGAGCAATAGACAGCCTAGAGATGGTCGCTGTAGCCTAGTCAATTTGCAAAGGTTTACTAAAAATAGAAGCCAAACCGAATAAAATCTAGGAGTTAAAGAAATGTAAATGAAGATTAGGAAAAGAAATCCAAACCGGGGTAATAGGGAACTCTTCTTGCACATCAAAATTTGGAGACCAATTAAGTAACCGCATTTGGCAACCCTGTATGTAATAAGCCCTTCTTGCAAAAATCTAGCTATAGACCAAATCATTACTCAATTGAATTCAAATGTGTTGGGGATCCAGTAAACTGACCTGAAAAGAGCCAGACAATTTGAGACTTAAGAAAAACTTTCGAATGATATCCAAATTTGGCCGCTTAAGCATAAATTTCCCCACAAGAGTAAGAGCAAAGGGAGCAGCAAGTAAAGACACCATGAAATCATCAAGCAACAACGCCGGGCATCCTTTGAAGGAGGAATGCATAAAATGTAGTTTGGTGGAAGATGATGAAGATCCTGCTAAAATGTCTTTAAAAACATGGGTTTTCTTGTTGTATTTTATTTATTGTGGATGGTTCTTTTCCGTCCGTCCAAGGTATTGGTTATA
Organism: Dendrobium officinale; assembly: GCA_019514585.1. Lineage (NCBI taxonomy): Eukaryota > Viridiplantae > Streptophyta > Magnoliopsida > Asparagales > Orchidaceae > Dendrobium > Dendrobium officinale. The sequence goes on from CM033684.1 coordinate 44,797,983, forward strand.
CTAGTGTTGTTATAGCTTGGATTCTCGTTATAAATTATTATTGGAGCATTTGGAATTCTAATTACTTGTTTTTAATGGGAGCATTAAGATGTCCATTGACTGGTTATCCTTCATTATTACTGAAGGGGTATCATACACCTTTATTTTTTTTAAGTCTAATTGGATTTTAATTTTATATAGCTACAATCCTATGTATTTTTCCCATATATTACTTTTGTGCTTGCTCTGTCTTTGCAATCATTATTTTATGCAAGTTTGTTGGACTAATGTTTTTGTGGATAAGATGATTAAGTTTTATAGGAAGTCTGTGCTGAAAGTCTATTTTATGGCCTTTCTTTGTTGGGTGTTGTTTTCTTGCAACCCTAAGAGTGTTATTAGGTTTTATTGTATTTTGTAGCATAGGGGACCTTCGGCTCTTAGGTTTTTCTTTGACTTTTTTTATAGCTCTATTGAGTAGTAGTGAGCTAAAGGTCCCCTTTAAGGACCTTGTATCCTTTCTTTTCTATTAATGCATAGGCCCCTTTGCAGGTTTAAAAAAAAAAAAATTATTAAGAAAAAAAGCTTTTTATTAAGCACTTTTCAAACCATAAAAATAATTGGTGGTAGAATCCAAATGTGCAAGAAAAAATAACAAATAAGAAGATTTGTTATACAAATTGATTTAGATGTAAAAATTCTTATAATTTGGAAAGCTATAAAGAGACTTATAAAGAATCTAAGAAAGCTATTTGTGATGCAAAGAGCTTAGCTTTTAATGATGCATATAATAGATTAAATACAAATGAAGGAGAAATATATATGTATAAGTTAGCCAAATAAAGAGATAGGAATAGTAAAGATTTAGTTCAAGTGAATTGTATTAAGGGTGAAGATCAAAAAGTACTTTTCTTAGAAGATGATATTCAACAAAGGTGGATAAGATATTTTGCTAAACTTTTTAATGAAGAATATAAAATATAATTTAATTTAGTTACATTAGCACCCTAAATGAAAATAAAGGTTTTTGCTTTTATCGGCATATATGTAAAACCATAGTTAGAGAGGTTTTAAAGAAAATGAAGTGTGGAAAAGCTATTGGTCCAGATGATATTTCTAATAGAGATGTATAAATTCTTAGGAGATGAAGGAATTTCATGGCTTACTAAACTTTTAAATAGTATTTTGAATACTTAAAAGATGCCATATGAGTGGAGAATGAGTGTTTAATTCTTATTTTTTAAGAATAAAGGTGATGCGTAGGAGTGTGCAAATTATAGAGGAATGAATTTAATGTGTCATACTTTTAAAACTATGGAAGCGAGTTATGGAGCGTAGGTTTCGTGATACTAATGTTTCTCAAAATCAATTTGGATTCATACCGGGTAGGTCTACTATAGAAGTCATACATTTATTGAGAGGTTTGATGGAGATATATAGAGAGAATAACCAGAATCTACATATAATATTTATTGATTTAGAGAAAGTATATGATAAAGTGCTAAGAGAAGTGCTATGGAGAGTTCTTGAAAAAAAAGTAGTTAATAATGCATATATTCAAATCATTAAAAATATGTATGCAGGAGCTATTACTTGTGTTCAAACACAAGGTGGTTTAACCAAGCATTTTGCTATTTCGTGTTAGGTTACATCAAGGATCAACCTTAAGCCCATATCTTTTTTCTTTAGTCATGGATGTTCTCACTAGACATTTGCATGAGGATGTACCTTGGTGTATGCTTTTTACTGAAGATATTCTTCTTGTTGATAAGACTAGAGAGGGAGTTGAAGGTAAACTTGAATTTTGGAGGTCAACCTTAGAGGAAAGGTTTTCGCTTGAGTAGATCTAAAATTGAATATATTGAGTGTAATTTTAGTAGCAATAGGCCTAGTGAGGGGATTATGACTTTGGGTGATCAAGTCATTAATAAAGTACACTTTTTAGATATATTGGATCTATTATTTAAAGAGATGGTGAAATAAATAGGGATATTATCAGTAGAATTCAAGTTGGATGTTTGAAGTGGAGGAATGCATTAGGCTTATTGTGCGATAGAAAAGTCCCCCTCAAAATTAAGGGAAAATTTATATGATGGTGGTGATACCTGCAATGTCTTATGCTGCCAAATGTTGACCATTAAAAGAGAAGCAAAATACTAAGTTAAATGTTGCATAGATGAGGATGCTTAGGTGGATGAGTGGATTTACCCTTAGAGATAGGATACGAAATGAGCATATATGTGAAAAGGTTGGAGTAGCTCCAGTGGAAGATAAGATTAGAGAAAGTCATCTTAGATGATCTGGTCACATAAAATGATGGCCTTATGATGACCCGATTAGGAAAGTAGAATTATTAGATTTGACTTATATTAAGAAAGGTAGAGGTAGAGCTAAAAAGGCTTGGTTAGAAAATATTAGAAAAAGATCTTTCTTTATTAGATTTAAACAAAAAAATGAATTTTAAAAGGACACAATGGAGAAAAAGGATTCATGTAGCCAACCACACATAGTGGGACAAAGGCATGTTATTGTTGTTGTTGTTGTTGTTGTTGTTGTTGTGGTTGTCTTTATGTTGGCAATCATAACTAGGGTTCTCTTGACATAATTTTGATCCTTCCTCTTCCATTACCCCTAGAACACATTGGATCTCCACCATGTGCTCTAGGTCCAACCTGTACACATTCTCATGCCTTTCATCCCATCAATACATCATTGAGCCCCTCAAACAACTCAATAATTCAAGACTAGTCAAATATATTCAAGCTGATCACTTTGAACTAGTATTGACTCCCCATCCTTTGGAATCCAAAACACCTTGAATATCATTAAAAATGCCATTTCACGTCAAAAGAAATTAATCAAAAATTCCCAATTTGTTAGAACATCACCTTCCGATGACCTAGTTAGGAAAGTTGAGGTATTAGATTTGAGTTATGTTAAAAAAGGTAGAGGTAGACCTAAAAAGATTTGGTTAGAAAATATTAGAAATAATTTTTCTTTATTAGATTTAAATGAGAATTTGACTTTTAACATGACAAAATGGCGAAAAAAGATTCATGCAGCCGACCCCACGTAGTGGGACAAAGGCTTGATGTTGTTGTTGTTGCATAAAATATTTTAATATTATATTAATATTATTTTCAAATTATATTTAATATTAATAATTTTTAAATATTTTAATTATTAAAAACTTTGAATACATTAAACAAAATTCAAGTTAAATAAAAAACTGAATTAATATTCTATATCAAATTATTTAAAATTTAAAATTAAAATTATTTTACAGTATTTTATATAACTTGAATAAATTTAAATATTTAAATATTTAATTAAAATAAAATTAACATTTTATTTTTTCTAAGAAAATTATTTAAAATCTTTGTGAATTTTTGGAGAGAATTTAAAATTTAATTTAATTTCATTTTAAAATTATCATGAATGTTATCTATTTTTAATTATTTCAAATGTACTTAATTACTAGAAATTTCAAAAGTAAAAAGAAATTCAAATCTAATGAGAAAAATTGGATTAATACCTCAAAATTTTTAAAATTTAAATTATTTTAATTTACAATTACTTTTAAAATTAAATATTTAATATATTTTAAATAATTTGATATTAATTATCTTTTAATTAAATGTTAATCCAAAAGTAATTTGAAATTTTGAGAAAATTTATTTTAAGTTTTCTTTAATTTACTATGATTTCTCTAAAATTAATTTGAGTTATATTTTAAAATTATTTTAAAATTCATATAGTTTAAGAAAAATATATATTTTATTTTATATATTTTGATGATTTTGACCAAACTAAAATTCATAAAATATAAAATGAATAAAATAATTAAAAATAGAAGTAATATAACAATAGCTTACAATGAGACGAGTAAATTTTAAAATTGGATGGACCGATAAAATTGTTTTCTTTTCCTTTCCCACTCTTTTTTTCTCTTATTTTTGTTTCTAATTATCTGTTCAACTGAATATCTAGTGAAAGGGGCTTTAATAGATCACAAGTATTAGATAAAAATGTTTTTTAATAATATATCTTAAGGACATATTGTTAATTATACCAATTATTCAATTTTTAGGGTAAACTTATTTTATATTTTTAAATTCAAAGTTCTAAAAATTATCAAAAATAATCATAAAACTGCGCATCATTTTTAAAAAACTTTGATGAAATTAATTTGTAAAATGGGCACTTAACGATCCCAAAACCTTCACTTATACCAATATATATCAATTTTCTACACTACCATAAAATTAGGTGAAAATTATTATAATTAAAGCACTATAATATATATAATATGATGAAAATAATTTTAAAATTGAACTTATAATGACTCTTAATAAGTTTTATTTAATTAATTCAAAATATGAAATTTTACCATCTCCCACCTTTGAGTTGTCCTCGATATTTTAATGAGAAATACAACATAAATAAGTACAAAAAAAAATCAATATAAAAGAAAATCAAATATATAATACACTAAATCAAATTAATTCAAAACTCAAAAATCTATGTTGGATACATATCATAGAAAAATCAATTTTGAAATCATTTAAAAAACTCAAGTTATAAACAAAAAATTAAACAAAATCATATCAGTCATATTCTCTGGCACTTTAGAAACTTATTTCACTGATTTTAATAGTTTGCTTCTAATATGAACAAATCCTTCCCCAGGTCTAGGTAATGGGCATTCAACCATTCAGTGTTCATAATCTCCACATCTAGGGATGTAAGTGAGCCAAGCTAGCTCGCGAGCTGAGCTTATTGAGCTTATATATATATATATATATATATATATATATATATGGGCCTAGCCCATTTTCACTGATATAAACTAGTTACAAGTAAGGTAATAAAACCTAAAAATAAGTACCTAAAGTGCAAAAGTAAAAACCCAAGAAAGGGGAACATACAAAAATCCCCTAAATAGGAGAGGCTGAATACATCTTAAAAGCTCAAAAACAACACTAAAAAATAAACCAAAGCTGGAATTGTGAGGAAGAACCATCGGGCTCAAGAATTGTATCTCTCTAAACCTGGTTATAGAAGAATAACAGTCAAAGAATTACTACCATCTGAAGGAGAAAATAGCAATTCTATCATCCTTGCCCACCATTCGCTACATTGTTGGCTATGAAAACGCACAAAATAGCAGAATTAAACTTGTGAATCAAACCAGTCAATCAACAAAGAAAACAACCTTAACAGCCGGCCAAATGAATCACCCTTATAACAATTCCATAAGCAAAAACCCATTTATCCAATTCATAACCTTAGTGAAAACAGCAGACTTTATTTTAAGAGCTAAGGTAGTATACAGTATACGATATAGAATTTTTGCCAAACCTCCTCTCATTCCTTTCTCTCCATATATGATATACAGAGCAACAAATAATTAGGTAGTACAAATCCATGTTCTTACTTTGTATCTCATCTATAAACTCAAATATTTGTAATATGCTAGGCTGAAGAAGTAGAAACCCCAAATTGAGCATAAGATTAGGAAGGATTGAGAAAGATTAGTCACATTCAAAAAATAAATGAGTGACAGTTTCATTAGTGCTATGAAAGAAAGAGCATTTTGCATCCACGTTAATCCCCTTAGCTATTAGGATATCAGCAGTCTTAATGCCACCAATTAAAGCCATCCAGTAGAAACAAGAGAATCTGAGAGCATATCGCTTGTGCCATACAAAATGGTACCAATTAATCTTTGTATAATCATTAAAATGAAACTCCCTATACGCACTATGTTTGTATATAATGCCTATGCCCCAAAATAGGCTATCTTGAGTATCTAAGAGCACAAGAATAATAGAGAAAGCACATGCAACAGCTTCTAGCACCGAAGTAGGCAAATGCCACCCACTACCATCCAGAATTACAAAAAGTTTAGCATTCATGGGGAAGTTTTTGATGAGCCTCTAATACTTTATTTAAGCATTTATTATTAAACCAGTGATCCCAATATAGAGATAAATGAGAGTTTGGAGATACCCTGAAGTGAAAATTTTCGTTGGCCAAATAGGCATCCCTACAAACACTTTTCTAGAACTTGGAAGCTTGATTGACAGGTTCCTTCCAAGGAGAGACATATAAGTTAAATAGCCACTTAGCCAGAGGGCTATGAGAATGGTAAATTCTCATAATAAGAGAGCAATTAAAACTAAAATGAAGAGAATGCAAGGAAGGTAACCCAAGGCCTCCCACCTCTTTTGTCCTACAGGTATTTCTCCATGAAATTAAGTGCAATTTTCTGCCAACAGTCTCACCAAAATAAATGAATTTAGCACATAACATGTCAATTTTCTTAACAATAGTTTTCAGTAGTATGGCCCCACGAATCCAGTAAGCAATTGTATTTCAGATAGTGTATCTAAGAAACTGAAGCCTGACGGCAAAAGATAAAGCTTTAGCCTTCCAACCAGAGAGTTTGTGAATATCATTTTCCATCAACTTAGAGAAGCTTGCAAGCTTGGGATTATAGGGGGATAGAGGGACCACAAGATAGATCATACTAGAAGAGATAGCAAGAATATTAAAAATTGAACAAATGCTATATGGTACTTGACAGTTAGGAGACAATATGATAGAGCTTTTCCCAAAATTCACTTCTAATCCTGAATCCATAACAAATTCCTTAAGAATTTTCCTAAGTCTTTCACAGTTAATAGTATCAGCTTTCCCAAAAATAATCAGATCATTAGCATACATAAGGTGGGAAATCCTTTGGTCTCCAATAGAGAGAGCTTCAAAGATATTATCATTAGAGTTACAATCAAGCATACATGAAAATGCATCCATAACTATACAGAAAAGATATGGACTTAAGGGACAACCTTGCCTAAGCCCAAAGGAGGAGGGAAAAAAACCTTCAAGAGCCCCATCACTGCATAAAGAGAACCATACATCCTTTATGCAAGCTTCAATCCACTTTACAAACATTATAGGAAAACCTTTTTGCTTCATCATTGAAATAAGAAACTCTCTAGATACACTATCAATATCTTTTTTGATATCTATCTTAGCACACATGAATTTGGAAGAATTCCTAGAGTGCAGAAGGATTTCATTGGCTAGAATAACATTATTAGTAGATATCCTCTTATGAATAAAACCAACTTGATTTTCTTTAATAATAGGAGGCATAATGGGTTTCATCCTTGCAGCCAAAACTTTTGCAATTATCTTGTAAGAGTTGTTACAAAGCGCTATTGGGCTAAAATCAGTAAAAACCTCTGCATTACTGGATTTTGGGATTAGAGTGATTGCAATTGCTTTAGTAGTACGGGGAATATAATTATTATTATAGAAATATTTAACAACATTGGAAGCACCCAAGTAGTCCAATAACCACCAAAAATTAGAGTGATTGCAGTTGCTTTAGCAGTTCAATAACCACCCAAGTAGATTTAAAGAACTCAAAGTTGAAGCCATCCGGACCAGGGGAAGAATTGGAAGCACTAGAGAAAACTTCTTTTTTTATTTCAACTTCTGAAAAAGGGGCAATAAGAGAGTTAATAAAATCAGAAGGAATAACATTACGAGCGGGAAGAGGTTGATATCAAAGTCCAGATTCTGAGGAGCATTAAAAAGGCTTTGAAAATATGAGATGGAGTCATTAATAGCCTCAAACATAGAGGAGCCAGCTTTAGAAATAGCTAAGGAAATAGCAGTTTTTTTATAATTCCTCCTTAATCGTATTTTGGCATATAAAATTTTGAGATCGTCCTCCCCATGAGATAACCATTTAGATTTAGCCCTTTGCTTTATCCAAGAAAACCACATAGAAGATGCAGCCGCCAATTGATGATTTATGCTTTTAAGCGCCAAAGAGGCTTAAACTATATTACCATTACGATGCAAGCTACCAATACAAGAATCTTGCTTTCTTGTAGATTTTTTATATGTTCAGCCATCAAGTTAGATGTATCCCATCTTTTCCCTCTAATTTCCACTTTGAGTTGCTTTAGTTTAGAGGAAAGATCTACAAAAGGGGACCCTTTTGATTTGGCAGTCAAATAGTAAATACCAAAATTGCTCATATTTATTCCAATAATTTTTGAAAAGAAACCGATGCCTAGTGGAAGAACTATCCCCAGGCAAGAGAACAATAGGATAGTGGTCTGAACCTCTAGGACATTTAATCATGTAGTAAGAGTTGGGAAAGAAGTCATCCAATCTTCATTTACCAACATACGATCCAATTTGATATGTATTGGATTGTTAGTCCGCTGATTATACCAAGTATATGAAGGACTGATAGAAGCTAACTCATTGAGATTATAGTCAAAAATGAAACTATTAAAGTCATGAAGCTAATTTTAATGCGACACATTCCCTCCTAACTTATCTGAAGGAAACAGACAACAGTTAAAGTCACCCATTAAAATCCAAGGAGTACCCCTAGAAGGTATGATGGTTCTTAATTCTTCGCAAAGAGCTTTTCTGCTATCATGGTGATTAGAAGCATAAATCATCGAAAGAAGAAAGGGAGGACTAGTACCATAAGTAACCATCCCAGCAATCATTTGTGAAGAGAAGAAGGAAGGATTAAAGGTAAGCCTATCCGGAGATCATTTAATCCATATCCTCCCTGGATTAGCACAATGAAAATTATTGCAACTAATTTCCATATCATAAACCAAGTGACTTTTGAAAAATCTTATGTCTGAGAAAGCCGAGAGCTGTATTCTATTCTCAAGAATATAAATCATGTCCAACCTAAGAGATTGAACTAACATTTTGCAGAAAGAAACCTTATTAAAGGAGCTAAATCCTCTAATATTCCACGCCGCTATAGAGGGACAGATCATTTATGCTTGGATGAGGGGGTGGGAGGCTTTTTGGAACCTTTTCCTCATGTGTTTTTGGGAAGGGAATGATTGCTCTTTTTACCACTGGTATTTAAAAAAGGCTCAGATATGCATGTACAGTCATTTTTGGAGCAGTTAAATGCAAGGTCATCTAAGCTTTGAAGCAGTGCAAACTTATTACCCATCAGGACTATCGAAGGTTTAATAGTTGAAACTCGAGCTATATCTGAATCCCCTAGACATTCATCTGTCGTGGAGTTTAAATTAGGAATAATTGAATTAACAGAGGCATCAGGCCTAATAAGTGAAGGAATGGGATTATCAGAGTTGGTAATATGAGGTATGGAAGGTTAAGGATCACTATCTGGTTATTGATGAACTATGAGAATGGTGTTTTCACTAGTAGTAGCAGGTATAATAGCAGCTAAACCTACGTGCAATGGTACCAATGATATTGTGGTGGCGATTGCTGAGAGGGTATGTTTAGAAATGTTAGTTAGTGTGGTCACGGGATCTGGAGTGACCACATTAAAATTACCCAAGGTCGTTGGGCTGGGACAATATTGTGCTTTCCTGTGGGGGTTTCATGATGTACTACAACCCCTGGGATTAGTTTGAACATTTTTCTCAGTTTGCTGAATATCAGGACATTGCGATAAAGAATGAGCTAATGATTTACAAGAAGAACAAGGCGAGAGCTTCCATTCATATTGTATCTGCAATTTGAATACTTCACCTTCAATTGCAATGGCAATAGAATCTGGAAATGAAGAAGTAGTGGATACTTGGATGCAAATCCTAACATAAATTAACCTAGTTTTCTCAGCAGTTAAGGCATTTACCGCTATAGGAATACCGATTTTTTAAGCAATTTTTGAAATCCCTTCAGAGTTCTAACAGACTAAGGGTAGATTATGAACCCTAACCCAAATCGACATAGAAGTAAAACTTTCTCTGGTAGGATTAAATTTTTTGGTCCATTTCTGGAAGATAAATGGTTTTCCATGAAAAAACCATGCCCCTTTTTTCCAAACCATATCATAATCCTCCACCAAATAGAACTTAAAAAGGAAGAAACCATCAGAGAGGGTTATGAGTTGAAATATACCTTTGAGTTTCCAAATCCTTTTAGCAGTGAAATTCAAGGCTTCATAGTAAGGTCTCTTATCGATAGAATAGCTGACGAGCCAGAGAATCCAATCTGCAGCAGCAGCATCAGTGAATTCTTTATTGAAGGGGATGATCTCCTCTATTATTTCTATGAGAGAAATCAGAATATTAGGGAAAGATGGCTCAACATCAGTGATGATATTAGACCATAGACGATTTAAAACATGAGGACGAGCAGGGAGAGTGGAGGAAGGGGCATTGACAAGTGGGGGGAAGTGGCTAGACAAAAGAAGGTCCTTTTAAGACCACCGGCAGAAGGCCGATGGCGGCCAAGGAGGATGGAGCGTGAGTGGGTGGAAGGGCAGCTAGGGCATCGCTAGAGCTCATATATATTTATTTTTAAAATATTTAAAACTGGTTCTATTTTTATACAAAAAAAAAGAAAAAACTCTAAGACCATTAGCTTGTCGCCGCCTCACTCACGCATTCTTCATCTTCGCTTGCTCACGCCCTAGCCACATCGTGATCGTTGTTAAGAGAGTTGCTGTTTGTATGTTTTATATTCTTACAACATGTATAGTTTTGATGATTTCAAATATTATTGTTTTATGTATAGTTATCTCCTAACACTTTTAGAAGAGTTGTTTTTGCTCTTGTGTGTACTAACATTTCAGGAAAATCAAACTCCAGACTACAAAGACTTCAAATCAAATTCAGCATGAGATACATTGTGTATTTAAAACTTGTATTTTTCTTTGAATTAAGTTTGAGAGGGAGTGATTGTAATTGAGTCAATACACACACAAACTTTAGGAGATCTTTGAGAAATTTGTACTGATCGTACGGGACGAACTTAGTTCATACTGGGCGATCAGGTCAGTTATCTCCTTGTAAGAGCAATGGAATGAATAGGAGTTGGAAAAAAATTTTCTAAGTTCTGATCATCCAAGATGAAGTGTATTCATCCCAGGACGAAATGTTCTCTGGAAAATTTTCGTTCAAAATGAAATGTATTCATTCCAGGATGAGTTGCTCTCTGGAGTACTATCGTCTAGGACAGAAGTGTATTCGTCCCGGGTTGATTTGCTCTTTGGAAAATTTTCATCCGGATGAACCCATAATTTATCCTAGGATGAAGTGAACCGACTCTGATCTTTTGATGATGTTCTACAGTTTTAGGAACCGACCTACGGAATAACCATTCGTACCGGACTAACCTAGTTCGTACGGGATGATGTGTGTGTACGACATCATTTCGTACCCATATATATTAGGTTCGTTTCCAACGCATTTAAGTAAAATCATCCAGGATGATCCAAGATCGTACGGGATGATCCAATGCATATTGACTTGAAAATTTACAGTTTTTGGACGGTTTTTCTTGTCTCTCCTATATAAAGTCCACTTTTAACTGCCACCAAATCTTTTTGTCTACTGATCTTCGTGCCTATTGAAAGAAGAGTCAAGGAGAGAGTGTAAGAGAGTGTTCGAAGGAGGATTCCTACTACTAGAGCGTGAAGGCTTCATTTGGTATTCAAAGGTAAGAATCTCTACTTGTGATTTGGGATTACTTCACTCTTTTCTTTCTTCTTTTTAGATTTCTTATGTGAAGATCTATCAAGGAGATCTGGTTCTCTGCTGATACTTGGAGAGTGTGAACAGCCGAAGGGTTCTCTGCCCACACTCGAAGAGTGTGAACAGCCGAAGGGTTCTCTGCCCACACTAAGAGAGTGTAAAAGGATGACGGTTCTCTGCCAATACTAGGGATAGTGTAAAAAGAAGACGGTTCTCTGCCACATCGGGTAGTGGTGGAAAGAGTGTTTGTAAAGGCTTCTCCGCCTTGATGTGGGTGCAAAAGGAGAGTCACTAGTGGTATTAGTGCAATACTCGGAGGATGCCTTCGGGGAGTGGAAGTAGGTCAAGTTTTGACCGAACCACTATAAATCTTGTGTCTTTTATTTTTTGTTGCTTTTTATTTTGTTGATTTTTGTTTCTAATTTGTGGTTGAAAAATATATTTATACAAAACTCATTAAAGTTTTTTTTTCGGTTTAAAAAAATAAAAAAGAGGGATTACTTTTTTAATTACCAATTCACCCCCCTCTTAGTTAGCCGCTGGAACATAAGCTTAGGTTTAACAACCTAATTCATAGTGATCGAGCTACAACAAGTGGTATCAGAGCTTTGTTTACTTTTTGATTAACGTAGATGACTACATTTGGAAACCTAAATACACCTTAGGGTTACTTTATAACTAGACCTCCACTGTTCGACAATATACCTTTTGATTTTTGAAAAACACGCATGTCTACATTTTTACAGTCACTTGATTATCGTATGTGATCTTAGTTCAGGAAGGGTATACAAAACCAACTAGGCTAGTTGACAGAGTTAGAGTTAAAACACCTTTTGCAGACTGGACAATAGAAGAATGTGACTTAGCACAACTAAAAGCCAAATACTTGAATAGTTTCTTTGTGCTTTAAAATTAGAAGACTACATTCGGGTTTTCACTTGCAAAAGTGGGAAGGACATATGGGATAGATTTTGTATAACTTATGAGGGGACTAATGAGGTTAAGTAATCTAGACTTAATATCTTATTTCATGATTATGAATTATTTCGCATGAAATCAAATGAATCCATTTCTGATATGTACACAAGATTCAACGAAATAGTCACATCTTTGCATGCACTAGGTAGGGAACTAACGAATGCTAAAATGATTAATAAGATTCTTTGTTGTTGTCCTACTACTTATGATGCTAAAATTACTACAATTATAGAATCTAAATATCTAAACACTTACTCTATTAATAATCTTCTTGGTTCGCTAATTACTTACGAGCAAGGAGTTAGCTAAAGAAAGATTGATGCAGGTGAACCATGAAGGGAGAAGAACATAGCACTAAATATGGAAGAGTCTGAGAGTGAACACTCACAACCTGAGGATGAAGACGACATCGCATTGATGACTAGACAATTCGGAAGCTTTCTGAAGAGGAAGTAGAAGAGACGCCATCATTGGAATAGAGGTAAATTTAATAGAAATGTCAAGGTTTCAAATGATGTGATTTGCTATGAGTGCAGGTAACCTGGTCATATCAAAACTGAATGCCCAAAACTCAAAGCTACTCCTAGTAAGGAGAAGGTAGAGGAGAAACTAATTGTAAAGAAGGGCAAGAAGAAGTTTTAAAGAGCCTTTTTGGCGGACTTAGCTTTAGATTCATCAGAGACTGAAAAGGAAAAAGAAGTCACTAATATGTTCTTAATGGCCAATAGTCTTGATCAATCAGATCAAGAAGAGGTATGTGATATAACCTATGATGAACTTTTTGAATTTTCTAAACACATGCATGATGCATATAAGAAAATGAAGAAAATGCATGCTAGTCTAAGTTTAGAGTTTGAAGAATTATAAAAGGAACATAAAATCCTTAGGAAAGATCATACTTTAATTGATGACAACCATATGAAATTACTGGATGATTTTGATGACTTGAATAAAAAAACATAAAAATTTAAAATTATCCTATGCTGAACTTGAAAAAGATTTTAAAAATTTTAAGGATGAATCGGAGAGCAGGATTTGAAAGTTCGTTAGGGATGTTAGGCCCCTTATGAACTGGCTTAAGGCTAATAAAGAGAGAGGTGAATTGGAAAATAAGAATCTTTAAATCAAAACACAAACCAAAACCAATATCACCACAAAGAAAACCAAATACGGAAGTAATAAAGAAAGAACATACCGAATTTATGGTGATTCGGTAAAACCTTGACCTACATCCACTCCTTAGAGGTACCCTCCAAGTATTGTACTAAAACATGAAAGTTCGTTCGGGATGTTAAGCCCTATGAACTTAGTCCCAAGCTAACCAAGAGGGGGGGGGGGGTGAATTGGTATTTTAAAAAATTCTTAAGACAAAGAAATAAATTCTCAAACCAAATCACACCACAAAAAAACAAAATGCGGAATTTAAAAGTGCGGAAGCAAAAATAAGAACACAAGATTTATAGTGGTTCGGTCGACTAGACCTACGTCCACTCCTTGGAAGCACCCTCCAAGTATTGCACTACCAAACGTGACTCTCCTTTAGCCCCCACAGCTAGGCGGAGAAGCCCTCACAAGAAACTCCTTTTTGCCACCCCGGCAAGGCAGAGAACCTACCTCCTTTTGCTTCCTCCTGAAGCTGGCAGAGAACCACAACCAAAAGCAAAACTCCTTACCTCTACCGACCCTTCCACGGACGAGAAACTCCAGACGAAAGACAAGCAGAGCGATCCTTGAGCAACCCTTGTGAGTCCCCTCACAAGCTCCCCCTCACAAGATCCTCTCTCTCTCCCTCTCTCTCTTTCTCTCCTCAAGGTCTTCTCAGGTCAAGGCAGCAGCCAAAAGGTCTCTTAAAATGTTGAAGAAGAGCTCTTTAAATAGAAGAGCTCAAGAGGAGCTCATTAATTGCAAGTAGCCGACTTTATCGTCCCGGACGATATGGACATCGGCCTGGCCGATTAGTATAAATCAAAGAAGATCGGCCAGAGCATAGCCCTGGGAACAGTCCTGGACAATTGAAATTTGGCTTGATCGTCCAGGCCGATCTCAGGATCGTCCTGGCCGATTAGTTCAAATAAGAGTTAAATCGTCCTGAGCATAGCCCTGGGAACAGTCCTGGCCGATTGTAATTTGGCTTTGATCGTCCAGGACGTTCTCACGATCGTCCTGGACGATATGATCGTATCAATCATCCTTAATTACTCCCTTGATTTCCTGATCAATTAAGGCATAATTTGGTAATTTCGTCCAGGCCAGTCCTGGAATCGGCCTGGCCGATAATTTAAAATTCAGTATGCCTAAACTGTCTAAGGCGGCTATCTCTTTCTATTTTGAGCTTATCGTCCTGGCCGATACACGTATCGTCCAGGCCGATAGTTAATGTCGGCTGCCTTAATAAAGAATCTTTAATTTAGACTTTCTGTTTTAAGCCGATCGTCCCGGACGATATAAATATCGGCCGGGCCGATGTGGGCAAAAACAGAATTTCTAAGCCTCTCAAGTGTGTGTGTGAAGGGTTACTTAGCATCAGTCTTTTTGATTATTACAAGAAGACTCAAAAGGTGAAAAATAAAGTTACAGACTGACTCAACCCTAAACTTATGGGATCCTGGACTTGGCTTCCTCTTGATCGTCCGATCTTCGATTCCTGAAAAGTTAGAAGCAACAAGTAGTACAAGAGAAACAGTGTTTGTCAATCATCAAAACATACGACATGCAAAAGTAGATTTGTAACAAAACAAGTGTCTCTCCTTTAGCCCCCACAGCTAGGCAGAGAAGCCCTTACAAAATCACTTCCACCTTCCCCGGTGCGGCGGAGTCGTCGGGTCCTTTGACACCAAAGAGATTTTCTTCTTTGGTGAACTTCCCTCGAGTCAAGCCTTGAATCCGATGGTATTAAGGTGCAAGCCTACCGGAGCAACCATGTGGAATCCCCCTCCGCACTCCCTTGAGTCCCCCCTCACAGGATCTTCTCCCTCTCTCAAACTCCACCCTTTCCTCACTCCCTTTCAAGCTCTCTCTTCATGTTTCCCCCAAAAGATTGAAGCTACAATGGATGCCAAAGACACTTATAAAGTGGCATGTCATAACTTAAATAGAATATCTCAAAATAAGCTCATTAATGCAAGTTACCGACTTTATCATCCTGTATGATTAGTATAATTTAAGCCCAATCAGCAGGGATGATTTGAGACGATCAGAAGAAGTTTGTTCATATCATCCCGGATGATAATATATTATCATAGACAATCAAAACAAATCATGGAATATCATCCTGAACATCGCCCTGAAAATAGCTATCTGATGTCCAATCGTCCAGCGTATCGGCCTGGACGATTTTGCGATCGTCTAGGATGATTTAATCGTGTAATCAAGTCATAATTGCTTTCATTAAATTCCAGAGAAATTTTGGAAAATTGCCCTGGATCATCCTAGACGATATTTTATAGTCCTGGACGATCCTCTGGATGATGTTCAAAAGTAAGTAATTCCTAAATAGACCTGGTGGCAGATTCTTTCTATTTTGAGCCTATCGTCATGGTCGATACAAAATCATCACAGATGATATTTTTTGCATAATGACGCTTGCTTTAATGAAGATGCCCTAATTAGGGTTTCTGCTTTTGAACAGATCGTCCAAGACGATATAAATATCGTCCCGAATAATGTTACAAAAAACAGTAAACTCTAGGAAACAGTCAGAAAATCTTCCAAGTTACAAAGCATCCGGAGCCACACCAAATACAATAGACTCAAAAAAGGAAAAAGTGTATAAACTGACTCAGGCCAAGTCTACCCAATCTTGAGTTGATTCCAAATTGCAGTCTGATCGTGTGAACCTGAAATGTCAGTAGATAAGGCAGTTATAGAGAAAAAAGAATGTTTGCTATCATCAAAATCATAAGCCATAGATCCACAATAATCTCTCCCTTTTTGATGATGGCAAACATTTCAATTTGAATTTACAAAAAGGAACATTTTATCCTAATCTCCCCCTCACTAGAATAACACTATAAAAATAGGGGAGATAAAAATATTTTTATTGTTTTTTAAATTTTTGAACAAAAGATACAAATACGACAATAGTACAAAAATTTAACAATACGTTCTCCCTCTTTGACATTATCAAAAAGAGAGGATGCACAAATAAAAAATAAAACGACCAAAAGACAAAAACGTTCCCTGGTCTAGTGAAAAACAAATATTCTTAAAATGAGAAAGTTACCTCTTGGTTTTAATCAAAAACTTAATAAAATTAGATTGACAACGCATAGCCCAGAAAAAGTTAAAAATTCATAATTTGATAATCCAAACTCAAGTTTTTTTAAAGGCTCAAAAAACTTTTTAATCCAATATCCAAACCAAGGAATAAACGGGAAAAAGAAATATTAATTTTTCAAAACTCCTTTCATAAAATATATCTAATAGAAGATAAATGCACGAATTGCTGAATTAGGAACCAAGATTTTCAAGCACAAGTTTTGAACATATCATGGATTTTCTTAAGCTTTTAGTAGTATAAGAAAAAATAAGCATATTTTTTTGTGGGCTCATTTTATGCCCTTTAGCACTTGAATGGCTCTTTGAGCATCTTTTGATTTTTAATACACTTTGTATATTATTATTATTTTTAAAATTTGGCGTCATTGCGCATCTTTTGGTTTGACATCATTGGCCACTTTTTCTTTTATTATTATTTTCAAAAAATATTCTTTCTTTCTTATATTTTTAAAACTAAAGTAAACCCAAATTATTGACAACACGAACAACTTGATTAAGAAAATTTTAAGCTGGATTCAAAAATTTTGCAAAAGATTTCTATGCGATAGAAAAAATGTAGGGAGATGAAAAATAAAAGTTTTAAAATCCAATTTAATATATGATGAATATTTTGAATCAAAAGAAAAATAACCTCTTAAAGAAGAGATAAAGAGAAACAAAATCATGAGTTCCATTCTTCTGACTGTTTTAGTGAAGTCAATCACAACTTACCAAATATTTCAAGAAAAAATAGTAAGTAGATTTTTCATTTTTAGAAAAGTGAATGTGTGTGTTGATCAGAGAGAAAAGTTCACAAAACAAAAAAATTCAAAGAATAAACAAAAACAAAAACACAAAATAAAAATCGAAATAAAATAAATAAACAAAACAAAAAGAAAATAATTAAAAATAAAACACAACACAAAGACACAAATAAGGCTTTTAACCATTATCTTTCTCTTGGTCCGATGCTTCAGAAACCAGGCCTGCCTAGGAGATTTTTTGCTATTCATTATCTTCCCAGTTTAAAATTTTCTTCGCTTTACCATTTTCTCTTGCTGGAAGAATTCTTAAATTAGGGCACTTATTTTTCATATGACCAGGCTTTCTACAACGAAAGCAAATAACGTCAGAAGAAATATTAACATCCTTACTACTTTTACCTTTATTCCACTTTTGTTTATGCTTATGCTTTTGCGAGCTTTTTGACTTGCTTGACAAGTCATTGCATTCGTCACCAACTAAGCTATCTCTTTTCGTATCTTCAGCTTTTAGAACAATCATTTCACCTGCATCCACAAGTATTTGACCCAAACTTTGCTCGTAGGCAATGAGTGAGCCAATTAAATTATCAATAGAATATTTATTCAAATCTTTTGATTCACAAATAGTAATTACTTTTGCATTAAACTTATTTAGTAGACAACGAAGAATTTTGTTAACTTTTCAAAATTTAAAAATTATTTTCCTAAAGCATACAATGATGTTACAATTTGGATAAACCTAGTATACATCTCTAAGATTGTCTCATAAGGTTTCATGGAAAACAGTTCATAATCATGCATTAACATATTCAACTTTGATTGCTTGATTTTACTAGTGCCTTCATATATGGTGTGTAGTTTATCCCAAATTTCCTTACCAGTAGTGCACGTGGACGCTAACATAAAATCTTCTTAATTTAAAGCGCAGAAAAAGAAATTTAAAGATTTTGCATTCAATTGAGCATCAATTCGTTCATCTCTATTCCATTGACTAAAAGGAATGTCAGTTTTAATTCCATCTAAAATACATGACAGTAATGAATAACCTGTTAAAATTATATGCCACATGCAAAAATTAATTGATTGTAAAAAAATAGACATGTTAATTTTCCAAAAATCAAATGTAATATTTTTAAATAAAGGTGGTCTGGTGATTGAATAACCTTCCGCAATATTATAATTTGAAAAATTAGCCATGGATCAAAATTCAAAAATTTTTAAAAACTTATTTTTTGAAAATGGCTCTGATACAACTTGAAAGTTCGTTAGAGATGTTAGGCCCCTTATGAACTGGCCCAAGGCTAATAAAGAGAGAGGTGAATTGGAAAAGAAGATTCTTTAAATCAAATACAAACCAAAACCAATATCACCACAAAGAAAACCAAATGAAGAAATTAAATGCGAAAGTAATAAAGGAAGAACACACAAGATTTATAGTGGTTCGGTCAAACATTGACCTACATCCACTCCTTGGAGGCACCCTCCAAGTATTGCACTAAAATAGGTGTCTCTCCTTTAGCCCCACAGCTAGGCAGAGAAGCCCTTACAAAATCACTTCCACCTTCCCTAGTGCGGCGGAGTCGTCGGGTCCTTTGACACTAAAGAGATATTCTTCTTTGGTGAACTTTCCTCGAGACAAGCCTTGAATCCGACTGTATTAAGGTGTAAGCCTGCCAGAGCAACCGTGTGGAATCCCCCTCCACACTCCCTTGAGTCCCCCCTCACAGGATCTTCTCCCTCTCTCAAACTCCACCCTTTCCTTACTCCCTTTCAAGCTCTCTCTTCAAGTTTCCCCCAAAAGATCGAAGCTACAATGGCTGTCAAAGACACTTACAAAGTATCATGTCATAGCTTAAATAGAAGATCTCAAAATGAGCTCATTAATACAAGTTGTCGACTTTATCGTTCAGGATGATATAAATATTGTCCTATACGATTAGTATAATTTAAGCCCAATTAGCCGGGACAATTTGAGACGATCAGAAGAAGTTTGGTCATATCATCCCGGATGATAATATATCGTCCTGAACGATCAGAACAAATCATGGAATATCGTCCTGAACATCGCCCTGAAAAATAGCTGTCTGATGTCCAATCGTCCAGCGTATCGTCCTGGATAATTTTGTGATCGTCCAGGACAATTTGATTTTGCAATCAAGTCATAATTACTTTCCTTAAATTCCAGTGAAATTTTGAAAAAATTACCCTGGATCATCCTGGACGATATTTTATAGTCCTGGACGATCCTCTGGACGATTTCCAAAAATAAGTAATTCCTAAATAGATCTGATGGCAGATTCTTTCTGTTTTGAGCCTATCGTCCTTGCCGATACAAAATCATCCAGGATGACATTTTTTGCCTAATGATGCCTGCCTTAATGAGGATGCCCTAATTTGGATTTCTGCTTTTGAACAGATCGTCCAGGCCGATATAAATATCTTCCCAGGCGATGTTACCAAAAATAGTAAACTCTAGGAAACAGTCAGAAAATCTTCCAAGTTACAAAGCATTAGGAGCCACACCAAATACAATAGACTCAAGAAAGGAAAAAGTGTACAAACTAACTCAGACCTAGCCTACCCAATCTTGAGTTGATTCCAAATTACAGTTAGATCGTGTGAACCTGAAATGTCGGTAGATAAGACAGTTATAGAGAAAAAAGAATATTTGCTATCATCAAAATCATAAGCTATAGATCCGCAACAGGATTTATAGATCAAATTATACAAATCAAATTTTGGAAGATTTGAATTCATTTTACAAATTAACGATAAAAACTCTCGAGGATAATAGGATACCCCTTAAACTTAGAGATTTTACTAATCCTATTATGTATCCTAAATTTATGCAATCCCCGAATATATAGATGAATGGTAGAAGACTTAGGAAACCATTTCCAAAAGTAAAATATAAGAATTGTGGATTGTTTGGATATATAGCTCACACCTATATTTTGAAGATGAAAACTAATTTGGTGTGGAGATCTAAGATGCATAAACCTAGACATATCATACATGCATCTGATTATAAATTATCAAAAGGAGAACTCAAACTTGTTTGGATTCCCAGGTCTAACATTTGATAATTTTACAGGATCGCTCTCACACAAGACCTTGTGAGAGCATATGGTATATGGACAGCGGATGTTCAAAGCATATGACTGGAGATACTGCACAATTCATATCGCTGGAAGTCAGGAGTGGAGGCAAGGTTACACTTGGAGATAACACCACAATGAAGGTGGTTGGATCAAGTATGATTGGAAATTTTAATAAATTTTACATCAAGAATGTGCTATTAGTAGAAGACTAAAAGCATAACCTATTAAGTATAAGCCAACTATGTGATAAAAGAAATTGTGTGAAATTTTTTCCTACTAGCTGCATATTAAGCCTAAATGATAAAGATGTTTTGAATGGTAAAAGGGTAAATAATATTTATATACTAGACTTGAATTATATTCAATCTCATACTGCTTTTTGTTTGAAAACTATATCTGATGAGTCATGGCTTTGGCATAAGATATTTTGTCATTCTAGCATGAAAAACCTTAGAAGGATTACCCAAAAGAACTTAGTGAGAGGTATACCAAAACTAAACTTTACTAAGGACCACCTT
This sequence comes from Dendrobium officinale, assembly GCA_019514585.1. Lineage (NCBI taxonomy): Eukaryota > Viridiplantae > Streptophyta > Magnoliopsida > Asparagales > Orchidaceae > Dendrobium > Dendrobium officinale. The sequence continues at coordinate 44,819,093 of CM033684.1, forward strand.
TGTGATGCATGTCAATTAGGAAAGCAAGTGAAGTCCTCTTTTCAGTCCAATAAAGATCTTAGAACTAGTAAACCATTAGAGATTTTGCATATAGATCTTTTTAGACCAGTTGGAACTGTGAGTTTAGGAGGGAAGGTATACGGATTTATGATTGTGGATGATTACTTAAGATTCACATGAGTTAGATTTCTATTTCATAAGAGTGAATCATTTGAAGAATTTAAAAATTTTTCGATTTGGATTCAAAGAAAACTTGGGTGTAAAATTATTTCTATACAAAGTGATCATGGAGGAGAATTTGATAATGAGAAATTCGAAGAATTTTTTAAGGAGAAATGAATTGATCATAATTTTTCTGCACCTAGAATCCCTCAGCAGAATGGGATAATCAAAAGGTAAAATAGAACATTAATAGAAGCCATCCGAGCAATGTTGGTAGAATACTCACTTCCTAAATATTTTTGGGCTAAGGCGGTTAACTCTGCATGCTATGTTCTGAATAGGGTGAATGTGAGATCTAAACTAAATAAAACACCCTATGAGTTGCTAAAAGGAAGAACACCTAATTTGTCTCATTTGCATGTTTTTTGTTGTAAGGTGTTTATTCATAATAATGAAAAATTTGCCTTATGAAAATTTAATCCAAAATCTGATGAAGGAATTTTTGTTGGATACTCAAGTGTTGGAAAATCTTATAGAGTATTCAATAGAAGAACTTTGGTAATTGAGGAGACCACATATGTTGTATTTGATAAATTTGGAAATATGGAAGAGCCAAATGTTGTAGAAGATGAGATTGAGATTAACTCCCAAAAGATTGATAAAATAAATTTATAAGGAAATTTGGAAGAAAATGTCGAAGAAAATTTGGAGATAAAAAACCCTTTGCCTAGAGATTTGAGATTTTGTAAAAACCACCCAAGGGAATTGATTATAGGTGAACCAAGTGAGGGTGTAAGGACTAGGCATGGATTAAAGAAAGACGTCAATCATTTTACCTTCATTTCAACTATAGAACCCACAAATATTGATCAAGCACTTTTGGATTTTGGCCTTGCAAAAAGAGTTGAATCAATTTGTAAGAAATAAAGTTTGGGAATTAACTACAAGGCCAAAGGATCAAAGTGTAGTTGGAACTAAGTGGGTATTCAAAAACAAAATGAATGACTCAGGAGTAGTTATTAGAAATAAGGCTAGATTAGTTGCTAAGGGGTATAATAAGATTAAAGGGATTGATTTTGAGGAGACTTATGCACCTGTAGCTAGACTTTAAGCAATTAAGGTTTTTCTAGCTTTTGCCTGTTTTAAAGGATTCAAATTATATTAAATGGATGTAAAAAGTACCTTTTTAAATGGGGTAATTCAAGAAGATGCTTTTGTAGAACAACCACCAAGTTTTGAAATTTCTAAATACCCAAATCATGTTTTCAAGTTGAAAAAGGCATTATATAGATTTAAACAGGCACCTAGGGCTTGGTATGAGAGCTTGAGCAGCTTCTTACTTGAAAGATCTTTTGAAAAAGGAAGTATTGATACAACTCTCTTTTTAAAGAAATATGGAAAGGATATACTCATTGTTCAAATTTATGTGGATGATATCATTTTTGGATCTTCAAATAAAAATTTTTGTGATGATTTTTCTAAAATAATGAGTAGTGAATTTGAGATGAGTCTAATGGGAAATTTAAGTTACTTTCTAAGATTTAGCATTAAGCAAATTGAGAAAGGTACATTTCTTATTCAGTCAAAGTATGTTAAGGACATCCTCAAAAACTATGAAATGGATAATGTTAAACCTGTTAGTACACCAATGAATTTATCAGTTCAGTTGGATAAGGACTCTGAGGGAAAATTTATTGATCAAAAGAAATTTAGAGGGATAATTAGATCTTTACTTTACTTGACTGCTAGCCGACCTGATATTATGTTTAGTGTTTGCTTATGTGCTAGATTTCAATCAGATCCAAAAGATCACATTTGACAGCAGTGAAAAAGATTTTAAGATATATGTTAGGAACTCAGAACTTAGGAATCCGATATCTTAAGTTTAGCTCTTCATTTGAAATAATTGGTTATTCAGATTTTAACTTTGCAAGTTGTAGAGTGGATAGAAAGAGCACTTCTGGAACATGTCAATTTATTGGAAATTCTCTAGTCTTTTGGTCCAGTAGAAAATAAAATTCAGTAGCCCTATCAACTGTAGAAGCTGAATACATTGCATTAGGAAATTGTGTGGCACAAGTTCTTTGGTTGAAACAATAGTTAATTGATTTAGGATTAACTATAGACACTATTCCAATTTATTGTGATAACACTAGTACTATTTGTATTTCTAAAAATCTTATTCAACATTCAAGAACCAAACATATAGACATAAGACATTATTTCATAAGGGATCACGTATCAAAAGGAGAAATTGAACTCACTCATGTTTCTACTGAAAATCAACTTGTAGATATTTTTACAAAACCTTTAGCATTTGATACTTTCAGTACATTAAGAACAATGCTTGATGTGATTGATTTAAATGCTTAAATAAAAATGTTTTTGCAACAATGATGTTTGTTTACTAGTTAATGTGTTTGTGTGTTTTTATGTGTTTATGAACTAGTATGTGTGGTTTTCTTTATTTAGAGTTTGTTTTTTTTCGTTGTTTTGTGTTTTAGTTTTTATTGAGTGTAAAAATTTGAAAATTTTGAGTGACAATCATCCGGGATGAAATTTTTTTGTACCGGATGATTTTTGTAGTGTGTCAAACAGTCAGATTTTGAACCGGTTGAGTGCAGTTTTCAGTGTTTTATTGTCACTTCGTCTGTACGGTTGTCACGATCATTCGAGGTGAAATGTTTTTCAAATGACTGGATGAATGAACACTACAGGAAAAATGCCTCTTACAGGAGGTTATGACCGGCGGTTAAAGGACCGGCGGTATTACCGGCGGTTCATCCGGCGGTGTGGCCGCCGGCTCTTACCGACGGTGTACCCGGGGGTTTCGTAACGTTGGACCGCCGGTATTAGCGACGGTCTTGTAACCGCCGGTTAGACCACCGATCTTCAATCTTATCGGCGGTGTACCGGCGGCATATACCGCCATTGATAAGTGATGAAATTACCAGCGATCATGACCGCCGGTAAATGCCCTAAAATGAACGAGCCCGAGCCTTGCATTTCATTTCTAATCTTTCCTTCTCTCTGTTCGGACGAGCTCTGCCATCGCCTCCGCCCGTCTCGCTTGATCATGCGCATTGTCTTGCCGCCGATGATCGCTCTCCGACCCCACACCAGCCGCCTATCGCGCGATCAAGGTCTGCTATCTCGCTGCCGTCAATCTCACACCGGCTACCCTATTTTTCGTGTGAGTTGAAGAAAAAATGGGATTTGAAGGTATTCTTTAATGTTTTTTGTGATTATGTGTTCTCACTATACATTTGCAAGAGTTTGTAATTTATTTTATGATTGATTGTGTCTTAGGGTTAGATTTAAATTTCCATGATTTCAGTTTGTAAGAGTTTGTAATTTATTATAAGGATAGGTTACAATTTAATAGTATTATTGTATCAAAAGGAAATACTCAAATAATTCGAGGGAGTTATTTAGCATATGTTAAAATTTAATAGTATTATTTCTCAAAATCAATTTGGATTCATATCAATAGAATGCACAAGAAAGGTCTAACCATAGATAGAATGCAAATTGAATATCATTTGTCCTGAAATACTATATAGGACAAATGATATTCAATTTGCATTCTATTGTATAGTATTATTTCTCAATATCAATTTGGATTCGTGTATGGAAAGCATTACACATAGTATTATTTCACAAAATCAATATAGGACACGAGAAGTGCTCTAGAAAAATCTAGAAAAAAGGGGATTAATAATGCTTAATAATCAAATCATTAAGGATATGTATGCAAGAGTTATTACTTGTGTTTAAACACAAGGTGGTTTGACCATGTATTTTCCTACTTCAGTTGGATTATAGCAAGGATCAACTTTAAGTCCATATCTTTCAAACAACCTTCAATTGCATTTAGGCTACTGGTCATTTAATCTCTCCTCATTCTAGAAGAGGGATTATCATGACCATTTTTATTCACCTACCAACTTCAAGCCATTTAGTTCCTCTTCTTTTAAGGGAGGGATTATCTCAATTTTATTGTCTCCATCAACATCAACACCTTTAGATCTCCTTCATTAAAAATGCTGCATTTTCAGTGTAGAGGAGGAGACTATATTAAGTTCATAGGTGAAGGAAATCTAGTGCTAGACTTTTGAGTCCAAATAGCCTTGCCAACCATCCTTCTCCACGTCCCTTCAACTGAGTGGCCTTTTCCCCATAAAGTATAACACGTTTGCACATGTGTTCTAATAAATGTTTTCATAACTATGTAGGGGTCATTTGCTTTAACGTCCAAATGACTATCCAAGAAGAGAGATATTGGATGTATAACAGATTATTGTTGGGTCGAAAAGGATTGACAGTTGAATTTATACAGGGAGTTGAAACTTTCATTCAAGTTGCATCTCAACCGCCTTCCTTTCAGTTTGATAAAATGTTTAGATGTTCATGTTCGAAGCATAAAAATCTAGCATTCCAGAAGCCCGATGATGTGAAGCTTGATTTATATCGTAGGGGATTTGTTCCAAACTACTGGATTTGGACATCACATAACGAGTACGAGCACACAGAGATGCTCATGCCTGTTCATCTATAACTTATGAAATATTTGATGAAGATCAAATGAGTAGACCCTGTGAAGACCTTATTTTTGATGTAGCAGGTCATAATTTAAGGTCTAGTGTGTAGGAGCCACCAAATGCAGAAACACAAAAATTCTTTGAGTTATTACATTCAGCTCAAAAGCCAATTTGGGATGGTTGCAGTACACATTCAGAATTATCCATTGTAGTGAGGATGCTAAGTATTAAAACTGAGTATAATATTCCATGTGATTGTTTTAATGACTTTGTTGGTCTTATGAAAGAAACTAATCCAGCGGACAATTTAATTCCCTCAGACTTGTACTGAACAAAGAAATTAGTATCCAAGCTGGGTCTCACTGCTACAAAAATTGATTGTTGTATCAATGGATGTATGTTATACTACAAGGATGATGCAGTAGAAGTTATTTGTCGCACATGCAATGCTCCTCGGTTTAACCCAAATTCGAGAAAACAATGTCGTCCAAAGAAATATGTGCCATATTCCCGTTTATTTTATGTACCAATCATTCCAAGACTTCAGCGACTCTATGCATTAATGAGTTCAGCAGGTCATATGAGATGATATAAGGAGAAAATAGCAAAAAGTGGTATTCTTTCTCATTCATCAGATGCTGAAGCGTAGAAACATTTTGATCAAGTGCATGCTTCATTTGCTACTGAGCCCCGTAACATAAGGTTGGGATTATGTGCTGATGGTTTTACACCCTATAGTCAAACAGCTACACCATACTCTTGTTGGTCAGTTATATTAACACAATACAACCTTCCATCAGAGATGTGTATGACTACTCCATACATGTTCTTAACTCTTATAATACCTGGACCACATAATCCAAAAGTAAAAATTGATATTTTTTTGCAACCATTAATTGATGACCTCAAGTTATTATGGGAAGAAGGAGTGCTCACATATGACATATCAATAAAACAAAATTTTCTCCTTTGATCGGTCACCTCCTCCACCCAGATTAAGTGGTGATGATGTCTCACAGAGACTTTCTGACATTCCAACAATTATGATTTTCCAATGCTATCAGAGTCTAAATTTCTGGGTTATGGTGTTGAACATAATTGGATTAAGAAAAGTATTTTCTGGACATTACCATATTGGAGAAGTAATTTGATAAGGCATAATCTAGATGTTCTGCACATTGAGAAGAACTTTCTGGATAATATTTTTAATACAATTATGGATGTTAAAGGTAAGAGTAAAGATAATGTCAAAACAAGGATGGACGTTAAAGAGTATTGCAGGCGAAAAAATTTGGAGTTAGTAACAACAATCGACGGTAAAATAATGAAGCCCAAAGCTCCTTACTCTTTCACGTTAGAGCAAAAAAGATCGATATACCAGTGGTTTAAAGGTTTAAAAATGACTGATGGCTATGGATCAAATATAAGCTGATGTGTTGACAAGAAATCTGCAAGGTTATTTGGACTCAAAAGTCATGATTGTCACATAATTATGGAGGTTCTTCTTCCAAGCATAGTATGTATGTTACCCGAGTACATATCAAATCCATTGATTGAGCTTAGCATTTTCTTCAAAGACCTATGTTCATCTGAACTAAGCAAAGATGCTTTACGGAGGTACGAGGATAACGTACCAATCATCCTCTGCAAGTTAGAAAAGATATTTCCCCCTGGTTTTTTTGATTCTATGGAACATCTTCCAGTACATCTACCTTATGAAGCTAGAGTTGGTGGACCTGTACAATATCGTTGGATGTATCCTTTCGAAAGGTATAACACGTTTGATTTTTAGTAAGTCTCAAATAATTTTGAATAAGTTGAAATAACATAAATTTATTTACTTATTGATTGTAATTATTTAACAGATATTTGAACAAGTTGAAGAAATATGTTAAGAATAAGCACAACTAGAAGGATCAATATGTGAAGCCTACTTGTCTCAAGAAACATCTCACTTTTGCTCCTACTACTTCGAGCCTCATGTAAGTAGTACAAGAACAAAGATTGGTCATAATATAGACTTTGATGTAGAAGAATAATCACATGCTGCACTATCAGTATTTAGAAGGCCAGGAAAGCCCAGTGAAAAATGTGTTGAAAGATTTCTTAACGATTTAGAAATAAATAAAGCGAATTTGTATGTGCTACTGAACTATGAAGAAGTTGAGCCAATCTTAGAGTAAGTTCTTGCATATTGTTAATAATGAGTAAGGTTTATTAATTTAAAATACTAAAGTATTATTTGTCACCAGGTATTTCGTAAGCAATTTGCCTTTGACATATTCGTTGGATATTGAGCTAGCAATTGCTAAAGAATTTCTAACTTGGTTCAGATCATATGTGAGCACATCAATTTTAAAAATTTAGATATTATTTATTATAAAAATACTAATATTTGAAAATGTTTCTAGGTACAAAATCCTGATAACAAATATTTTGATAAAGGTTTGCAAGCACTAGCATGGGGTCCAATGCGAAAAGTAAGAACTTGGCCAATATATATAGTGAATGGGTTTAGATTTCATACCAAGTCGTGGAGTGAAGGAAAAAAGACTGAAAATTGTGGAGTATGTGTTAGAGGGAACACTCATGAAGAAGATGAGTGTGATTATTACGGTATTTTGAATGAGGTTCTTGACCTGGAGTACCCAAGCGAAGATGAGAACTTTGTATGCTTGTTTAACTGTCAATGGTATGATCCAGTACAGAATAGAGGCACAAGGATTCATCCTGCGTATGGTTTAGTAGATGTAAAACATAGTAGAAGATACGGGAAGTTTGATCCATTTGTGTTAGCAAGTCAAGCTATTCAAATTTATTTCAGCAAATATCCCAGTGGTCGTAGAGACAAACAAGATTAGTTAGCTGTCATAAAAATAAAAGCACGATGAATAATTGATCAACAATACATTGTAGCAACTGCACATCAAGATGATGATATTTCAAGTTGTAGGCTTGTTGAAATTGAGGAGATACCAACTACAACCTCTAGTATTGAAATGGAGTTAGAAGATGTGAATAGTTCAACTAGCTCAGAGAAGATGAGAATGAAGATGAAAGTGAAGATACCCTTGAGAGCAATGAAAATAGTTTTGATGATTTTGAGTAGTTGTTGTAATTTAGTATTGTAGAATTTTACTTTTTTGTAATATTTTAAAAAGTACTTTTGAAATCTAAGAAATGAAAATATTAATTTTCAACTTGTATTCTAGCATTCTTTATTTTTATAATTCATTAACTGCTTTTTTAATTGCTTATTGTATTTGTATTATGTTATATTTAGAATTATAGAATTGTACTTTTTTATTAATTGCTTCTTTTATTTGTACTTTTTATATATTACAATGCTTTACTAATTATTTCTTTTAATGCAGATGGCTTCAGGCGATGATCCTCCTCATAAATCATTTACCTCAAAGTTCTGGCGGAAGAAGTTTACTGTTAAGTAGAGCCACACAGCCTGATGAAGGTGAGGGATCTTCAGTTCCACTTGCTGATGTACCTACACCACCACCACCACCTAGGGGCCAGCAGCAGTCCCCGAGTGAGCAGGGTCAGGGACATTTAGATCCAGCCTCTATTGTACCTCCATACTTTCTTGACCACTACCCTCCTCCCTCGATGAGTCCTCACTTCCCCTCTCCAGATCAGACACATGCTTCTCCATTCTATCTATATTACCCCCCACCATCATCACAGGCAGCTGGTCCTTCCACTGGTCCCCACCCTCCTTACCCTTACTCATATTACTACCCCTATCCGATGCAGCATGAACAGGGTGGACCATCTAGACCACCATAGGTTGGCGCTAGCGATCATGCAGCTGTAACAGATAAGCGTCAATACATTGAGCCTGAGGGCGATAAGTAAGTCAGTTTATGTTATTAATTAAGTTGTTTGTATTTTGATATATTACATGTTATTGACCAAAAAAGTAACTTGCATCTTCAATCCTTCAAGGCCACCTATACATATGATCCAGGATATTATAAAGAATAAATATGATGCTCCTCACTTATCCTTAAAGAAGATCCCAAAGCCAGTTAGAAATATGTGGTTTGGAGAATTTCAGGTATATTTTTTTGTTATGATTTCAAATATGTGATTTAATTTGTACCAATCTTTTTGGTATTGCCTAAATTTTTACAAAAAAAATTTAGGTGGTTGCCTGAGTACAGCACGAGGATCAGAACAAATTTTGAGAGGAGAGGAGCGACTCGTCTCAGGGACATGTTCACGGACATTAGAAAGTCCGGGCAGCATCCTAATTGGATTGGAGAGGGCGTTTGGGCTGATTTGAGTAGTGCTTGGGCGACCCCTGAGTTTATAAAAATGAGAGAGCAGAATAAACAGAACAAAGCCTCTAACTGTGGTGGTTTAGGAAGCTCTCTTCATACTGATGGATCTGTACCTCATACGAAACATAGGCGGCGACTGGTAAGTGTTTTAAATTAGTTTATTACATATATTTATGTTATTATAACTAAGCATCAAATTTTCAGAAATAGCACCTTGGTCGGGAGCCAACACCATTGGAGTTACATACAAGAACTCATCAACATCAAGCTGACCATCAGTGGGTTGATGAGAAGTCTAAGAAGGCTCATGTGAGTAAAATTTTTTATAGTTTTAGAATAAAAATTTATTTTAATAAAAGTAATTGTAACTCGCAGGATGATTTTGTACGAGCTAGAGAAAGTCAGCAGTCCACTAGCGAGGGATCATCTTCTGGATCGGCCCACATTTCTGAGTATCAAACATGGTCAGAAGTTGTTGGTGGAAGACAAAGGGGGAGGGTATATGGCATGGATTCATAGGCTTATGCTATTGAGGGCAATTCATCCACCTCTGCATTTCATGATCCAAGTGGAGCTGAAGAATCTGTAAGCGAGAGGGTTGCAGCGCTGACTAGGGAGATTGAAGAGATGAGAAGGGTTCAATCTAGAGAGATTGAAGAAATGAGAAAAGTTCAGAATGAAATGCAACCAGAGCTGCAATCATATAGAGTTGAAAATCAAAGGAAGAAGGAGCAAGAGGAGCAGCCATTTCCAGATAGTGAGGATACAACTGAGGATTAGATCTTTTTTATGTTTGATGATTGTATTTAGAACTTGTGATTGTAATCTTATTGAATTTAGAACTTGGTGAACTTGTTTTATGTTTGATGAACTTATTTAGAACCTCTTAATATTTTTTTGTAAACTTGTTTATTTAATTTGTGGTTATGTATATAATTGTGATGAATATAGTGGCGTGTTGCCCAAAATATCTTATTACGTATTTCCATTTCTGCAGGTTGTGAATTTAGGGTGAACCTCCCTTAAATAGAGGGAATACTGTCAATTTTTTTTTAGGTGCTACAGGTTTCCGGCAGACAACTGGTGGATACCGAACGACTTAAGCTAAGCCGTCGGTAATTCCCTTAAACGGCAGGTATAATACTGGCGGTTACTGACGACTACCGGCAGTTATCCGGTGAAAAGCTGGCGGTGTATGCCGCCGGTATTATCGTCGGCCCTGAACGCCGGGCGCCGTCGGTAAAATAACCGGTGGCGTACCAACGCTAGCCGGCGGTTAAGAGAACACACGATGTCCTCTTTAACCGCTGGCATACCGTCGATAAAGTGACCGCCGGTTAGTCGTCGGTAATATAACCGGCGGCTCGACGGCCAAAAAATTGTCGGTTACAAATCTGGTAGTCACCGACGGTATACACCGCCGGAAAACTGCTGCCTAATAGAACCGCCGGTAATAAGCCGCCGTTAAAAGTTTCCTACGCCAATTTTACCGGTGGCGTAAAAACCGCCGGTAAAATATAGAACCGCCGGTTTTGCCTTCCTAACCGCTGGAAAAAACTGCCAGTTTTTGGCGTTTTTCCTGTAGTGGAATAAAGCGGTTAAATGGATAAGGTAGTTTTTAATACGAACTTCGTACATACGAACCTTTGGTTTGTCCGGACGAATAGATGTTGGTTCGATGTATGGGACTGTTTTAACTGCCATTAAAACGATCATAAGTTCTGATCGTCCCAGGACGAACACGTGTTTGTCTGTACGATCAGTCTGGTCAAAAGTGCGTACCATTCTTAAGTTGTGTTGATTACAAAAAGCCATTTCATTTTGACGCATTGGTTCGTCCATACAAAATTTTTTCGTACGGGACAAATAAAAAAATTCATACGGGAGGAAATTTTTTCGTCTGATATGAACGTATCATTTTCAATAAATAGAAGGGCTTTTTAACTCAACAGTCACACTCTAAACTTCTCTTTCAATCTCTTTCGTACTTTAGATCTTTTTCAAATGAAAAGTTCGAGTACGAGATAAAAGGTTGTGGCTAGGAAACCACATAGAAATCCTTCTGAAAACTTTCTTTTCAAAGCAAATGAGGAATCTTTTCCTAGGTTTGCCTCAGCGAAGATCACACCCTCCAGAATTCTAATCCAAGAACAGCTTACCTTTCAGGTGATGAACTTATTTGCTTCAACACAGTTTGGTTTTATCCTTACCCTCGTCTATCTCTATAATAAAGAAACCTTTCACTACTTCCTCGCTAACATGTCCTTTAATTCTGACCACTCTATAATCCATTCCTTTGTCTTCAAATAAAAAGTTGAAATCACCAAGGCTGACATAGGAGCCTTTTTGAATTTAAGGACAGAGGGAGCTAGAGCCCATCACTTGATCAACACTCATGATTATGCATGGTATGAAATTAATAATGTGATTATAGGAAACAATCTGAATGAACATGTGGCTAGAGTATCTAGTCTCCTTCGAAATGCACATATTATCCAGCATGTCCTTAGAAATTCTATAATTCCTAAAGCTGGTGATAGAATCAACATTATCCCTCTTCTTTCTATGGTGACCTTCTTGATCATGACTAAAGAACCTATAGATGAAGCCCAACTTATCCTTGACTATCTTTATGGGGTGTCTAAAATTAGACATATAAAGCATAAGAGAAAGAAGAACATCGCCTTAGGACATCTAGTTTCCTACATTCTGGACAAAAAATACAATTTGGTTCATCCTGATCAAGAGTTTGAAGAATTGCTCTACTACAAAGACGGATCATTTAGAACAATCTTCAAAGAAGAACCAAGTAAAACACATGTCATTAGCGATATAGAGGAAGAACCAGAAGCTGCACCTGCACCCGCCAATGAACCAAATTATCAGGATTTGGTTTAAAGATTTGATCGCATAGAGACTCATTTTGATCAACATTTTGATCAAATTGAGACTCATCTTTAGCAGCAGGCTACACAGTATCAGCATGACATGAATTTTATGAGGGATCAGATGAGTGATATTAGTACCAATGTGCTTATGATGAGTACTTACTTTAACATCTTTGGTGCTGGACCTCCTCCTCCTCCTCTAGATCAGGGTCCTTCTCAGTGATAGTTACACTTAATTTTATGTATTAACTATGTTTTGTGTGTTAGTTGATGTTATAAGTAAGTTTGTTGTATTTTCTTTTCTTTAGATGTTTTGTTTTTTGTATTGATATCCTCAGCTTAGATTATAATATCTTCAAAGTGATATCAATATATGTTCTCGTATTTTGGCTTTAATGGTATTGAAATGTGTGTTAGTCTTTATGATAATCATTAGATTTTTGATCTCAATAATGCTATACTTTGAAATGCAAGTCAAAATTAAATTCATTAGAAAATCCAATTTTTTTTCTAAATTTAAGTTCTGCTTATAACTTGATATAATTAAAATTGTCAATTTTATGTCTCTTATTTAGACTACATTAATTCTAATATTATTATTGCAACTATAATATTTTTTTATTTTATATTTCACTTATCAATAAATATTTATGCACTTAGAAAAATTTGAAACTTTTGATTATTGATTTTTGAAAGATCAATGTACAAATGTATAAAAATCAAAAGAAATGCGTAATGGTTCGCAAGTAGAAAAATATGCACAAAATAAGCCCAAAAGTAAAAAGATGCACAAAAATATGCCAATAATTTGAAAAAGATGCGCAAAGCGCCACATGTGGTAATTATTTCTTTCCATTATCTTTTAATCTCTTAATTCAAATTGATCTACTGTATATTTATATTCTGTATTGAAATTTGAAATATACAAATTTTCTATTCATCATTTTCGCAATGATTTTCTCTATCTTAGAGTCTAAATTGATTCATGTTTTTGATATATTCTTTCTATTATCAATGTTATATCTCTTCTTAAATTCTATGAATTAATATAATTTACCTAATATTTTAATTTTATTTGCATAACTTATTTCAATCACTTTCAAGATTGAATTATAAAATGATTTTCATATGTCTGCTTACATTTCAAGTCTTTTTCTTCTTTACTTTTTGCTGTTGTCAAAAAGGGGGAGAAATTATTTGTATCATGGTTTTGATTTTGTTTGATTTGTATTGTATGTGTGTGTGTCTATTTTTATTTTTTTGTTTTTTGTTTTGTGTATGTTGTATACGTTGTATTTGATTCGTATTGTATGTGTATGTGTCTGTTTTTGTTTTTTGTTTTGTGTTTTGTGTATGTTGTATATGTTGTGTGTTTGTTTTATTTTTGTTTGTTGTATATTTCAAAAAATGCCTCCTTATTTACACGTGTTCATCAATTCAGAGGGATTTTAGGATATTTTTTTTATTTGAAAATTATACAAACAATAATTGTTTTGCCATCATCAAAAAGGGAGAGATTGTTAAGAGAGTTTCTATTTGCATGTTTTACATTATTGCAATGATTATAGTTTGGTGATTTCAAATATTATTGTTTTATGTATAGTTATCTCCTAACACTTTTTTGAAGAGTTGTTTTTGCTCTTGTGTGTACTAACATTTCAGGAAAATCAAACTCCAGACTACAAAGACTTCAAATCAAATTCAGCATGAGATACGTTGTGTATTTAAAACTTATATTTTTCTTTGAATTAAGTTTGAGAGGAAGTGATTGTAATTGAGTGAATACACACACACAAACATTAGGAGATCTTGAGAAATTTTTACTGATCGTACGGGGCGAACTTAGTTCGTACGAGACGATCAGGTCAGTTATCTTCTCGTAAGAGCAATCGAACGAACAGGAGTTGGAGAAAGTTTTTCTAAGTCCTGATCGTCCAGGATGAAGTGTATTCTGTTGCAACCCATGACACCGAGTTTGAGATTTTGATGATGTCAAATAATGATTATTTTGAAATAACTTTTCATTGAATATTAGCTTATTTGCTATTATCCTTGAGTACTAACATTTCATGAAGATTAAAAGTGACTCAGGACGAAAGGAATACTCGAGAACGGGTAGATTAGGAGTATGAGTCAGATATTGTATTTTTCTATTTATTGTATTTTTATTTTCTTGAGTCTGGCCAAAAAATGCATAAGAGTAAGAGCAACCATGCACACACACAGGAGGAGAGTTTGATTTTAAATACAAAATGTAATAGATTTTCTTCTCTGTAGATCATACTGTACAATTTTAAATCATACTGTATGATTTTAAATTGTGCTGTACGAACAGTAACTGCTACTTTTAAATCAGAGGGATTTTGCAGCCCATTTTAGGTGTTAATCTCATCCTTTTTCAGTAAGATTTACAAAGAGGGAGAACGTGGTTAGAGAGGGATTCCAAGGGAGAGAGCTCTAGAGAAGTTCTTTAGGGTTGAGAGAGGAAGGAGAAGGTGAGCTTTGTGAGGGAGAAGAGGTGTGAGGGAGATCACACGGTTGCTCCGAACTTGCTGCATCTTGCTCCTCCTGTGGCCCTAGAAGAATTTGAGGGAGGATCTCCAAGGGAAAGGCTCGTCTACATCCGTGACCTCAAGGTTCTCTGCCTTCTCCAGGAGGGAGAAAAACGATAAGGTTCTCTGCAGTCGCCAGGAGGGCAAAAATAGAGTTTGGCACTCCGCCACGCCGGGTTGGTAAAAGGGAGGTTTGTAAAGGCTTCTCCGCCTTGCCGAGGGGGGCAAAAGGATAACTATATTTGGTAGTGAAAATCCCGGAGCGGAGGACTCCGGGGAGTGGACGTAGGTATTTTGACCGAACCACTATAAAAATCCTTGGTGTGTTTTTTCCTTATCGTCATTTACTTTTACTTGCACTTAATTTTTCATAATTATTGCGTGGTGAAATTTGTGGAAGAAAATTTGTTTGAGTTTTTGTTGTCAAATTTCAAAAATAACAAAAAGATTAGAACTCCTATTTAGGGTCCCTTTTTATTGAGAAAAAGGTTTTCACAATTCACCCCCCTCTTGTCATTTAGTAATTTCAATTGGTATCAGAGCTTGTTTTTCAAAAATAGTGTTTTAGAAAACCTTGAAAAAATGATCATGTCGAATTTTGGTAATCGCAACACTGTGGAGGGTTATTCAATAACTCGTCCACCACTTTTTGATAATATTCTGTTTGATTTCTGGAAAATTAGAATGTTTGTATTTTTGCAATCTATAGATTACCGCATGTGGATGTTAGTAAATGATGGATATGTTGCACCGTTTAAAACTGTTAATGGTTTGAAAACTCCTATACCTTTAATAAATGGAGCAATGAGGATAGGGAGTTAGCCCAACTGAATGCTAAGTGCTTAAATTGTTTTTTTTTTGTGCATTGAAATCTGAGGATTATATGAGAGTATCTACCTGTGTTTCTGGAAAGGAGATTTGGGATAGACTGTGCATTACATACGAAGGAACAAACGAAGTAAAACAGTCTAGGCTTAACATTCTACTGCATGATTATGAATTATTCCGTATGAAACCTAGCGAAACAATTTCTGACATGTACACTAGGTTCACCCAAATCGTGACATCCTTGCATGCATTAGGTTGAGAAATTTCAAATTATGAGAAAGTGAATAAAATTCTTAGATGCCTACCTAGTTCCTATGATGCTAAGATAACTGCTATCACTGAGTCCAAAGACCTTAATGTTTATTCTATTGATAATCTCCTTGGGTCACTCATTGCATACGAGCAAGGAGTGAGCCAAAGGCAAAGTGATGCAAGTGAAAAGAAAAAGGAGCGGACGGTGGCATTAAAAGCTAGCAACTCAGAAAGTGAAAGCTCTGTAGGGGAGGAAGAGGATGAGATAGCACTTATGACCCGACAATTCAAAAATTTCCTAAAAAGAAAACAGAAGCGTCATCAGAACAGTTGGAACAAAGGTAAGAGCTCAAGGTCCAATAAGGTTTCATCTGATACAATTTGTTTTGAATGCAGGAAGCCAGGTCACCTTTGAGCCGATTGCCCCAATCTGAAGAGTCAACCAGCTAAGGGTAAAGGAGATGACAAAGCAAAATACAAGAAAGGAAAGACAAAGGCACAGAAAGCTTTTTGGGCCGACTCTGCCTCAGAATCTTCAGAAGAAGAAGCAGAGGAGGAGGTAACTAACTTGTGTCTTTTGGCTAACAATAACCTTGATCAATCGGATCAAGATGAGGTATGTCAACTTTCATATGAAGAATTGTTGCTTATTTCTGAGAATATCCATGACTCGTATAGGAAGTTGAAAAAGATGCATGCTAAGCTTAATGTTGAATTTAGTTCTTTACAAACTGAGCATGCTAACTTAGTTAAGGAATATTCTGATTTAGATAAAGATCATATGCTACTTCTTGATGAGTTTGATGCATTAAATAAGAAGCATATTGAACTAATTGAAGCGCATGAATCCTTGAAAACATCACATATTGAACTAGATGTAGAGTTTGAAAAACTAATGGCAGTAGCAAAGGAGATAGATCATAATGAGCATTTGTTATTCTGGCAAGTAGATGGATTGACATATCAAAATAATACATTTAAACAAAGAATCAAAGAACTAGAAGAAGAAATTGCATCACTCACAGGCCAACCTAGAAAACCACCAACACAGCATGCATCACAAAACTTTAGGAAGAGGTACCACCACCTACATAGATTAGTAAACCCATTTCCTGGTGTTAGGTGTTTCTCTTGTGGCATGTTAGGTCACATAGCCCGCACATGCACAATTCACCATAGGACACACTTAGTATGGAGACCTAAACTACATCCATCACAGTATAGCATGCATACATCTCATTCATGCAAGCAGAAGGAGGAACCCAAACTCACTTGGGTTCCCAAATCTAATCTTTGAATGAAATTATAGGGATGCTCTCAGAAAAGACCTAGTGAGAGCATGTGGTACCTGGATAGTGGCTGCTCATGACACATGACTGGAGATATGAAGAAGTTCATCCTACTGGAGACCAAAACTGGAGGCAAAGTAACGTTGGGAGACAACACTACCAGAAAGGTGATAGGCTCAGGTATAATTGGTAATGCTAAAAATTTTTTAATTGAAAATGTCTTACTAGTTGATGGTTTGAAATATAATTTACTTAGCATTAGTCAACTGTGTGATAAAGGTTTTGATATTAAATTTTTATCTGATAAATGCCTGATTAGTTTATTTGATAAACTAGTTTTAGAAGGAAAACGAATGAACAATGTTTACATGTTAGACCTTGATTGTATTGATAACTCAAATTCATTATGTTTGAAAACAATAGTTGATGACTCATGGCTATGGCATAGGAGACTATGCCATCCTAGTATGAAAACTCTTAGAAACATCACTCAGAAAAACCTAGTTAGAGATGTACCTAAGTTAGAATTTACCAAGGATCACTTATGTGATGCTTGCCAACTAAGAAAATAAGTCAAATCATCCTTTCACTCAATTAGAGATGTGATCACCTCTAGGCCACTAGAAATTCTACACATGGACTTATTTGGACCCATTAGTACAGCCAGTCTAGGTGGAAAGAATTATGGATTTGTGATTGTAGATGACTTCACTAGATTTACTTGGGTAAGATTCTTAGCACATAAAAATGAGTCTTTTGAGGAATTTAAAGTATTCTCCACATAGATTCAACGAAAATTAGGTTGTGAAATATCAACAATCCATAGCGATCATGGTGGAGAGTTCCGAAATGATAGGTTTGAGTCATTCTATCAAGAGATAGGAATAGAACACAATTTCTCAGCCCCTAGAACACCCCAACAAAATGGTATAGCATAAAGGAAGAATAGAACTTTGGTAGAAGCTGCTAGGGCAATGTTAGCGGAGTATACCCTTCCTAGATACTTTTGGGCAGAAGCAGTCAACACAGCCTGTTATGTTTTAAATAGAGTAAACATTAGATCAAAGCTGAATAAAACTCCATATGAACTCCTTAAGGGTAGGACACCAAACCTTTCACATTTACATGTCTTTGGGTGCAAGTGCTTCATCTTGAATAATGGTAAACATCCCTTAGGAAAATTTGATCCCAAGTCTGATGAGGTTGTCTTCTTAGGTTATTCTTCTATAGGTAAGGCCTATAGAATTTTTAATAAGAGAACCCTTGTAGTAGAAGAATCGACCCATGTGGTATTTGATGAATCAGATAAGCCCTCAGAATCTAAAATTGAAGATGATGAAATAGAGGCTATTCAAGAAGTAGAGACTATGACCTTAGGAAAAAGGGTCGAACCTCAGGAAGATTTGCCTAGAGAATGGAGATATTCTTCTAGTCATCCTAAAGAGTTAATTTTAGGAGACCCTTCAAAAGGTGTAAGAACTAGGCATGGACTTAGGAAGGAGGTTAGTCATTCAGCATTCATCTCTATGATATAACCTACAAGTATAGATCAAGCCTTAGGAGATGAATTTTGGATTCAAGCAATGCAAGAAGAGATGAACCAATTCACCGGGAATGATGTTTGGGAGTTAGTCAAGACACCTAAAGAACAAAGTGTTGTTGAAATAAAATGGGTCTTCAAGAATAAGGTGAATGATTCAGGAACAATAATAAGGAATAAAGCAAGACTAGTAGCTAAGGGGTACAACCAAATTGAGGGAATAGACTTTGAAGAAACCTTTGCCCCGGTTGCTAGACTAGAAGCCATAAGAGTGCTCTTAGCTTTTGCTTGCTTCAAGAACTTTAAGTTATATCAAATGGATGTAAAGAGTGCATTTCTGAACGGGGTAATTAAGGAAGATGTCTATGCTGAGCAACCCCCCGGATTTGAAAGTTCACAATTTCCAAACCATGTATTCAAATTAAAGAAGGCACTGTATGGATTAAAGCAAGCATCTAGAGCATGGTACGAAAGACTTAGCTCATTTCTTTTGGATAGAGGATTTAAAAAGGGTAGTGTAGATACTACACTCTTTTTACAAAAGGTCAAAGAAGAAATTCTCATTATTCAAATATATGTGGACGACATCTTGTTTGGATCTTCGGATAAAAACTTATGCGATGAATTTTCAAAAACAATGAGTAATGAGTTTGAAATGAGCATGATGGGAGAACTTAATTACTTTCTTGGCTTTAGTGTAAAACAAATGGATAATGGAACTTTTCTTAGCCAATCAAAGTATATTAAGGATATTTTAAAGAAATATGAAATGGATAGTGAAAAACCCATGAACACCCCAATGAGTTCGACAATCCAATTAGATAAAGATCCTAGTGGAAAATTAGTAGATCAGAAAAAATATAGAAGAATGATTGGATCCCTTCTTTACCTGACAGCCAGTAGACCGGACATAATGTTTAGTGTGTACCTTTGTGCCCGTTTCCAAGCAGATCCTAAAGAGTCTCACTTAACTGCTGTCAAAAGAATTCTTAGATATCTACTAAGCACCCCAAACTTAGGAATTTGGTATCCCAGACACAACACTTCCTTTGAAATCCTAGGGTACTCAGATTCTGACTTTGCAGGATGTATGATAGATAGAAACAGCACCTCTGGTACCTGCCAATTGATAGGACAATCATTAGTTTCTTGGTCCAGTAGGAAGCAAAACTCAGTAGAACTTTTCACAGCCGAGGCAGACTATATTGCAGTAGGAAGTTGTGTTGCACAGGTACTATGGTTAAAACAATAAATTCTTGATCTTGGACTACCTGTTGGAACCATCTCGATCATGTGTGACAACACAAGTGCAATTTGTATCTCTAAGAACCCAATTCAACACTCTCGAACGAAACACATAGACATTAGACACCATTTCATTAGAGATCACATTGCAAAGGGAGATATAGAATTGCATCACATCGCTGCAGGAGATCAACTAGCTGACATATTCGCAAAACCTCTAGCTTTCGACACCTTTAGCACCTTGAAGACTAGATTGGGTGTCATAGATATAACTACATAAAAAAAAACAAAAAACAAAAAAACAAAAACAAATTCTTTTTAAAATAGGGCTGCTCCTGATCATCACACACTCACCACACAAAAACTCTACCTTGACTGTTTATCGTACTGTACGATACACATATCGTACTGTACGATACATCTCAATCTACATAAACATCCACCAACAAGAAGATTTCGGCTCTGTTGATCGTACGGTACGACCTACATCGTACTATACGATATGCATCCGACATTATTGCTTATCCTATTGTATGATATATCTTCTTCGTACGATACGATACACGTCAGCAACAGATTGGGACGAATTAAATCTGGTTGGTACGACATTACTGATTATCGTACAATACGATACATACCTTTCGTACGGTACGATACACATTAGCACAATTAATAAATATGAGTTAAAGGTGTTTTGTACGATATTTATTATGGATCGTACTGTACGATACACCTGTTCGTACAGTACTAAACTTTTGGTCAAAAGTCGTACTGAGGGCCTTGGGACGATCGAAATTTGCCTGATCGTACTATACGATATTCATCGTACTATATGATTTGACTGCCTTTTCCTGAAATGACCGGCCAAGATATTGATTAACTATCATACTGTACGATCAGAAATCGTACTGTACGATTGTCAAAATTTTCTATAAGTCCCTTTGTTAGGCCGTTCCTTTCACTCAAATCTTTCCTCACTCACTCCTTCACCTAGTTTCGTGCCCTCTTGCAATGTCTAAATGAGGTCGGTTGACTGCTGGAAGCTCATCCTCGTCAAGTCGCCCACCTTCTCGTTTTCTGAATACTGAAAATGAGGAAGCCTACCACAGGTATAAAGCCTGTAAAATTTTTCCTTCCAAAATGCTTAATTAGGATGCTCTTAATTTCGAGGTAATAGGCCTCTTCGCTTCCACCACCTTCCAATTCCTCCTCACCCTGGCATTTCCCTACAATTCTGAACTTCTTTTTTAATTTCTCGCCAATCTCACCTACACTGTCGACAACACCACCTTTCACTCTTTTGTTTGTGGCCGAAACATTGAGATCACTAGAGCCGACATTACCCAATATATTGGGTTGTCCACTGAAGGACCTATGGTTCGCTCATTTCTTACTAACAAATTCGATTGGAGCGATGTTAATAGAGTCCTTAGGAATGCTGCTTTCCATCAACACCAACCTCTCATTCAATCCCTAACTCGAAATGCCCGAATAATTCAACATGTCCTTCGAACCTCAATAATACCCAAAGGTGGCGACCGTATCAATCTGACCCCGACCTTATCTGTCGCTACCTATCTTATTATGTCCAACATAAAATTTGATGAGGTTGATTTAATTAGTAACTACATTCGCCACATGACTTTTGTTCGTCCACTTACCACTCGACGGAAACAAAATCTAGCTCTTGGTCACCTAATATGATATATCCTCCAAAATAAATATCAATTGACCTACCCTGGTGAACCCGAGATTCTTCATATCTTTTATACGGATGCCTCCTTCCGTATTCTCTTTCATCGGGGACACGAGCCTGAAGAACCAGTCTTTGACGAAGAAGAAGGAGAAGATGCCCCAGCAGCAGCTCCAGCTCGACCACGACGACATGCCGCACCCCGAGCACCTGCACCATCACACCCTAACGATGATTTAGTCGCACGCTTCGACCAACTACAGACTCGTCTCGATACACATATTCAAGAACAACATCAGCAACACAAGACAGATATGCAATGGTCTAGAGAACGCTTTACTGCAATTGATCACCGATTCGATGCTCTCTTTCAATATTATCAACCGAATCCACCTCCACCACCAACTGATCAGAATCCTTCTGTTTAGATTGTTTGTATTTGTACTGTAGTTTCTTTCTTTTGCTTTCTGCTTTAGTTGCTTCTCCTTTTTGTGCAGTCAAAAGGGGGAGAAGTTTGTTGTACTTATTGTTGTGCTTGTTATAGTTTGTTAAATGCATTCCTTTTATTTTGTACTTGCATTTAGTATCTTTTTTTTTCTTGTGTTTAATTTTAAAATAATAATAAAAAAAAAAACAAAATAAATGTCATTCGTACTTGCTTACAACAAATTATTTGACATCATAAAAAAAGGGAGATTGTTGCAACCCATGACCCCGAGTTTGAGATTTTGATGATGCCAAATAATGATTGTTTTGAAACAACTTTTCATTGAATATTAGTTTATTTACTATTGTCCTTGAGTACTAACATTTCAGGAAGATCACAAGTGACTCAGGACGAAAGGAAGACTCGAGAACGGGTAGATTAGGAGTATGAGTCAAATATTGTATTTTTTTATTTATTGTGTTTTTATTTTCTTGAGTATGGCCACAAAATGCATAAGAGTAAGCAACAATGCACACACACAGGGGGAGAGTTTGTTTTTAAATACAAAATTTAATAGATTTTCTTCTCTGTAGATCGTACTGTACGATTTTAATTCGTACCATACGATCCGAGCTATGTGGACGATTCTGTGAATAGATCGTACCGTATGAATATATTCGTACTGTATAATATGTTCAGATCCAAAACCCTAGCCGTGGTTTAGTTTAAGTAAGTGATTTTGCGCCGTTCGTACTGTACGAATATTTTCGTACTGTACAATCTATTTTAAATACTTACTTAAATTAACCCGTGATTAGTGCATGAAATCCAGGCCTAATTATATTTTGAATATCGTACTGTACGAACAGGATCGTACCATATGATGAATAGAGATGAAGTATGATCATCCCGGATATCATCCTGGACGAACTCTTGGTTTTTGTCTCATCGTACTGTATGATAATAATCGTACCATATGATGAACAGAGACGACATCTAGTCGTCCAGACCATCGTCCTGTACGAATAGTATTTTGTGGATCATATCGTACGATATTATATCGCACAGTACGAATTGTTTTTTAACTGTTTGTACATCTTTGTACCAGGTCGAAGTCTTTTTATGAAGATCATACTGTACGATGTAGAATCGTACTGTACGAACAGTAACAGCTACTTTTAAATCAGAGGGATTTTGGAGCCCGTTTTAGGTGTTAATCTCGTCCTTTTTTAGTAAGATTTACAGAGAGGGAGAATGTGGTCAGAGAGGGATTCCAAGGGAGAGAGCTCTAGAGAAGTTCTTTAGGGTTGAGAGAGGAAGGAGAAGGTGAGCGTTGTGAGGGAAAAGAGGACTGAGGGAGATCACACGGTTGCTCCGAAGTTTCTGCATCTTGCTCCTCCTGTGGCCCCAGAAGAATTTGAGGGAGGATCTCCAAGGGAAAGGCTCTTCTACATCCGTGACCTCGAGGTTCTCTGCCTTCTCCAGGAGGAAGAAAAATGAGAAGGTTCTCTGCCGTCGTCAGGAGGGAAAAAATAGAGTTTGGCACTCCGCCACGCCGGGTTGGTGAAAGGGAGGTTTGTAAAGGCTTCTCCGTCTTGCCGAGGGGGGCAAAAGGAGAACTATATTTGGTAGTGAAAATCACGGAGCGGAGGACTCCGGGGAGTGGACGTAAGTCATATTTTGACCGAACCACTATAAAAATCCTTGGTGTGTTTTTTTCTTATCGTCATTTACTTTTACTTGCACTTAATTTTTCATAATTATTGCGTGGTGAAATTTGTGGAAGAAAATTTGTTTGAGTTTTTGTTGTCAAATTTTAAAAATAACAAAAAGATTATAACTCCTATTTAGGGTTACTTTTTATTGAGAAAAAGGATTTCACAATTCACCCCCCCCCCCTCTTGTCATTTAGTAATTTCATATTCATCCCAGGATGAAATGTTCTCTGGAAAATTTTTGTTCAAAATGAAGTGTATTCGTTCCAAGATGAGTTATTCTCTAGAGTACTATCATCCAGGACGAAGTGTATTCATCCTGGGACGATTTGCTTTCTGGAAAAATTTCGTCCGGAAGAACGCGTAATTCATCCCAGGATAAAGTGAACCGACTCTGATCTTTTAGTGACATTCTACAGTTTTAGAGAACCGACCTATGGAATAACCGTTCGTACCGAACAAACCTAGTTCGTACGGGACGATGTGTGTGTACGAAGTCATTTCGTACCCATATAAATTAGGTTTGTTTCCAACGCATTTAATTAAAATCATCCAGGACGATCCACGATAGTACAGGATGATCCAATGCATATTGACTTGAAAATTTATAGTTTTTGGACGGTTTTTCTTGTCTCTCCTATATAAAGTCCAATTTTGACTGCCACCAAATCTTTTTTTCCACTGATCTTCATGCCTATTGAAAGAAGAGTCAAGGAGAGAGTGTAAGAGAGTGTTCGAAGGAGGATTCCTACAACTGGAGCATGAAGGATTCACTTGGTATTCAAAGGTAAGAATCTCTACTTGTGATTTGGGATTACTTCACTCTTTTCTTTCTTCTTTCTAGATTTCTTGTGAGAAGATCTATCAAGGAGATCTGGTTCTCTGCCGACACTTGGAGAGTGTGAACAGCCGAAGGGTTCTCTTCTCACTCTTAGAGAGTGTGAACATCCGAAGGGTTCTCTGCCCACACTTGGAGAATGTGAATAGCCGAAGGGTTCTCTACCCACATTAGGATAGTGTAAAAGGATGACAGTTCTCTGCCAACACTGTGGATAGTGTAAACGGACGACGGTTCTCTGCCGCACCGAGTAGTGGTGGAAAGAGTATTTGTAAAGGCTTCTCCGCATTGCTGTGGGTGCAAAAGGAGAGTCACTAGTGATATTAGTGCAATACTCGGAGGGTGAATCCGGGGAGCGGATGTAGGTCAAGTTTGACCGAACCACTATAAATCTTATGTCTTTTATTTTTCCTTGCTTTTATTTTGTTGATTTTTGTTTCTAATTTGTGGTTGAAAAATCTATTTCTACAAAACTCATTAAAGTTTATTTTTCAGTTTTAAAAATTAAAAAGAGGGATTAATTTTTTAATTACCAATACACCCCCCCCCCTCTTGGTTAGCCGCTAGGACATAAGCTTATGTTTAACAACCTAATTCGTAGTGATTGAGTTACAACAATCGTTCCCTCCCTCTCGCCTGCTTCTTCGATCCATTATATGGCTTCTCTTGGGCGGAAACTTGGATTTGTTCGCACTACGCATACCAAACTTGCCTCTCTATTCGCATTTGGCACTTCACATAACCCATCCGAGCGCACAGAGCCATTCATTTCTCTCTCACGTGACTGCTTCAAACTTAGGTAATTTCATTTTCCTCTTTCCCTTTCTTCTCTTCCCTCTTCCTCCTCTTCCTTCTTTAGTTCTTCTCCTTCATTATATGTACTTTCTTCATTTTTTATCTTTATTATCCCATTTTATTTACCTATAATGATATGTAAAAGAATGAAATGAGATGTCCAGTCTTCGCATAACCCGTTAACTACTCTTCTCTGTTTGGTTGTTTTTGGCTTTTTATATTTTTTTTGCTGGTCTCTAACCTATTATTTTTGACACAGCTCAACTTTCACTTTGATTATTATTTAGCTCATCTTAATTTTTTAGGTTTGCTGCATATTAAATGGAACTATAGAGTAGAGATAGAAGAGTTTGAAGAATTTGGATTATCAGATAAAAAAAGAAAAATAGTTCTACCTTTTGTTGAGTTTTTATTTCTATTATACCATGAAACTTTTTAATGTGTTGTATAATTTCAATTACTTTTTTTGTAATGATGTGATGATATGAAGTTTGGTCTAACTTTGATATGAATGCTATTTTCCATATTTATCAAGTTTTAATTGTATTTAATTGCATAAAAATTGCACTTGATATTAATCATTTTTTATTTTTATTTTTTAAATAAAGGAGAATATGGCATTTGATAAAATTATCTTAATATGTTGTTCCATTTATAAGAAAAAAATTAAGTGAAAAAAATGGAGGTTATGAAATTTGATGACTACTCATTATATATTGATTTTTTCTACCATTAATTTTTTTTAAAGAAATTAAAAGTTAAAGTTGTGTACAATTTAGGATTAGTTAAGTTATTTTTCATAATTTAAAATAAATTTAAATTAAGTGTTAGAAAAAAACTGCAAAAAAACTAAAATTTTTATTTACAATTGAGGAATCAAGCTTTTCAAATAAGCTCGAGCTCGAGCTTTAGATTTGAGCTTGAGCTTTCGAGTCAATCTCGAGCTTGGTATTTTCTAAACGAGTCGAGCTCAAGCTTTCTAATCGAGCTCAAATTCGAGCTCGAGCTTGAGTTCGATCTAAATGAGGGTTAAATGAGCTATGCTTGGAAAGGTAGATACTCAACTCGACTCAACTCGTTTACACCCCTAACCACATCAAACACATTAACTTGTCACCCTATAGCAGGGTCCCACATATTTTCTAGAACACCATGTACATTATAGAGTGGTAGATGCTTTGACAATCATATTAGTCATTTTTTTCTACTTTCACATATTTTCTTAAAATTATGTTTAGAATATTTTGCTGACTTATTGCTCATCATCAGATCGATCATGTTAGCAAACTTTTTCATATTCTCAAATGTCATTGAAAACATTTTTGTAGCAGGTTCAAACTTCTTCCCTTTTGAGTCAATTTGCTCAAATAATAAATAAATCTTAAATATAAAATAAATCCTTTAACATAAAATAAATAAATATAAAGTAAATTCTTTAAAATAAAATAAATCTATAATTATATTTAATCAATAAATAATATTATCAATAATTTAGCTTTAGTTTCAAGCAAATTCTTTCACTAACTATTTCTCTGATACCAATTCTAACACCCAAGATCTAAAGTGGAAAATTTTCTTTTATTTTTTCTTTATTATCTTTTCAACTCATTCTATTCCTTTTTCATTCAGTTAACAACAAATAATCATTCATTTATAATAAGATTAATTTGACATTTAGAGCTGATTAAATATATTAAAGAAAATAAATAAATAATTATCAATATATAATTACATTGCTACTATCAATATTTACATTATGCTATAAGCTCCAAAACCTAAAGCATATATATAATATATAACACTGGTTATAAAAGAATATATATATAACTAGAGAACTTAAAATAAAATCAAAATAATCATCATTTTCTAGACTTAAGTTGCAAGCTCCTTACCTTTACTTGAAATTATATAAAAATCACAATAACCTTACAAAATCTAAACAAATAACTAAAACTTACCATGACCTTCAATGTATGGTAGAAGATTCAATATGATTGCTTTAGTTTTAATCAATATTAATCAATAAGCTATCAATATGAATGATAAATAATCTATGCAATTAATTTCAATAAAAAGTAAAAATTAGTACGATTAATAAAATAATAATATCTCACTAAGCAAAAAAAAAAAACTATCAATATATAAGAAAATCAATAAAAAGTTTAAAAATCTATAAGATGTGTTATAATGAAACAAACATCAATTATCTATCAGTTATATTCATGTCAATGATTCTAGTATATGCTTGTACCAATCATTATGCCATTTATAACTATCTATCAATTACATCAATGCACTATAATAGAAATACAATCATGTATAATTATAAAGTGCAAGATAGGACATCTAGCTTTAATGTGGTCTTTTTAACTTTCAATATGTTATATGTCATATCTATCCATTTGTCAATCCCATCTTACATTTAATTTTTTTAATTAATAATTTATTTTATAGGTGACTTTCAAAAATAATTTAAGAGTCATCACGTTCTACCTATCGGAGTAATTTGGCCAATCAGTTACAGGCTACAACTAGGATCATGCCACCAACCTTTTATTTAAAGAAAAGCCCATCTGTTTTAAGAGCTAAATCATTTTAATTATAGTGTTAGCAACCAACCTTTCTAGATTACATACAAAAATTATATTTTTTGGTGCAATGTAAGTTAATATCATATATGAAATATAATAATTTATAAAATATAGGGAAAACTATCAAATGTATATAGTATGAACATACTTAAAAAAAAAATATAGCTTCTAATTTACCTAGTAAAAATTTAATATGATCGAGTTAAGTTACTCATATTGACTCATCAATAATATATAAAAAGTTATGCGGTAAAAGTTTACTAAAAATCAAGATACAATAACTTTTATAAGTTTTAACCAAATTTAAATTTATAAAATATAAAAAATTATTAAAATCAGAGGTAAATTATTGGTAGCATCAATGAGAAAAGTAAATTTCACAATTGAAAAAACCGAAAAAATCAACCTTACGACCATCAATTTTAGGTTTTCTTTTCCTCTCCCTCTCTTTTCTTCTCTGATTTACATTTCTAATTTTCTGTTCAATTGAATGCTTAGTGAAAGGGGTTTTAATGGATTGCATATAATGTATAAAAATATGTTTTAATAAAATATCTTATGGATGCATTGGTAATTATGTCATTTATTTAATTTTTAGCTTAAAATTCATATAAATTCTTTTACACTTATAAATTTAGATCTCCAAAAAATTTAAAAATATATTCATATATAAAATATCCCATCTTATATAGAAAACTTTGGTGCAATCAATTTGAAAAATAGACACCAAACGATCCTAAAACCCCCACTTATACACCAACATATATCAATTTTCTATATTACCCCTAAAATTAGGGGAAAATTATTATAATTAAAGCACAATATATATATGGTGAAGACAATTTTCAAATTGGATTTATAATAACTCCTAAAACAATTATTTAACTGGGTCAAAATATAGGTTATTATAATATCCCTAACTTTGAAAAATATCGCCATTGACATTTCCATGAGTAATATAAAATAAATCAATACAAAAAAAATTAATATAAAATAAAACCAAATAGATAATACATTAAATCAAATTGGTTCAAAACTCAAAAATCTATATTGGACATAAATCATAGCAAAATCAATTTTAAAATCATAAAAAACCCAAGATATAAAAAAAAAACTATACAAAATCATTCCAGGCATATTTTCAAGCACGTCTAAAACTTCTTCCATTACCTCTAATAGTTTCCAATCTGAACATATCCTTTCCTAAGTTCAAGCAATGGGCATTCTGCCATTCGGAGTTTATAATCACCACAACGAGAGTGTCATGTCACCTTCTAGTAGGGTTTCACATGTCTTCTCCCATATCATATATATTACAAAGTTGTAGGTTATTATAATCATGCCTATCCTTTTCTTATTACTTTCACTTTCTTTCTTCAGATTCTATCCATAACATAATGCTAATTTATCATTCATGATCTAAGCAATCATGTTAACAAACTTTTCAATATTCTCAGATGTTATTGAAATTACTTTAATAGCAGGACCAGGTCTAATCAATAAACAAATCTTAAATACAAAATAAATCCTTCAAAATAAAAAATACAAATATAAATAAAATCTTAAAAATAATATAAATCTATAATATATTTAATCAATAAATAATACAACCATTAATGCATCTTTGGTTTGAATCAAATTCTTTCAGTAACCATTACTCTGATACTGATTATAACACCCCTAGATCTAAAGTGGAAGATTTGTTTTTCTTTTTATTATATTTTTAACTCATCTATTCATTTTTTTAGTTAATAACTAATAATCATTCATTTATAACCAAATCAAGTTGACATCCAAAGCTGATTAATTATATTAAAAATAAATATGTAAAAAACTATAATGAATATATAATAATTACTACTATACTATTAATAGATTTGCTACGTTGTGTTGATAGAATGCTCATGCTAAAATAATTCTTATTGAATGATATTAATCTCTTATTCCTTATCTTGTAAAGCTCTTTCGACCAATCATGATTGTGGAGGCTCCCTCTGTGATCATTTCAGCCCATATTTTTTTGAACTCATCCTTAGAGTTACACATGCACAAACACTTATAAAACACTCCTCTAACTTTGTTGTTGTTGTTAAAGCACCCGACTTTTGATGGGACCTTTATAGAGATGTGACATTGGCACAGTTTATGTCGTATTTGAGGTAATGCAATTTTTATAACCCTATTCATTGTCTAATCCTGACCAGTGAACATAATTATTGGATATTTATCACTCATTATTTGTACAAATGTTCTAAAGAGCCATATAAATGATTCAATTATTTTCTCTCATATAAAGGCCACCCAAATAGAATATTCTACTATGAAAGTTCGTTAGGGATGTTAGGCCCTATGTGAACTGGCCCAAGGCTAACAAAGAGAGAGGTGATTTGGAAAACTATAAAATCAAGGATAAAACTCCAAACCAAAATCACCACAATCAAAGTGCGGAAATTAAAACGCGAAAACAGTAAAAAGAAAGAACACACCAGATTTATAGTGGTTCGGTCAAACCTTGACCTACGTCCACTCCTTGGAGGCACCCCCCAAGTATTGCACTAAACTAGTGTCTCTCCTTTAGCCCCCACGGCTAGGCGGAGAAGCCCTTACAAAATCACTTCCACCTTCCCCGGTGCGGCGGAGTCGCCGGGTCCTTTCACACCAAAGAGACTTCTTCTTTGGTGAACTTACCTCGAGACAAGCCTTGAATCCGATGGTACTAAGGTGCGAGTTTGCCGGAGTAACCGTGTGGAAACACCTCCACACTCCCTTGAGTCCCCCCTCACAGGATCTTCTCCCTCTCTCAAACTCCACCCTTTCCTCTCTCCCTTTCAAGCTCTCTCTTCTAGTTTCCCCCACAAGAATGAAGCTACAATGGCTGCCAAAGACACTTACAAAGTACCTCGCTATAGCTTAAATAGAGGCTCTCAAAATGAGCTCATTAATGCAAGTTATCGCCATTATCGTCCAGGACGATAGCCAAATCGTCATGGCCGATTAGCACAAAATTAAGCTCATTAGCCCGGGACGATTTGAGACGATCAGAAGAAAATTGGTTACATCGTCAAGACCGATCTCACGATCGTCCTGGCCGATTAGTTCAAATCAAATTTCAATCGTCCTGAGCATCGCCCTGTTTTTGAGCTGGCCGATATAGATCGTCCAGGCCATAGTCCTGGCCGATCATGCGATCGTCCCGACCGATGTGATCGTATCAATCAACCATTAATGCTCCCTTGATTTCCTGATAAATTAAAGCATAATTTAGTAATTTCGTCCAGGCCGATCCTCGGATCATCCTGGCCGATAATTTAAAAATACAGTATACCTTAATTGTCTATGGCGGATGATTCTTCCTGAATTGAGCTTATCGTCCTGGCCGATACAAGTATCGTCCAGGCCGATCAGTTGACGGCTGTCTTAATGAGGATGCCCTAATTAGGGTTTTTGATTTTTGGACAGATCGTCCAGGCCGATATTAATATCGTCCCGGACGATGTTACCAAAACCAGAAATCATATAGGGAGCAAGAGAATTTCTACCAAGTTATAGCCACACTAAATACAACAGACTCAAGAAAGTAAAAAGATTACAAACTGACACAGACCTAGTCTACCCAATCTTGAGCTGATTCCAGATTGCAGTCTGAACGTGTGGACCTGAAACGTTAGCACATAAGGCAATCATAGAGAAAAAAGGAATGTTTGCTATCATCAAAATCATAAACCATAGATCCGTAACAATCTCTCCCTTTTTGATGATGGCAAAACATTTCAATTTAAATTTTCAAAAAGAACAATTTCTCCTAATCTCCCCCTCACTAGAATAACACTTTTAAAAAAAAATAGGGGAGATGAAAATATTTTTGTAGTTTTAAATTTTTGAAAAGAAAATAAGAGATACAAGTACGTTCTCCCCCTTTGACATTATCAAAAAGAGAGAAGGCACATAAAACAAAAAATAAACTTTCTATAAAAAAATATTAAAATGAGAAAGTTACATCTTAGTTTTAATTAAAATTTTAGTAGAATTGGATTGACAACGCATATCCCAGTAAATGTTAGAAATTCAAGGTTCGATAATCCAAACTCAAGTTCTTTAAAAAGGCTTAAAAACTTTTTAATTTAATATCTAAATCATAAAACAAATTAGAGAAAGAAACAATCATTTTTCAAAAACTCCTTCCATAAAATATATCTAATAGAAGATCAATGCACGAATTTCTAAATCAGGAACCAAAATTTTCAATCACAAGTTTCGAACATATCAAGGATTTTCTTAAGTTTTTAGTAGTATAAGAAAAAATAAGCATATTTTTTTTTGTGGGCTCATTTTATGCCCTTTATGACTTGAATGGCTCTTTGAGCATCTTATGATTTTAATACACTTTGTGCATATTTTTTTTTTAATTTGGCGTCATTGCGCATCTTTTAGTTTGGCATCATTGGCCACTATTTTTTAATTATTTTCAAAAAATATACTTTCTTTCTTATATTTTCAAAACCAAAGTAAACTCAAATTATTGACAACACGAACAACTTGATTATGAAAATTGTATGGTGGATTCAAAAATCTTGCAAAAGATTCCTATGCGATAAAAAAAATGTAGGGAGAAGACAAAAAATCAGTTTCAAAATCCAATTTTAAAATATGATAAAGATTTTGAATCAAAAGTAATATAATCTCTTTAAGAAGAGAGAGAGAAACAAAATCATGAGTTCCCTTCCTCTGACTGATTTAGAGAAGCCAAACACAATTAATCAAAGATTTCAAGAAAAAACAATGAAGTAGATTTTTCATTTTTAGAAAAAGTGAGTGTCTGTGTTGGATAAAAAAACTATAATAAAAATTAAAAGAAAAAATGAAAACAAAGGAAACAAAAAAACCAAAAAAGAAGAAAAAAATAGCCATTTTTAACCATTATCTCTTTCCTGGTCCGATTCTTCAGACACCATGTCTGCCCATGAGATTTTTTGTTTTTTATTATTTTCCCATTTAAACTTTAGTTTTGCCTTTCCCTTTTCTTTGTAGGAAGAATTCTTACATTAGGGCATGTATTCTTCATATGTCCAGGTTTCCTACATCGAAAGCAAATAGTGTCAGTGGAAATATGGACATCCTTACCACTTTTACCTTTCTTCCACTTTTGCTTATGCATTGGTGAGCTTTGTGATTTGCTTGACAATTCATTGCTATCGTCACCAACTAAGCTTCATTTTTCCATATCTTCAGCTTTTAGAACGATCGTTTCACCTGCATCCAAAAGTCTTTGACCCAACCCTTGCTCGTAGGCAATGAGTGAGCCAATCAAATTATCAATAGAATAATCATTCAAATTTTTTGATTCACAAATAGCAACTACTTTTGCATCGAATTTTTCAAGTAAACAACGAAGAATTTTGTTAACTATTTCAAAATTTGAAAAATCTTTTCCTAAGGCATGCAATGATGTAGTAATTTGAATAAACCTTGTATACATGTATAAAATCGTTTCAAAAGATTTCATAGAAAATGTTTCAAAATCATGCATTAACAAATTCAACTTGAATTGCTTGATTTCACTAGTGCCTTCGTATTTGGTGTGCAATTTATCCCAAACTTCATTACCTGTAGTGCACGTGGATATTAACATAAAATCATCAGAATTTAATGCACAGAAAAAGCAATTTAAAGACTTTGCATTTAATTGAGCAGTAAGTTGTTCTTCCCTGTTCCATTGACTAAAAGGAATAACAATTTTAACTCCAATAATAATTCGTGACGGTGATGAATAACCAGTTAAAATCATATGCCACATGCAAAAATCAATCGATTGCAAGAAAATATACATGCGAGTTTTCCAAAAATCAAATGACATATTTTCAAATAAATGAGGTCTAATGATTTAATATCCTTCCGCAACATTACAATTCGTAAAATTAGCCATGGATAGAAATTCAAAAGCTTTTAAAAACTTATTTTTTGAAAACCGCTCTGATACCACTTTAAAGTTCGTTAGGGATGTTAGGCCCTATGTGAACTGGCCCAAGGCTAACAAAGAGAGAGGTGATTTGGAAAACCATAAAATCAAGGATAAAACTCCAAACAAAAATCATCACAATCAAAGTGTGGAAATTAAAACGCGGAAACAGTAAAAAGAAAGAACACACCAGATTTATAGTGGTTCGGTCAAACCTTGACCTACGTCCACTCCTTGGAGGCACCCCCCAAGTATTGCACTAAACTAGTGTCTCTCCTTTAGCCCCCACGGCTAGGCGGAGAAGCCCTTACAAAATCACTTCCACCTTCCCCGGTGCGGCGGAGTCGCCGGGTCCTTTGACACCAAAGAGACTTCTTCTTTGGTGAACTTACCTCGAGACAAGCCTTGAATCCGATGGTACTAAGGTGCGAGTTCGCCGGAGCAATCGTGTGGAACCCTTTCCACACTCCCTTGAGTCCCCCCTCACAGGATCTTCTCCCTCTCTCAAACTCCACCATTTCCTCTCTCCCTTTCAAGCTCTCTCTTATAGTTTCCCCCACAAGAACGAAGCTACAATGGCTGCCAAAGAAACTTACAAAGTACCTTGCCATAGCTTAAATAGAGGCTCTCAAAATGAGCTCATTAATGCAAGTTGCCGCCATTATCATCCAGGACGATAGCCAAATCATCCTGGCCGATTAGCACAAATTAAGCTCATTAGCCCGGGACGATTTGAGACGATTAGAAGAAAATTGGTTACATCGTCCAAGCCGATCTCACGATCGTCCTGGCCGATTAGTTCAAATCAGATTTCAATCGTCCTGAGTATTGCCCTATTTTTGAGCTGGCCGATATAGATCGTCCAGGCCATAGTCCTGGCCGATCATGCGATCGTCCCGGCCGATGTGATCTTATCAATCAACCATTAATGCTTCCTTGATTTTCTGATCAATTAAGGCATAATTTGGTAATTTCGTCCAGGCCGATCTTTGGATCGTCCTGGCCGATAATTTAAAAATACAGTATACCTTAATTTTCTATGGCGGATGATTCTTTCTGAATTGAGCTTATCGTCCTGGCCGATACAAGTATCGTCCAGGTCGATCAGTTGACGGCTGCCTTAATGAGGATGCCCTAATTAGGGTTTCTGATTTTTGGACAGATCGTCCAGGCCGATATTAATATCGTCCCGGACGATGTTACCAAAAAATAGAAATCATATAGGGAGCAAGAGAATTTCTACCAAGTTATAGCCACACTAAATACAACAGACTCAAGAAAGGAAAAAAGATTACAAACTGACACAGACCTAGTCTACCCAATCTTGAGCTGATTCCAGATTGCAGTCTGAACATGTGGACCTGAAACGTTAGCACATAAGGCAATCATAGAGAAATAAGGAATGTTTGCTATCATCAAAATCGTAAACCATAGATCCGTAACAATCTCCCCCTTTTTGATGATGGCAAAACATTTCAATTTGAATTTTCAAAAAGAACAATTTCTCTTAATCTCCCCCTCCTTAGAATAACACTTTTAAAAAAAAAATAGGGGAGATAAAAATATTTTTGTAGTTTTAAATTTTTGAAAAGAAAACAAGGGATACAAGTACGTTCTCCCCCTTTGACATTATCAAAAAGAGAGAAGGCACAGAAAAACAAAAAAGAAACTTTCTATAAAAAAATCTTAAAATGAGAAAGTTACCTCTTAGTTTTAATCAAAATTTTAGTAGAATTAGATTGACAACGCATATCCCAGTAAAGGTTAGAAATTCAAGATTCGATAATCCAAACTCAAGTTCTTTAAAAAGGCTTAAAAACTTTTTAATTTAATATCTAAATCATAAAATAAATTAGAGAAAGAAACAATCATTTTTCAAAAACTCCTTCCATAAAATATATCTAATAGAAGATCAATGCACGAATTTCTAAATCAGGAACCAAAATTTTCAATCACAAGTTTCAAACATATCAAGAATTTTCTTAAGTTTTTAGTAGTATAAGAAAAAATAAGCATATTTTTTTTGAGGGCTCATTTTATGCCCTTTATGACTTGAATGGCTCTTTGAGCATCTTATGATTTTAATACACTTTGTGCATTTTTTTTTTAATTTGGCGTCATTGCGCATCTTTTGGTTTGGCATCATTGGCCATTTTTTTTTAATTATTTTCAAAAAATATGCTTTCTTTCATATATTTTCAAAACCAAAGTAAACCCAAATTATTGACAACACGAACAACTTCATTATGAAAATTGTATGGTGGATTCAAAAATCTTGCAAAAGATTCCTATGCGATAGAAAAAATGTAGGGAGAAGACAAAAAATCAGTTTCAAAATCCAATTTTAAAATATGATAAAGATTTTGAATCAAAAGTAATATAACATCTTTAAGAAGAGAGAGAGAAACAAAATAATGAGTTCCCTTCCTCTGATAGATTTAGAGAAGTCAAACACAATTAACCAAAGATTTCAAGAAAAAACTATGAAGTAGATTTTTCATTTTTAGAAAAAGTGAGTGTGTGTGTTGGATAAAAAAAACTATAATAAAAAATAAAAGAAAAAATGAAAACAAAGGAAAAACCAAAACCAAAAAAGAAGAAAAAAAATAGCCATTTTTAACCATTATCTCTTTCCTGGTCCGATTCTTTAGACACCATGTCTGCCCATGAGATTTTTTATTTTTCATTATTTTCCCATTTAAACTTTAGTTTTGCCTTTCCCTTTTCTTTGGTAGGAAGAACTCTTACATTAGGGCATATATTCTTCATATGTCCAGGTTTCCTACATCGAAAGCAAATAGTGTTAGTGAAAATATGGACATCCTTACCACTTTTACCTTTCTTCCACTTTTGCTTATGCATTGGTGAGCTTTGTGATTTGCTTGACATTTCATTGCTATCATCACCAACTAAGCTTCATTTTTCCATATCTTCAGCTTTTAGAACGATCGTTTCACCTGCATCCAAAAGTCTTTGACCCAACCCTTGCTCGTAGGCAATGAGTGAGCCAAACAAATTATCAATAGAATAATCATTCAAATTTTTTTTATTCACAAATAGCAACTACTTTTGCATCAAATTTTTCAAGTAAACAACGAAGAATTTTATTAACTATTTCAAAATTTGAAAAATCTTTTCCTAAGGCATGCAATGATGTAGTAATTTGAATAAACCTTGTATACATGTCTAAAATCGTTTAAAAAGGTTTCATAGAAAATGTTTCAAAATCATGCATTAACAAATTCAACTTGGATTGCTTGATTTCACTAGTGCATTCGTATATGGTGTGCAATTTATCCCAAACTTCCTTACCTGTAGTGCACGTGGATATTAACATAAAATCATCAGAATTTTAAGGACAGAAAAAGCAATTTAAAGACTTTGCATTTAATTGAGCAGTAAGTTGTTCTTCCCTGATCCATTGACTAAAAGGAATATCAATTTTAAC
Organism: Dendrobium officinale; assembly: GCA_019514585.1. NCBI lineage: Eukaryota > Viridiplantae > Streptophyta > Magnoliopsida > Asparagales > Orchidaceae > Dendrobium > Dendrobium officinale. The sequence goes on from CM033684.1 coordinate 44,856,151, forward strand.
TCCATTAATAATTCGTGACGGTGATGAATAACCAGTTAAAATCGTATGCCACATGCGAAAATCAATCGATTGCAAGAAAATAGACATGCGATTTTTCCAAAAATCAAATGACATATTTTCAAATAAAGGAGGTCTAGTGATTGAAAATCCTTCCGCAACATTACGATTCGTAAAATTAGCCATGGATCGAAATTCAAAAGCTTTTAAAAACTTATTTTTTGAAAACCGCTCTGATACCACTTGAAAGTTCGTTAGGGATGTTAGGCACTATTTGAACTGGCCCAAGGCTAACAAAGAGAGAGGTGATTTGGAAAACTATAAAATCAAGGATAAAACTCCAAATCAAAATCACCACAATCAAAGTGCGGAAATTAAAACGCGGAAACAGTAAAAAGAAAGAACACACCAGATTTATAGTGGTTCGGTCAAACCTTGACCTACGTCCACTCCTTGGAGGCACCCCCCAAGTATTGCACTAAACTAGTGTCTCTCCTTTAGCCCCCACGGCTAGGTGGAGAAGCCCTTACAAAATCACTTCCACCTTCCCCGGTGCGGCGGAGTCGCCGGGTCCTTTGACACCAAAGAGACTTCTTCTTTGGTGAACTTACCTCGAGACAAGCCTTGAATCCGATGGTACTAAGGTGCGAGTTCGCCGGAGCAACCGTGTGGAACCCCCTCCACACTCCCTTGAGTCCCCCCTCACAGGATCTTCTCCCTCTCTCAAACTCCACCCTTTCCTCTCTCCCTTTCAAGCTCTCTCTTCTAGTTTTCCCCACAAGAACGAAGCTACAATGGCTGCCAAAGACACTTACAAAGTACCTTGCCATAGCTTAAATAGAGGCTCTCAAAACGAGCTCATTAATGCAAGTTGCCGCCATTATCATCCAGGACGATAGCTAAATCATCCTGGCCGATTAGCACAAATTAAGCTCATTAGCCCGGGACGATTTGAGTTGATCAGAAGAAAATTGGTTACATTGTCCAGGCCGATCTCATGATCGTCCTGGCCGATTAGTTCAAATCAGATTTCAATCGTCCTGAGCATTGCTCTGTTTTTGAGCTGGCCGATATAGATCGTCCAGGCTATAGTCGTGGCCGATCATGTGATTGTCCCGGCCGATGTGATCGTATCAATCAACCATTAATGCTCCCTTGATTTCCTGATCAATTAAGGCATAATTTGGTAATTTTGTCCAAGCCGATCCTTGGATCGTCCTGGCCGATAATTTAAAAATACAGTATACCTTAATTGTCTATGGCGGATGATTCTTTCTGAATTGAGCTTATCGTCCAGGCCGATATTAATATCGTTCCGGACGATGTTACCAAAACCAAAAATAATATAGGGAGCAAGAGAATTTCTACCAAGTTATAGCCACACTAAATACAACAGACTCAAGAAAGGAAAAAAATTACAAACTGACACAGACCTAGTCTACCCAATCTTGAGCTGATTCCAGATTGCAGTCTGAACGTGTGGACCTGAAACGTTAGCACATAAGGCAATCATAGAGAAATAAGGAATGTTTTCTATCATCAAAATCATAAACCATAGATCCGTAACAATCTTCCCCTTTTTGATGATGGAAAAATATTTCAATTTGAATTTTCAAAAAGAACAATTTCTCCTAATCTCCCCTCACTAGAATAACACTTTTAAAAAAAAATAGGGGAGATGAAAATATTTTTGTAGTTTTAAATTTTTGAAAAGAAAACAAGGGATACAAGTTCATTCTCCCCTTTGACATTATCAAAAAGAGAGAATGCACAGAAAACAAAAAAGAAACTTTCTATAAAAAAATCTTAAAATTAGAAAGTTACCTCTTAGTTTTAATCAAAATTTTAGTAGAATTGGATTGACAACGCATATCCCAGTAAAGGTTAGAAATTTAAGATTCGATAATCCAAACTCAAGTTCTTTAAAAAGGCTTAAAAACTTTTTAATTTAATATCTAAATCATAAAATAAATTAGAGAAAGAAACAATCATTTTTTAAAAACTCCTTCCGTAAAATATATCTAATAGAAGATCAATGCACGAATTTCTAAATCAGGAATTAAAATTTTCAATCACAAGTTTCGAACATATCAAAGATTTTCTTAAGTTTTTAGGAGTATAAAAAAAAATAAGCATATTTTTTTTTGTGGGCTCATTTTATGCTCTTTATGACTTGAACGGCTCTTTGAGCATCTTATGATTTTAATACACTTTGTGCATATTTTTTTTAATTTGGCGTCATTGCGCATCTTTTAGTTTGGCATCATTGGCCACTTTTTTTAATTATTTTCAAAAAATATGCTTTCTTTCTTATATTTTCAAAACCAAAGTAAACGCAAATTATTGACAACACGAACAACTTGATTATGAAAATTGTATGGTGGATTCAAAAATCTTGCAAAATATTCCTATGTGATAGAAAAAATGTAGGGAGAAGACAAAAAATAAATTTCAAAATCCAATTTTAAAATATGATAAAGATTTTGAATCAAAAGTAATATAACCTCTTTAAGAAGAGAGAGAGAAACAAAATCATGAGTTTCCTTCCTCTGACTGATTTAGAGAAGTCAAACAGAATTAACCAAAGATTTCAAGAAAAAACCATGAAGTAGATTTTTCATTTTTAGAAAAAGTGAGTGTGTGTGTTGGATAAAAAAAACTATAATAAAAAATAAAAGAAAAAATGAAAACAAAGGAAAAACAAAAACCAAAAAAGAAGAAAAAAATAGCCATTTTTAACCATTATCTCTTTTCTGGTCCGATTCTTCAGACACCATGTCTGCCCATGAGATTTTTTGTTTTTCATTATTTTCCCATTTAAACTTTAGTTTTGCCTTTCCCTTTTCTTTTGTAGGAAGAATTCTTACATTAGGGCATGTATTCTTCATATGTCCAGGTTTCCTACATCGAAAGCAAATAGTGTCAGTGGAAATATGGACATCCTTACAACTTTTACCTTTCTTCCACTTTTGCTTATGCATTGGTGAGCTTTGTGATTTGCTTGACAATTCATTGCTATCGTCACCAACTAAGCTTCCTTTTTCCATATCTTCAGCGTTTAGAACGATCGTTTCACCTGCATCCAAAAGTCTTTGACCCAACCCTTGCTCGTAGGCAATGAGTGAGCCAATCAAATTATCAATAGAATAATCATTCAAATTTTTTTATTCACAAATAGCAACTACTTTTGCATCAAATTTTTCAAGTAAACAACGAAGAATTTTGTTAACTATTTCAAAATTTTAAATATCTTTTCCTAAGGCATGCAATGATGTAGTAATTTGAATAAACCTTGTATACTTGTCTAAAATCGTTTCAAAAGGTTTCATAGAAAATGTTTCAAAATCTTGCATTAACAAATTCAACTTAGATTGCTTGATTTCACTAGTGCCTTCGTATATGGTGTGCAATTTATCCCAAACATCCTTACCTGTAGTGCACGTGGATATTAACATAAAATCATCAGAATTTAATGCACAGAAAAAGCAATTTAAAGACTTTGCATTTAATTGAGCAGTAAGTTGTTCTTCCCTGTTCCATTAACTAAAAAGAATATCAATTTTAACTCCAATAATAATTCGTGATGGTGATGAATAACCAGTTAAAATCATATGCCACATGCGAAAATCAATCGATTGCAAGAAAATAGACATGTGAGTTTTCCAAAAATCAAATGACATATTTTCAAATAAAGGAGGTCTAGTGATTGAATATCCTTCCGTAACATTATGATTCGTAAAATTAGCCATGGATCGAAATTCAAAAGCTTTTAAAAACTTATTTTTTGAAAACTGCTCTGATACCACTTGAAAGTTAGGCCCTATGTGAACTGGCCCAAGGCTAACAAAGAGAGAGGTGATTTGGAAAACTAAAAAATCAAGGATAAAACTCCAAACCAAAATCACCACAATCAAAGTGCGGAAATTAAAACGCGAAAACAGTAAAAAGAAATAACACACCAGATTTATAGTGGTTCGGTCAAACCTTGACCTACGTCCACTCCTTGGAGGCACCCCCCAAGTATTGCACTACCTACGTCCACTCCTTGGAGGCACCCCCCAAGTATTGCACTAAACTAGTGTCTCTCCTTTAGCCCCCACGGCTAGGCGGAGAAGCCCTTACAAAATCACTTCCACCTTCCCCGGTGCGGCGGAGTCGCCGGGTCCTTTGACACCAAAGAGACTTCTTCTTTGGTGAACTTACCTTGAGACAAGCCTTGAATCCGATGGTACTAAGGTGCGAGTTCGCCAGAGCAACCGTGTGGAACCCCCTCCACACTCCCTTGAGTCCCCCCTCACAGGATCTTCTCCCTCTCTCAAACTCCACCCTTTTCTCTCTCCCTTTCAAGCTCTCTCTTCTAGTTTCCCCCACAAGAACGAAGCTACAATAGTTGTCAAAGACACTTACAAAGTACCTTGCCATACCTTAAATAGAGGCTCTTAAAACGAGCTCATTAATGCAAGTTGCCGCCATTATCGTCCAGGACGATAGCCAAATCGTCCTGGCCGATTAGTACAAATTAAGCTCATTAGCCCGGGACGATTTGAGACGATCAGAAGAAAATTGGTTACATCGTCTAGGCCGATCTCACGATCGTCCTGGCCGATTAGTTCAAATCAGATTTCAATCGTCCTGAGCATCGCCCTATTTTTGAGCTGGCCGATATAGATCGTCCAGGCCATAGTCCTGGCCGATCATGCGATCGTCCCGGCCGATGTGATCGTATCAATCAACCATTAATGCTCCCTTGATTTCCTGATCAATTAAGGCATAATTTGGTAATTTCCGATCCTTGGATCGTCCTGGCCGATAATTTAAAAATACAGTATACCTTAATTGTCTATGGCGGATGATTCTTTCTGAATTGAGCTTATCGTCCTGGCCGATACAAGTATCGTCCAGGCCGATCAGTTGACGGCTTCCTTAATGAGGATGCCCTAATTAGGGTTTCTGATTTTTGGACAGATCGTCCAGGCCGATATTAATATCGTCCCGGACAATATTACCAAAACCAGAAATTATATAGGGAGCAAGAGAATTTCTACCAAGTTATAGCCACACTAAATACAACAGACTCAAGAAAGGAAAAAGATTACAAACTGACACAGACCTAGTCTACCCAATCTTGAGTTGATTCCAAATTGTAGTCTGAACGTGTGGACCTGAAACGTTAGCACATAAGGCAATCATAGAGAAATAAGGAATGTTTGCTATCATCAAAATCATAAACCATAGATCCGTAACATACTAATGATTACTAACTCTGATAAAGGGTGCACAAACTAAATTATATTATTAAGTTTTTAACTAATATAAAAAATTATCATATCTCCAAAATAGCTACAATCGGTCCTCCCTATCCCATCAACCAAAAAAATTTCAATAATCTACCAAATTCATGAATTTGGACGTCTCATGCAAACATATTCTCATCAACTTATCTATCTTTAAATAGTTGAATTAACAAATTAGTGTCCTTATATTTAATCTTTCCTCTTTTCTCATTCTGAATGTAGTTATATGCATCCCTCTTAGAGAATCAAATATTTTTTATACCTCCAACTTCACCAGTAAGGTATATAAATACATCAATGGTTCTTATCCTGGCATCTATCTTTAATTTAAGAACTGATGCTTTTTTTCTCACTAATATTCCTATATGATCTAGGTAGATGTTGATATTCTAACCTAGCCAATTTGTATGGCTTTTTATAAATTTTTTTTATCTTTCAAAATCTATCTTTATCAACTATAAATCTAATCATAGTGGGACACCTCATTATGGCATTTAATTTTCAAAATTATTATTGAGAATTTAAGTCAATACCCTTCTTGAAAGCAATTTTGAACACACAAAGTCCTTATATCTTTTTTTAAAAAATTTGGACAATATTTATGATGTTCCTTACAAACACTAAAATAAGCATTATGAGCATAACAACAACATATATCATATCTTATGATAATTATAGGCACCCAGTGTACAATAGAAAACTATTCAGATCATTGAATCTAAGCTTGTACATAGTTCAATTAAATAATATTATATATGAACAAGCCCAAGGCTAATAAAGAGAGAGGTGAATTGGAAAAGAAGAATCTTTAAATCAAAACACAAACCAAAACCAATATCACCACAAAGAAAACCAAATACGGAAATTAAATGCGGAAGTAATAAAGAAATAACACACCGGATTTATAGTGGCTCGGTCAAACCTTGACCTACATCCACTCCTTGGAGGCACCCTCAAAGTATTGCACTAAAACAAGTGTCTCACCTTTATCCCCCACAGCTAGGCGCAGAAGCCCTTACAAAATCACTTCCACCTTCCCTGATGCGGCGGAGTCGCCGAGTCCTTTAACACCAAAGAGATCTTCTTCTTTGGTAAACTTCTCTCGAGACAAGCCTTGAATATGACAGTACTAAGGTGCAAGCCTGCCGGAGCAACCGTGTGGAATTCCCCTCCACACTCCCTTGAGTCCCCCCCCTCATAGGATCTTCTCCCTCTCTCAAACTCCACCCTTTCCTCACTCCCTTTCAAGCTCTCTCTTCAAGTTTCCCCCAAAAAATCGAAGCTACAATGGCTGCCAAAGACACTTACAAAGTGTCATGTCACAGCTTAAATAGAATATCTCAAAATGAGCTCATTAATGCAAGTTTCTGACTTTATCGTCCAGGACGATATAAATATTGTCCTATACGATTAGTACAATTTAAGCCCAATCAGCCGGGATGATTTGAGACGATCAGAAGAAGTTTATTCATATCATCCCGGACGATAACATATCATCCTGGATGATCAGAAGAAATCATGGAATATCGTCCTGAACATCGCCCTGAAAAATAGTTGTCTGATGTCCAATCATTCAGCGTATCGGCCTGGACGATTTTGTGATCATCCAGGACGATTTGATCGTGCAATCAAGTCATAATTGCTTTCCTTAAATTCCAGAGAAATTTTGGAAAAATTGCCCTAGATCGTCCTGGACGATATTTTATAGTCCTTGACGATCCTCTGGATGATGTCCAAAAATAAGTAATTCCTAAATAGATCTTGTGGCAGATTCTTTCTATTTTAAGCCTATCGTCCTGGCCGATACAAAATCATCCAGGATGATATATTTTGCTTAATGACGTCTGCCTTAATGAGGATGCCTTAATTAGGATTTCTGCTTTTGAACAGATCGTCCATGCTGATATAAATATCGTCCCGAATGATGTTACCAAAAACAGTAATCTCTAGAGATTAGTTAGAAAATCTTCCAAGTTACAAAGCATCAGGAGCCACACCAAATACAATAGACTTAAGAAAGGAAAAAGTGTACAAACTAACTCAGGCCTAGTCTACCCAATCTTGAGTTGATTCCAAATTGCAGTCTGTTCGTGTGAACCTGAAATGTCAGTAGATAAGGCAGTTATAGAGGAAAAAGAATATTTACTATCATCAAAATCATAAGCCATAGATCCGCAACATATACAATAATACACAACTTAGCTAAATACAAAATTATACATAGCAATACACGATAATGCATAGTAATACACAGTAATACATAATAATACACAGCTTAATATGCAATAATACACAACTCAAAACAAAGCAATATATAGTAATACATAGTAATACACAAATACATAACAATACATAGCTCAATTAACATCAATACATAGAAATTCATAGGAAAATGTAGCTCAATGCACAACAATAAATAGCAATATATAATAATACACAATATTGCACCAATACACAATAATACGCAGTAATCTATAGCTTAGTTAATAGTATAACACAACTCAAAACACAATAATACAACAAACAAAGCAATACACAATAATATATAGCTTAATTAATAACAATACACATCAATATAGAACTCAATACACAACAATACTCATCAATACACAACTCAATAGAGAGTAATACATAGAACGATTAACAATAATATACAACAATACACTATAATACACAACTCAATATACAATAATACATAGCTATATATACAACAATACACAGCTCAATACGGTATTTATTAACAAAAAATAAACACATTTACAGCATAATTTTTTTGTGCATTACTATAAGCTTGTATATAGGATTGTACACAACAATACACAAAAAATACATGATGTGTATTAGAAAAAAATTATTTCTAACATAATTTCATAAATACACATAATTTGAAGAATACATCCTAAACCCTTGTTTTATATATATATATATATATATATATAGTAAAATCATACTTATATAACAAAATCATGCTTTTTCAAGGCATTCGACATATACATAATTAAAGAATACACTCTAAACCATAAAACATTATATATTTATATGAAACATAATAAAACTTGGGAAGATTTTAAAATTTATCGATAGTAACACTATTTTTTCTCCCATGGTTGGTTGCAATAAGTTTTCTTGGACATTTTGCATTTGCCTTTCATCTCCTCGGAGAACGCAACATCCGCCAAATCAGTTTCCATCTTTTTCACATGTTTCTCAATTTTCTTTCTCAGCAAGTAAAAGGTGATGTTTTTCCCGCCAAAACCCTAAATATTTGGGTGCTTTTGCGGGTTTCTTTTAAAAAAAAGGTAAAAATGAGTGTCTAGATTGAGTCAGGTAGCCGAGTCATATGAAAAATAATATAAATTTTAAATATCCATTTGTCAGTATTTTATTTTAGTTTGTACGTCGAGCTACGTCCTAAATCAACAGAATAATTTCTCCTTATTGAGAGCCAACCCAGTGAATTTCCAAACAAAACCTAGTCTACGATTCCGGCTGCTCGACCCTACTAAACCCACTGGGAGATGCCTTCGACAATGAGTGAAGGCTACAATTTTTCTATGATGATCAGGACCGTTGATTCAATTTTCAAGATTTAGAAATGGATTCAAATTGCTTATAAAGTTAATTAGACACATCCTCGAACTAACTAGGCCAATTTGGGTCATATTTGAGTCTGAAACAAATTCAATTTGAGTCAATTTGGGTTTAATTTATTATGATTGAATTAATTTAAAAATTTTGAACCCAAATCAGTGCCAATTTGACTCAAATTAGGTTGGACAAGGCTCAATTAGGTCACTCGAGCATACTTGAGAGGAAAATATATGAAAATGATATCAATAGTGTCATTCAGAATTAAGCAACAAATGAGACAAAGCATATTAGTGTTTTTAATATAACTTAAATTATTAGGACAAATTTTTAAATTTTTATTTTTATTTATTATTAAAATTTTAATTGGGAAGAGAAGACTAAAAGATAATTGTAATATTATATTTTAAAAGAGATCATTATTAATTAATTTAGAAAATATTAAAGTTGAAATTTTAATGTTTAAATAAATTAGTTAATTATAATGTGTGTGTGTATATATTATATTAAATGAGAGTATATATAGGTATAAAAAGAGTATATTTAAACTAGAGATTTTAAATTACTTAATAAATAAATTAAGCTTTTGTTATGTTAAATAATAAATTAGATTTAGAAGAACAAAGAATTTGAGTTAAGGATAATTTTTGTATAGAAAAAAGAAGAGTACAGTTAATAAGAAAATTAAAAATAAAAAGTTAGTTATAGATAAAAATTATTAAATAATATAAATATAAATAAACTATAATATTATACATTTTTATTTTATAAAATAATAATAATTAAAATTATGATTTATTATTCTTTTTTAAAATAATTAGAAATAAATTTATAAAACTATGAGACTAAATTTAGTCATTAATTTAATTTAAGTTATATAATAAATTCTTTTAGAAATATATTAGATATGATAACTATTTAGGTATATTAAGTAGCTAATTAGAGAGAGAAATTTTTATATTGTATATAAATATTATTTAGGATTTTAGTTATTTGAATTATGATATATTAAGTAATAAATTGAATTTATGGGGGAAAAATTTTAAATATTAGATGTAGAGAATCTTTTTTAGTTAGAGAAAAATTATAAAGTATGAAAAATAAAAATATAATTATATAGGTATTAAGCTGATAACGATAGTGGTGATTAAAGTTAATTTTCAAGGCACCTAATTTCAAAGTGAGTACTCATGCGCTAATTTACAGTAATAATATTTGCTTCTTCTGAATATCATACATTAAGTATTATTATTATTTAATTGCTTACTATTAAAGCTCTATAAATTATCTCTACTAAAGGTAATTGATTGTTCATGTTAAATTGGATGACAATAATTCTATATCATAGTGAGGTCAGTTATCATATGACATAATACCTGTTATATATATATATATATATATATATATATATATATATATATATATATATATATATATATATATATATATATATATATATATATATATATATATATATGAAATGATATACAAGATGGAAATAAAATGATTTATATATAATATTTGTATGAGTATATTTACTGATGCAGTACACCCTTTTATAATACTGGTTGAAGATACAATGTACTCATGCACATAAAATGGAAAAGGTTGGGGAAAAGGGAATGAAAAAGAGAGTATTTTACTTGATACTATTTAAACAATGTCTCCAATGGTGGTCGTATTAGTTACAAAATATGCTTAGACAAAATGTGAGTATTATATATCCATAATATATGATTAATAGCCATTTTAAAATTAATTGTTAGTAATGTTATTTTATATTTTACAGCAAGCATATATATTGTTAAAATTATATTATTATAATTTAGAAGCACAACATGCTTACTAAGTTGTATTATAACTCGTCCATATTTTACCAACATGCGTATATAGACATTATTGATTTGAATGAGTCAAAGAGGAGAGTACGTGTATTGTAAGCATGACATTCCATGAGAAAGTTATTTTTTTGAAATATTTATAGTATTCTTTTTATTAAAATACACTTAAGGTTTTAGTGGCTATTTAAATATGATAAAAATAATAATTATTAGAAATTTTAGAAGATGAAAATTTAAACTCGTCCAACTATCTATCTCTTACTAACTAATTCGAGCCTCAGGGAAAAATCTTGACACATAAAGTTATATCCTATATATGAGTTTGAACTTTAAGAGGTTGAATTGTATGTGGAGCACTCCTGCATTAAGGAATTCACTTATGTAGCTTTCTAAGATAATTTTACGTAAGTGTAGTAGGCTAGGCTTTATGTCGAAGGAAATTAGTTGGAGCTAAGTACATAATATCATAAGATTACCACAAATATTTAATTATCTAATTTTCTTCTTGATTTAATTAAATTAAAATAAATGAAAATTAACCATGTGCAAGGTTAGATATAGGGGTGTCAATTTCGGGTCACAGGTCGGGTTCGGGTCAAACCTGAAATTGACCTGACACTGTTCGGGTTCGGGTCGGGTCGACCCGTTTGCAACGGGTTCGGGTCAAACCCGAAATTGACCTGACATTGTTCGGGTTCGGGTCGGGTCGACCCGTTTTTGCAAACGGGTCAATTTTCTGGACCTGAACCCGACCCGCTTCGGGTTCGGGTTGACCCGAACCCACTTGTTTCAGCGGCCGAAGCAGACATCCAGCGAAGCCAGCAGCGGGTTTCAGTCGCCCGGGGGTTTCGATCGCGCGCGGCAGCCGGCAGCTGGCAGCAGCTGGTTTCGATCGCGCGCAGGTTTCAGCCGCAGCAGCGGATTTCGCTGTTTCGGTCACGCATGGCAGCCGGCAGCAGTAGCGCGGGGGAAGTCGGCAGCGGTCGCGCACGGTGCGAGCCTGGCGGGCGGACGGTGGATCCGGTTCCGGAATGCCCTATGGGCTTGAGCTGCTTGAGTCTTGACGCGGACAGACCGCAGAGGCGCAGACGACGCCGTCGACGCAGACGCGACGTCGACTCGACAGACTGCAGATGACGCGACAAACCGCAGACGACGCGATGGAATGGACGAATGACGCGAACCCGGGTCAAACCGGGTTGATTCCAGGTTTCCGGGTCAACCCGAACCTGACCCGGTTTTACAAACGGGTCGAAATCTCCAACCCGAACCCGACCCGATTCGGGTTCGAGTTGACCCAAACCCGAAATTTTAGGGTCGAGTTCAGGTCGGGTCAAATGTTGACAGCTCTAGTTAGATATTATCACTTGGTTCGATCAATTACAATTATCAAAAGTTCATACTTTAATGCTCCACATCCTCCTTTTGATGAAATTATTAGAGTTCAAGCTTTGACTCTAATACAAGTCAACCTACCTTAGAATGGTTAATCTAAGGCTTTCACTTATTACAATGGGTGGTTAATGATGTGGGAGACACACTAAAGTGTAAAATAATTTTATTTAAGGTTTTGGCTACAAGGAAGGGTCAATCATGTAACAATCTAAAAATATGAAGAAAAAAATAAAATGAAAATCATAAGAATTCTATAGGAGTGCTGCAACGTTGTGCTTTCGGGCACAACAACATTGTAAAAAAGTGGTGCCTCGGCACCACAACTCTCTGGTCTATAGTAATTTTGAAATAACATGCAGCACAGTGGAATTGAGTCACTTGGGTGCTGCACCACCATACACTAAAATAAGTGTGTGTGTGTAAATATATGTATGTATATATATATATATATATATATATATATATATATATATATATATATATATATATATATATATATATATATATATATATATATATATATATATATATATATAGTCATCCGCTCCACTCTCTCCCTCACTTGTTGGCTTGCCATCGAAGGAAAGGAAGAAGAGAAGGGAAGAAGGAGAGAGGAAAGAGAAAGAAATATTTTGTACGCCAATTTATTTCATCACTTTTATGAAATTTCTTCATATCGTTGTAGATGACTTCTAACGTACTCCTATTTTCAAAGATTTTGACTTCAACCAAATCGATTTTAGTATATATTTCTGATTGTAGGAATTTGTTTATGTATAACTTTTTGTATGTTATAGTACTGTTTATTTTGGTCATTTTGATTTGTTGGTTTTATATTTTGCCAATTAAAATGAAAATTATTACATAATGTACGATTTGATTATGAATAATAATTTTAGTATTTTAATACAATTATACTATTAATACAAGTATTGTGAATGAATATGAACATGTGATTGAGTAATAGCTTGTTACTATTACATTTACAATATTGTGATAATAGTGTAAGTGAAAACAAGCAAAGGCTAGTTATTCACTAATGTTGGTAGGAGACTATTTATACCTATGTGGGATGGTCAGTCGATAGACTTTTCTTTAAATATTATGACTTATTATGTTATCCTATACTAATTCACTAATTAGGAGTTATAAGGAGTTAAATTACTGTACGAACGGGTAAGAGTGACGACTCTATTTACTGAGCCAACGATTTTTAATTTACTAATTACTAAAAAAATGCCACATGAGCTAGAACTCCTTACTTGTTTAATATGATTGTTTGAATATGATTTATTGTACTATCATTATTAATCTATTGTTATTGAACACGTGATTCATATATTGAGTTGTGATATAAGATATGATTTGTTAGTAATACATAATAACTGAATATCATGTGTACACTCTTACATGAGTACTATAAATATTGAATTGTATTGCTATAAATTTTGACATTTTCTGCAGCATTTTTATTTTATTGATTTATATGATTTCCTTAATATATGGATAATACTCCTATGATGTATGATTTAAGAATGATTGTTTACTGCTTTATTACTTTCACATTTGTATTTTAAAGTTTTACTGGATTAACTATTACAACATGTATTTTATTATTTATGTATATATCCATAATTATGTGCTTGATTAATTATTACATTTGTATTTTATATTTTTACCGGATTAACGTATAGAGTGGTGTCGCACTGTCGCTGCCATCTAGCCTAGATACACAGCCTGCACCCACAGTGGACCCATGCCCAACTTCCAGCCATGTCGCGTGGCCCACGCTTACCCCCGACGTCGCCGCACTCTGCCAATATGCATACAACTATGCATGTTTCGTGTTCGCGGATAGGGTCGAGTGAACCCAGTAACCTGAAGGGGTCGGGTCATGGTTGAATTTTTGACTTGTTTGTAAAAATGGGTCAAGTTAGGGTCAACCCGTTTAAACCCAGTTCAATTCAAGTTCTACCCAAACCTGACCCGCAGACCAAATTTTGACACCCCTACCTATTGGATTTTTAAGCTCATTATATGTGATTAATGATTTCATGTTAGGAAAAAGATTTGGGGGTATGAGACTAATCAAATATAGGATTCTTCATATTTTAGTATCATTTTATTTCATAGTCTTTAGTTATTATTTTATGATAAGGAGTTTGTAGATAATGTATTGTAATAATACAACTCATGACTAATGTATATGATTTTTAGTTAATGAATACTAATAAATATTGATGTTTTGATCCATAGATATACTTTCATTGGTATGTTATATTAAAAATATTAGAAAACACTATTATTATTAAAAGATAAATGATGCAATTCTTTCCAATTTAGATTCTTGGGCATGTCAAATTTAGTATAAAAGCATGGTTATTAGAATAATTGAATTTTACTAGAGTTGTAGGAATAGATTGTGGATTGGGTATGGATTGGGTAGATTAAGATACATTCTTTTACATACATAATTAATTACATGTATGAATTTTTCAAATGAAGTTATTCTAGTGAATAATTGAAATGGAAATACCAAAATAAAGTGTACCAAAATGAACAACCTAGTGCAACTCCAATACCATCAGACAGTGTTATGCAACTGACTAGTGTTAAATTGAAGCCCATACATGTAATGGGAGATATACAAAGCAATCCAACTGGAATCAGGGAAGAAGATGGAAAATAATAATTTATATACATTTCATAAGTTGAAGCCCCCATTATTCAAAGGAGCTACAACCCCAAGCTAAAAAACATTGGTAGAAAGGATCAGATTGATAGAGATTGATTTGGTAGTACCTTCATCCAGATATGATCATGTGAGCAGGAGAAGGACCAAAGATGAATTGAGTAGGGATAGGGAAAGTGTTAGTGATAAGAGGAAAAAATCTAGTGATTTGAGGTGAGGATCAATATCAATGATATTGATTGCATTAATTATGGAAGGAAACATTCATGTTAGAGTTATCTTCTAATGGAACAATATTTTTAATATGGACCATAAGGACATAAAATAGTAAATTACCTACATAGGGGACCTGGAGGATAAATTTATTATGGAACTCGATAGTCTAGGAAGACTAAAGGACATATGACTATAAGATAGAGTTTACAATGAAAGATCAATAAACAAAGTTATCAGTGGCAATCATATGGACTATGTTGCACTAGGATTGACAACACTTGCCCTAGTAATGCTAAGGGTGCACAATTTGTAGTATCAGAAAGACCAACTATAACTTGAGAGTTCCACTTGTAAGAAATTTGGTTATATATGACATTACACTTCATTGCATACTAAATGATGCGTGGTTGAACGAACTGCCAAATTGTTTGATTGAAATCGATTTTAATTTGATTTGAATTCCTTGATGGGATTTTTATTCGATTTGAA
Source organism: Dendrobium officinale (assembly GCA_019514585.1). Taxonomy (NCBI): domain Eukaryota; kingdom Viridiplantae; phylum Streptophyta; class Magnoliopsida; order Asparagales; family Orchidaceae; genus Dendrobium; species Dendrobium officinale. Next base: position 44,871,663 of record CM033684.1, read on the forward strand.
TTTTGTTATACTAATTTTTTTGAAATAAATTTATTTTGCACTGACTTCTTTGCCTAGATCCTTAGTGGACATATTATGGATGATATTTTCTAAAGTAGGTAAATTATAACAACCTAAAAATTTGAAGAAAAGAAAAATAAAACGAATAACATGAAAATTCTGTAGGAGAGCTGCTGTGTTGTGCTTCTTTCAAGCATAACATCCATGAGAGGCGCAAGAAATTGGCACCTTGGTGCCACAACTCTTTAATCTACATTAATTCTAGAATAATATGCAGTGTAGTAGCCCTAGGTCACTTAGTGCCAGACACTAAACTGATTTTTAATACATATTCGATAGTCTTCCTTTCCACTCTCTCCATCACTCACCAGCTTGTCATGGAAGGAAAGGTAGAAGAGGAGAGAGGAAAGAGAAATAAGCTTTTGGCTGCTAGTTTGTTTCACAGCTTTTACAAAATTTTTTAAGATTATTGTAGGTGACTTATAACATTCTCTTGTTTTCAAAGATATTGATTTTTATCGTTTGATTTCTTCCAAATTGATTTTTATTACATATTATGATTGTAGAAAGTTATTAATGTATAACTTTTTGTATGTTGTAGTATTGCTCATTCTGGTCATTTTGATTGGTTAGTTTTATATTTTCATTAGTTAAATTGAAAATTACTACATTCTATACTATCTAAATAAGAATAGTGATTTTAGCATTTTAATATAATTATATTATTAATGCAAGTATTGTGAAAGAATATGAGCATATGATTGAGTAATAGTTATTTGATATTACGTTTATAATATTGTTATAATAGTTTATTAGAATAAGCAAATGTTAGTTATTCACTGACATTGGTTGGAGGTTGCATATCTGTATAGGATGGTGGGTTAAAAGGCTTTAAATACTGTGGTTTGTAGGTTTATCCTCTATTGATTCATTGATTGATAGTTATAAAAGTTAAATATTGTGTGAATAAGTAAGAGTGATTACTCTATTTACTAAGCCAGCAATTACTGATTTACTAATTATTGAAAAAAACATCACACAAGTCCAAACTCCTTACTTATTTAGCATGATTACTTGAATATGATTTATTGTACTATTACTGTTGATTTGCTATTATTGGTATGTAATTTATATATTAAGCATATTATATAAGATACTAATTTGCCACTTATACAAAATAACTGAGCATCATGCATACACTGTTATACGAGTCTTAAATAGTATTGTACTGTACTACTATAAATTTTGGATAGTTTTCCTAAGTACTGCTTTATTGATTTATACGATTTATTTAATATATGGATAATAACACTACAATGTATGATTTAAGAATGATTATTTACTATTTTACTACTTTGACATCTATATTGTACTATTTTACCATATTTATTCTTATGTGTTTTACTGTTTCTGGACAAATTTGTAATCATATTAACTGCTACTATTATAAATTGAATGAATACATGCATATTATTTATTTTCTATTCTTTGAGTTCATTAGTATTTTTTTAGTGACTTACTGGACTTTTAAGCTAATTATATGTGGTTAATAACTTTTGGTCAAGAAAGAGATTTGAGAGTGTGTGATTCTTCATATTTTACTATCATTTTATATTGTAATCTTTAGTTATTCTTTTTTTTTTTTTTTGAAAGATATATAAAGCAATAGCATTAAAATAAAAAGAACCTAATAAAAACTAATAGCATCACATTCCTCCTTTAACAATAGAAAAAAGGAAGGAGGAATATGTTCCAAACTAATATCATCCCAAAGAAAATTATCATTAAGAGCATAGTTAGCACAACTATCTACTAACTTATTGCAATACCTATTAACACAATTGAAAATAACATAATTAAACTCTTTGACAAATGAAAAAAACTCTAAACTAAACTCTGGCTCATGCAGGCTCATCCTCTTATTATTTTGAATGCTTTTAATTACATTTGCATTGTCCTTCAATGATAATACCTTTGTATTGAGTCATCCATTATTTGATAATACCTTTTAAAGAGAAAATAGCTTCCATTCCAAGCCTAGCAATATCCAAATGAATACCTTTGTAACCAAATGCAAAAAGAAACCTCCATTTATGATCTCGGCAAATAGCTCCAATTCCTGTTGTATAAGAAGATAACAAAGAAGCATCAACATTGATTTTGATCCAATCGAGTGGTGGAGGATGCCAACATTTATTAGACAAATGAAATGGTTGATTAACATCCCATAAACTCGAGTTATTTCTATTGGACAAAGAAATAGAAGTCATTCCAAGAGCATTGGAAGAATATTTAAATTACTATCCTCCTTTCCTTCATGAATAAGTCTATTTCTCGACTTCAAACATAGAAACACAGAAGTATAATAAACACTAGCAAGAAAGGTCTTTGAAACAGCATTATGTTCTAACTAGCAAATACATTTATAAAGATTCTAAAAAAAAATGAATTTGAAAGCCCCATTGATTCAAAATTTGTATTATTTGACTCAATTTATCACAAGTCACCGCCACATGTGCAATATCTTCAATTTTCATACATACTCTAGGACATGAACTGCCCTCTAATCTTTTATATTCCAAAAATTAGAATGTTGGAATTGCTTTATGATATAATCTTCACCAGAAAACTTCAATCCTTGGATTAAGTTTTGATTTTCTTAATCCATGGCCAGTTTTTTTGCATTTTTGAAACGGAAACCATATATTCAAATGATAATGCAGCCAATAATTTCCTAGAATTCTGAAAAATCAGTTCCATTTGATCCTTGTGACATTTCGGATCAATTTTAATTTTGCTAATAATCTTTATATGCTCTTCTCCAAACACCTGATGAAGCTTCTCCATGTCCCAGCCTCCATTAATAACAAAGTAATCTACTGTTAACTCATTACTTTATAGATTAGCAAGAAAAGTAGGCCACTTGTTAAAAGCTTTGTTTAATACCCAAACATCTTCCATGACATTCACATTTTCTCTATTGGATATTTTCCATCTTACAATTGGTTTGAGAGCCTTTGCACCACTCAAAATGATTTTCCAAGAAATTGACATATTCTATTTCCAATCAGCATTCCAACATGAAGAACCATATTTCAGTTTTAAGGTTCAATGCATAAAAGAGTCTTCTTCATTCATAAACTTCCATGCAATTTTTGCTCTTAAAGCATCCACCTTTCTCACACAAGAATGAAGACAATCTCCTCCTAAATGATATGGTTTACACAAAGATTCCCAACTAACAAAATGTAGGCCATTTTCATTCTCCTTCTTGTGCCAAATAAAATCCCAACAAGCTTTATCAATTTCAGCCAAAACTCTAGCCGGTACTAAAGAATGAGTACAATGAAACACCGGAATTGATAAGATAGTAGATCTAGCAAGAGTGAATCTCCCTGAGAGAGAAATAAATTTGCTTCCCTATGTATCCAACTTCCCAATTACTTTTTCCTACATGAAATTGAAATCTGATGCCACAATTTGTCTCAAAGCAATCTTAACTCCCAAGTAATAGAATTCTTTAACAGATTTAAATCCCATTACCCGAGCAATGTTCATCTTCCTTCTTCTATTCATATCATTCCCGAAAAAAATAGAAGATTTATTATAATTGATCTTTTATCCAAACCAATTACAATAATAAAAAAGAATACCACCAATCCTCTTCATCAGCTTCAAATTAGCTTCAAAAAAAGTCAAGATATCATCTGCATAAAACAAATGAGATATCCTAGGAGCATTACGGTGTATTTTAACCCCTATCTCATTCTCCTCTTGAATTAAAGCTTTTGATAAAAGTTGGGAACATAAAACAAAGAGAAAAGGAGATAAGGGTCAACCTTGATGAAATCCACTACGGGCACCAATCCATTTTGAAGAGTTCCCATTAGTCAAAAAAGAGAATCTTGAATTTACTACACATTCCAAAATAAGTTTTGAGAAGTGTAAAGAAAAGCCAAAGTATGTCAAAATCTACTCCAAAGTTTTCCAAGACATGCTATCATATGCTTGCTCCATATCTATTTTGAATGAAATCAATCCTTTTGATGATTTTGAAAATCTGAATTTGTGAAAAATTTCTTGAGCAATTAAGACATTGTCCGATAAGGAACAACCTTTAATGACTGCTTACAGATTTTCAGAAATTAGATTAGGAAGCATAGCAATGAATCTATTGAGAAGAATCTTAGCCACAAGTTTATACATTGTTTTACATAAAGTTATTGGCCTAAAATTTGAAGGTATCATTGGCATATCCACCTTTGGAATGAGCACAATCAATTTATCTTTTCAATTAGCTTCCATTTACTCGTAGAGAAAAACCATCTTAAAGCATTCCAAATATCCAATTTAATGATGGACCAATATGATTTGAGAAATGAATGAGTAATACCATCCATACCTGGTGAAACACCTCCCTCAAATTGATTGACAGCTGAAAGAACTTCCTCCATAGTAAGCTCAGAATTTAGGACTTCTCTATCAGAATCAATCAGCATACCTCTCAGTTTTGGGCAGTTGACTAAAGAACAAGATCTATATTCCCACTTTGTTTGAAAGAAATTGAAAAGGATGTTTTCAATTTGAACTTGATCTTCTATCAAAACTCCATTTTCATCTTTAATCTTGCAAATATGATTTGCATTCCTTCTAGCATTAAAAAAAGAGAGAAAAAACTTAGAATTCATATCTCCATATTTTATCCATTTTACCTTAGCTGTTTGTCTCCACCATGTGTTTAATTGAGCTAAAGTACTGTTAAGCTCACTAATATTTTATCTAAGAACCAAGATCTTCTCAATAGAAAGGTATCCAATAGAAGATTCCTCCATCTGCAACTCCAAAATCTCCCTAGTCAGATTATCCTTCAATTGATTAAGGTTTTTCAATTTTGCTTTGCTCCAGAAACAAGAGCTTTCAAAGTCCTCTTGAATTTGATGTAGAGAATGTTCGAGTGAGAATTACTAATATTTCTATTCCATGCCTTTTGAACAATAGTAGATGAAGCATAATGAGAAGCCCAAGTATCCTCAATCTTGATATTGCCCCTTGATTTTGGAAGTTCATTCCAAAGTTTCAGCACAATGGGCAATGGTTTGAAGCCACTCGAGGAAGATGATGAGCCACCAATAATGGATTATACTCAATAGCTGCTGAATTGACAAAGCATCTGTCTAATCTTTCTAAAATCCACGCTCCACCTGATTTGTTATTGCACCAAGTAAACTTTGGTCCAATATAATTCACTTTATGATAATCATTGTTAGATAAGAAGGATTTCATTTCCTTTGAGCCCTGGGAAAAGATTTATCTTTTCCCTCCCCTCTTATCATCTTTGGACAATAGATAATTAAAATCACCACCTACAATAGAAGGTTTATCATCTAACATATTGTCCTCCAACTGATTCCAATGCTCCCTCCTTTTATAAGTATATGTGGGTCTCCGAAAGGATTCTGCTTATGGGGTTCAAATGCAAAGGGTACGACCATACTATCCCGCAGGACAAAATGATCGTAGGCCTTTACACTCGACATAAGTAGGATGATGGAAGAGCAGATCGAGTTATATATACGATTAGCCATGGAAGATAGCGGCTTTCACCTACACACTTCGATGGATAATAATATATATAATCCAAAATTTCATGAGATTTCCCCCATTCGATACATCAGCTCGAATGGGGTTTATTTGATTATGGGGATCGGTTTCCTACAGGCGCAAGCCCCCGTAGTTAATTACAACTTAAACCTCAGTCTAAGAAAACTCTCTATTAAAGATGTTAGATTATCTTCTCAAATGGGTTTAGCGCAAAGGAATTTCTAGGCTTTCCTAATCAAATGGGAAGATAGACTCAATTTGGTTTAATCAGTCACACATGGTTCTGTCATCATTCGACTGGTCTGAGGAAGAGAAAACTGGAGAAAAAGGAACGACACTACACCTCAAACATACATGAGGGAAAGAGGGAGGTGGCGTTATCTGTGTGACGCAGATGGTAGGATTTATAGCCTCCAAAAGAAAGAAAGACTTACCAACCGATAAGCTGCATAGTGGTACACTCGTACCACTAGCCTTAGATCCTAAATCTAGAAGAGATGTAATATCGTGCATACGATATTAACACCTACGACCTAGCTAATGCAATCCTGGACTTATTCCTTGCCTGAAAGAGGAAGCCAGCTAAAACCACCTAATAGTATAAAATCTATATTATCCGGTCCGTATGAAAGATAGGAGGGTGGCTAAACTTTGGAATTTGGGATCAATAATTAGAGAAGTTCCTACGTGATCCCACGCTTATGAATGATACTATGCTCCTAAAACTAATGCAATTAAATTTTTATTTTAATTGGTTACTAATGCAGATTATGCTAGTCAAAGTCTCCAAATCAAGAATGTATGAAATTTTTAAAAAGGCTTATAAAATAATTTTTAGAAAGACTAAACTTCCCCGGGTCCGGCACTTCATCCTCATAAGTCAGATTATCCGGACTCTACCCACAGGCGGGGAAGTTTTCTAAAGAGGGAAGAGAGAGAATGCATGCATGCGACCCCAGACGATTTTGGCTATTCCCTAAATCGTTATGTTGCTATGTTTCTCAATTCTTAAAATTTATTATTGATTATGAGTAGAAGAATTTTATCCCTAAAAGAGCATAGCAAGTCAGGCACAAGCACATGCAAGAAAGAAATCTATGAAAAGCATGTCAGTTCTACTACGCAAACAAAGTAAACAAACCATAACAAAATAACAAAAACCAATGAAAAAGAGTGTCCATGGCAAGTGCCATACAATATTACATCGCAGAGTACAGAAAAGTAGTGGTGGTCGGGCTCCACCGACAACAACCCGGGAACGATGCAAATCTTAAAACAATGCATTTTTATATCTTGCTCTTCATCCTCCCTTCCTTGATTCATCTATGGATCAATTTCACTCCTTCGGGCTCCTTGTAGTGAATCCTCCAAAAGGATGTCCAAATGAAAAAGAAAACTCCCTGTAGGGGGTTTTCTTTTCCCTTTGGACCCCTTTACATCTAAAATACCTTATTTTAATGATTTTCAAAACACTTGACTTCAAATACATTACATCAGAAAAAAAAAAGACAATATAGACTCTCCTAAAAGGTTATCCTAAGAAATTATAATAAAACAAAAATTGTCCAAGCAGTTATATATAAATGAAAATGCTCAAAATAAATCACACTTGGCATGCTCTAATTATTTGGGGGCTAAGCAGCTGAAGTACCTGTAGCAATTATGTTTTTTTTATTATGAATTTTAGCCCCCTTTAGCGCTGTGTGAGCACGACCATCTATAAGAAGACAATGTTAGTATAAAAAGCATTCCTAACCTACGGGTATTCTGTCACTCATAACACTGCAGAAAAATAGCTAGAAAGCGTCACAAAAAAGCATCACAGAAGAGTTAACATAAGTAGCAAAAAAAAAAAAAAAAAACAGCACACAGGTCACATGCAAAGCATCACAACACAGCACATAAAAAGAAAAGCAGAACATCGGCCTAAATCTAGTAGTTGTGTCCTAGAAAACCAGTCTAAGTGTGTAGGATGTGTAGTTTTAGGTAGGTCCTATATGGGATGATTTAATTATAGTTGCTTTCATTTGATTTATTATAGGCAAAAGGAAGATTTTAATTGAAGTTTAAGTATTAGTATTTTAAGATTAATTTTAGATATTTTATTTAGGATTAGATTGATTATCACCTTTGTTTCACACCGAGGCCGTGAGGTTTATTTCACCTTCCTTGTGGCTAACTTAATAGCCTCATAGGTCTGGGTTACCTAGTGGCAACCAATTTTTGTTGAATTATTAGTTTGTTATGAAAAGGAAAAGAAAAAGGGGAATTAAGTATTTTATTAATCGAATTTGTTGATTGATTTTAAAGATTAATATGAGATTTGATATTTAGGAGTCTTTTATCCTAATGAATTCTAGCTTTATGTTTGATCTCCTAATTAAATATATAACTTTTAAACTTTAGGTTAGTTAGGAATTGATTATTAAATTAGTTAGATTTGATTTAGGTTTATGTTTTAGGCTTGCAATTTCATCGTTATAAATGTTGATTATAATTTGATTAAGAATAAAGTATTTTTTAAATATATTTAAAAAGTTAGGTTATGATTAATTGGTTTATTATTAATAGATTAAAGAAAATTAAAATATAGGGAAACGTGTCACTATATTTTTGTTTTGATATCTCTATCCTATAAGAAGCATGCATCATAAGTATATATTTTCTAAGACTCGGTCCTTAATTTTTATCCTTAGGTGTCACTAAAGTTGTAGGGATAAAAAAAAGCTTTGTTTCTTAACCCTTAGGACTTTCGTATGCATGTCAATAAGTTTAAGGACCTAAAAATAAAAAGAAAAGCAATCCTAGTTATGAAATAAAGTTTCTACATGGTCCTAAGGGGTAGAGATCATGCAATCATTAAGTCCCCTAAAGGTTTTCTAAGTTTTTAAGAAAACTTACAGCACCGGGGGCTATGACCCGGTGGTTTCGCCCGTAACGCCCCTACCAGACTGAATTTGGGTGACTGATGCTCAGATCCGATTGTCCATGCTCCATCACCAAATGCTCTAGTGCTCCTTATCCTTTGCTCTCCAAAAGGGTACCTTTCTTGTTATTTGTATGTTGGGTAGACCACTTGCCTTCTCTTTTGGACTGCAGTCTTGGAGGAGAGTAGCCGGCCAAGGAAAAGGAGACGACGCCCAGGTCGTTCATCCGAACTGGCATCGAACAAGGCGGCTGGCTCGGTTCGGGTATGCAAAATCGGGAGCGGGGAGGCGTCGGGTGCCCCTTGGTATTCGCAAAATTGAGAGGGAGAGAGGGAGGCTTCGGGTCACTGGGTGGCTTCGAACGAGAGCAAGAGGGAGGGAGTCGGTCGTGAGAGAGGGAGAGATTCAGGGAGCTGGGCGTGAGAGAGAGAGAGATCGGGCGTGAGAGAGGGAGAGGAAGAGAATGCCAATTTCAAGGGCCTTCGTCTTGAGTAAATTGAACTCATTGCCGAAAGAGGAAGCCCGCCCATTCGTCGTCTCTCGCTCCAGCCTCCAAAATTCCCTTAAGCAGCTCTTTCCACTACTCGACGTCTGCTCGAATTGGCAGGAGATCACTGAGACGCGGGATTTAGGCTGAAATGACGATTTGATTTGATCAAAGCTGCTAAGGCAATTACCGAATTTAGGAAATAAATTCAAAACATTTAGAAGGTCAAATGGATTTTAGTATGATTGAATTGGGATGAGTCAAGTCAAATTGGCTAAGACCAGGCTAGACTCGAGTCCGAATTTGACTCGATTCGAGTCAGCTCGGGTTCGAGCATGAATTTAATTACACAAAATTAAATTCAGAATAATCATCAATTTAAATCAGATCGGGTACAACGCGACCAAAACAAACCAATCGAGTCTAATTGAACACAATCGAGTCCAATTCGACCAAATTCTAGTCGATTCGAACTCGAGTTGAACTTGACGCGGTTCAATTGAGTTGATCGACGGTGCTCGAGGGCATTCGAGCAAAAATCGAGGTCAACAATATCTTTATTAGCATAAACTGTAGAAATCCTCCAAACTTCTTTGTTATAAATTTCTAAGTCCCTAATCACACATTGATATGAAGAAAATAAGGTATTAAAAGAAGCTACCCTTGTGTTCCAAAGAATCAAAATACCTCCTGATAAACCATCAGAAGGAAAATGGAAGAAATTCCAATCTACTCCAATTAGAGAATTGATATCCTTTCTATCCATAGAAGAAACTTTACTTTCTAACAATCCTACAAAAATCACACCATTTTCTTTAACAAATTCTTTGAGATATAGAGAAGCATGGACTTTTCTAGCTCCTCTACAATTCCAAAAAACAATGGAATTCATTAATTGGAAGGGAATAAAACCTCATTCATCTAGCCTCTATTCCCCACATCCAACTTTCTACTTCCAATCATTAATTTAATTGGGCCAAGAGTTTTGAGCTCCTTCCCCAACTTCCTTTTAACAGAAGTAATTTCCATCTTGGTGTTTTCTACAATTATTGTCATATCCTTCACATTATGAGAAGGCATATTACAATCAACAATAATATTCCTATCTAGTTCAGACTCAACATTGTTCACATCCTCTTCTAGATTATTAAGAATATCAAACATTTTCTTTTTCTTCTTCTTCAAAAAAAAAAAAGGAGGAATAACAATATTAATCTTACTTGAAATAGATTCACCATCAACCAAAGAAGATTCAACAAACTTTTCTGGCAATTCTTCAATGATTTTTTCATCTTAAATATTCCCATCAGTTACTGCAACAACAGGAACAACATTAACAGCAACAGGTCCTATACTAGCTTTAGAAGAAATTTCCTCCAATTCAGCATCAATATATTTTCATCTTTTAGTAGGAACAAAATCCTGATTGAAAACTTCATTATTAATTTTTCCCACATCTTTATCAACATCAAATGTCCCATTCATTCCAACATTAATTTTATCATCATATGCCGCCACATTAACTTCTTGATTAGAAACCTCATCAAGAATAAGTAACTTCTTCAAAAAAAAATTTAATAATAATAATAATTAACTTCCTTCCATGATTTGAGACAACAACATGAATTGCTCTCCATTTTTCTTTAACAGGTTGGTGCACAACTTTATTTACTTCGGTTTAAAATCTTCCTGCTGCATTCATCTTCTTCTTCCCATAATTGACATTAGGGCTGTCAATTCCAGACACGACTCGCTAACCCGACCCGAACCCGACCCGAAAAATTTGGGTTCGGGTCAACCCGTGAAAGAAACGGGTCGGGTCCGGGTTTAAGGATTTGACCCATTTATATATTCGGGTCGGGTTCAGGTCAACCCGTCGACCTGCGGGTCGACCCGAATAACCCGCTAAGCACTCGTTTAGTCGTTTACTCATTTTAATAAAATCCGCGGCCGAATGGCTGAGCCTACGAGTTCGCCTGTTCGAGAGGGTTCTAGGGTTTCATTTCTCGATTTCTCTTTATCCTCGCTCTCACGCTCTGGCTTTAGGGTGGAGTCGTGGAGGAGCTGATGGAGGTTTCTTGATATCTTCTTCTGATCTTCTGAGTTCTGAAACATCTGTCTTCGGAATTCTTCCTTGAATCCTCTTCCTTTCTCCATTTCTCAGTTGCGACTTGCAATGGTTGGTAATATCTTGAATAACTCTTAATTATTTGAAGTGTTGTTTTGATGGTGGTCGGTTGTTTCGATTTCTATTTTAGATTTCCTTTTTTTTTTTGAGGATTTGTTCTTTCAATTTGCCCTAATTTGGTCGGCGTGAGTCATTAGTCGTGTGAAAGCAAAACTGTGATGGCCTAATGGGTTTTCTGGAGTATGCTGCACATTTTCTTCTTATAAGTTCTTCTTCTTCGTTATGAGTTATGAGTTATGAGTATAAGTGTATAACTGTATGTGTCATGACCCGACCCGACGGGGACGGATCCCGCCCGAGCCGGATCGCGACAGAACCTTCTTATCCAGGATCTGGCTTTGGAATTTGGTTCTGAACTGAATCTTCCAAAATAATTAACTCGACAGACACACAAACACAGAACAACAGAGCTACTATAAGTCACCAAATGCAGCGGAACAAAACATCTATTTTTTTTCTTTTTTTTTTCCTCAAAACAATCATCTACAAATACGGTACATGGCTAGCAGAAAAACACAGAAGAAAAGTCATGACCGTACAAAAATCAAAAGTAAAAACAATACCTACAGATCAGACTCTGAACTCTAGTCCTGTACTTCCTTCCCTTTCCCAGAACCTGAAAATCACCAGAAAACCAGGGTGAGCTCAACAGCTCAGCAAAGCAACAAACCACCAATCTAAACTCTCAGAATCCAAAACCACACTCATCAGACAGAAATCAGATCAGAAATCGGAACAGAATCGAATCACGAATCAGAACAGAATCGAAAATCAGAACTTATACGGACAGATATCAAATCAGAATCAGAGTCGTACAACAGAATAAATTAACAAAGTTAGAGTCATACAGAAATCAGAAATCAGAATTTCAGATCATATAAGAACAGAATGGTACGGAAACAGAAATCAGAAATTAGAAACAGAACAGATCAGAATCACAATTGCTTACAGAACAAATACGGAAATCAGATGTCAACAGAACAGATATCAACAAAGCAGATACGGAACTCAGATATCAACAGAACAGCTTCAGAAATCAGATATCAGATATATATTTAATAGCTAAACTAAACTAAACAGAATCACTACGGATTCTGACCCTTATGTCTCCCATGTGCTCACGGCACCAGAAATTTGCTGAATAATTAATAGCTAAGCTAAATATGCTAAATGTGCTCACGGCACCAGAATAATCCTCGGATCCGGGACAGAACAGAAATTTCTCCAACTTGAGCTCAACTAAAATTTTCCCCAGATACTAACTGAATCTCATAGGATCCAGGCCCCTTATAGCTCCCTTTTTATAGCACATACAGATAGTATTTCAATTCAGAAGAAATCCGGGCAAATCCGAAATCAGACAAAAAATCGGGCAGCACAACAGTAGTAGACAGAATTTACACAAAATTTCCTGCAAAGAAACTTTACCAAATTCGCACAGAATATTGATAATCACATTCCAGAACACTTATTCTACTGCACAGAGAATTTACCATTTCACAGAAAATTGTAGTCTACGAAAAACACCGCCGAATCAAAAATACCCGGACAAAAATCTTCGAAAAATAACCAAAATGTGCACACTCGGCACGTCAACAATATACGGAAAGTTACGCGGTAAAAACTGAACCAATCAAAAGATACGGACGAAAAACCGTAACGGAAACAAAATCCGGACAGAAAATACCGCCAAACTCGACGGTTCTGAAAATTGAGAAAGGCGGAATGTGCCTTACCTCGCGTACAGCAATATTCTGAACAGTCACTTCGGACGAAAATGGCTCCGCGTCGTCCGAAAATCAACTTTTCCACAAAATCTCTCGACTTTCTCTCTTTTCAAAAGATATTTTCATTTTTATAAAAATTTTCTCTCTCTTCAAAACGACTGATTTTAGCTTTATAACCTTCAGATCGGCCCGGCCGATCTCCAGATCGTCCCGGGACGATCAGACCAAATTAGATCGTCCCGATCGCCCTGGACGATTCCCAGAACTATTCTCAGGCCGATATTTTATACAGTGCTGATCGGCCTAGACGATGTCCAAATCGGCCTGGACGATGTGCACAAAAAACCACCTGGAGCAAAACTGGGCAAAATCTGGAGCAAAATTATAACTGATCGTCCCAGGACGATCCAGATCGTCCTGGACGATCCTGGAGCAAATTTTTGATATTACAATCTCCCCAACTTCAAAAAAATGTCGTCCTCGACATTATCCAATCCAAACACAGTCAGAACAAGTACGGGTACGACCGTCTCATGTCAGACTCCTTTTCCCAAGTTGCTTCTCGTGCAGTCCGGTGCTTCCACTAGACTTTAACCATCACAATCTCTTTATTTCTTAACTTTCGGACATCGTACGCTAAAATCAACTCTGGCTCTTCCTTGTACGCCAGATTCTCCAGAATCTCCACCTCATCAGCTGATACCTTCTTCCCAGAGTCTGAAACCCACTTCCTCAGAGTGGATACGTGAAACACATTGTGCACATCAGGCATCGAATCAGAAAGCAAGAGTCTATAAGCAGATTTTCTAATTCTTTCCAAAATCTCAAACGATCCAACGTACCTTGGACTCAGCTTACTCACTTGACCAAATCTGCTCACACCCTTCATCGGACTGACTTTGACATACACAAAGTCACCAACTTGAAATTCAACAAACCTGTGCTTCTGATTATAATACTTCTGCTGTCGATCCTGGGCCGCTTTCAATCTTTCTTTTATCAAATTGATCTTTTGAGCAGTTTCATCAGCAAAAGTGGCACCCAAAGCCTGTCTATCTCCGATCTCAGTCAAAGTCAAAGGAGTACGACACTTCCTTCCATACAGAGCCTCGTACGGTGCCATACCAATACTGGACTGAAAACTGTTGTTGTAAGCAAATTCAATCAGCGGAATATGATCTTCCCAGCTTCCGCCAAAGTCCAGAACACGAAGCCTCAACAGGTCTTCCAGCACCTGAATGATCCTCTCAGACTGCCCATCGGTCTGAGGATGAAAGGCTGTACTGAAATGCAGTTTCGTACCCAAGCCTTGCTGAATACCTTTCCAAAGTCTGGAAGTAAACCGTCCATCTCGATCTGAAACAATCACTCGAGGCACACCGTGCAATCTGACTATTTCCTTCACATAAATCTGTGCCAAACGATCCACCGGATCGGTCTGTCTGATCGGAAGAAAATGGGCTGACTTTGTCAATCGATCTACGACTACCCAAATGGCATCATGTCCTTGCTGTGATCGAGGAAAACCCATCGCAAAGTCCATCATCACCTCCTCCCACTTCCACTCAGGGATAGGCAACGACTGCAACAGTCCACCTGGTCGCTGATGCTCTGCCTTCACCAACTGACAGGCTTCACATCTCGACACAAACTCTGCCACATCCTTTTTCATCCCAGGCCACCAGAACAAAAGCTTCATATCAGCATACATCTTACCATTGCCTGGATGAACAGTGTAGCCAGAAAAATGAGATTCATACAGAATCTCCCGCCTCAAATCTCCGAACACAGGTACCCACAACCTGTTCTTACAGAAAATAGCACCAGAATCAGAAATTCGAAGTTCAGGAGTCTTACTAGATCCAATCTGAGCAATCAACTTCGAATAATCAGAATCTGACTTCTGGGCTTCTTGAACCCGTTCTTCTAAAGAAGACTGAATACTCATCTGAGCCAACTCCCAATCACTGGAGGAAATCACCTCCAACTGCAATCGCTCCATATCTCGAATCAGGAAATCATCACAAGTAAGCTGCAAATCTGATAATCCAGAAGACTTCCTGCTCAGAGCGTCCGCTACCACATTAGCCTTCCCAGGCTGATACTGAATAGTCAGGTCATAGTCCTTGATCAACTCAAGCCATCTTCTCTGTCTCAAATTCAGATCCTTCTGAGTGAAAATATACTTCAAGCTCTTATGATCAGTAAAGATCTCACATCTGACGTCATACAGATAATGACGCCAAATCTTCAGAGCAAAGACAACGGCAGCTAACTCCAGATCATGTGTCGGGTAATTCTTCTCATGTGGTTTTAACTGCCTCGAAGCATAAGCAATTACCCTTCCATTTTGCATCAGCACACAACCCAAACCTTTCAGTGAAGCATCACTGAACACCTGAAAACCTTCCGTACCTGACGGAAGTGCCAACACTGGAGCTGAAGTCAAACAATCCTTCAATTTCTGAAAACTAGCTTCACACTCCGGTGTCCAAACAAAAGCTACTGACTTCTGCGTCAGTCTAGTCAAAGGAATCGAAATCTGTGAAAATCCCTTCACAAATTTCCTATAATATCCGGCCATGCCCAAGAAACTACGTACCTCAAATACCGTAGTCGGCCTTGGCCAATCAGCAACCGCCTGAATCTTCTGGGGATCCACAGAAATACCTTCTCCACTCACCACATGCCCCAGAAAAGACATACTCTTCAACCAAAATTCACACTTGGAGAACTTGGCATACAGCTGATTCCGCCTCAGAGTCTCCAACACAATCTTCAAGTGTCTGGCATGATCATCCTCAGAAGCAGAATATACCAGAATATCGTCAATAAAGACGATCACAAACTGATCCAAAAACTCCCTGAATACTCGGTTCATCAGATCCATGAAAATCGCAGGCGCATTGGTTACCCCAAAAGGCATAACCAAAAACTCGTAGTGCCCGTACCGAGTACTGAAAGCAGTCTTCACTACATCAGATTCCTTCACCTTCACCTGATAATATCCGGATCGCAAGTCAATCTTCGAAAATACTGAAGATCCGGAAAGCTGGTCAAACAAATCGTCAATCCGAGGCAAAGGATACTTGTTCTTGATCGTGACCTTGTTCAAATCTCTGTAATCCACACACATACGGAGTGTCCCGTCCTTCTTCTTCACAAACAGAACAGGTGCTCCCCAAGGCGAAACACTAGGACGGACAAAACCTCTGTCAACCAACTCCTGAAGTTGAAAGTTCAGCTCAGAAAGTTCTTTCGGTGCCATCCTGTACGGAGCTTTTGATATAGGAGCTGTACCCGGAAAAACATCGATAGAGAACTCCACCTCTCTATCCAGAGGTAAACCAATCAACTCCTCAGGAAAAACATCAGCAAACTCCCGTACCACTGGGATCTCCGAAACAGAACCAACCTCCAGGTTCAAATCCCGCACCGAAGCCAAAAACACTGGGCATCCTTTCCTCCACATTCTGCTCACCTCCAACGCAGAAATCAGACTGGAAAAAACACCTCGTAATCCCTGGAATACAACTCTCTCTCCAGCCACAAGCAAACTCACTTGCTTCTTCAGACAGTCAATCTGAGCCTCATACCGACTCAGCCAATCCATTCCCAAAATCACGTCATAAGACGAAATCGGCAACAAAATTAGACTAGCTTTCCACTTCTTGCCAGCAATGTCAATCTCACACAAACAAAATTTCCCGAGCAATCAAAGATTTTTCCAGCCGGTAAAATCACAGACAAAGAAACTGGTAAAACCATCGAATCCGAATGTAAAGTCTCAAAACACCGCTCGGACAGAAAAGAATGACTCGCTCCAGAGTCAAACAAAACACGACAGGGCTGATCAGAAATGTAAACCGTACCTGTCACAACATCCGGAGCATCACGAGCCTCTTGCTGACTCAGGCTGTAAACTCGTGGCTGAACTGGAGCAGGAGCTGAAGCAACAGAACTACTCGGCTCTCTCTGAATAGTAGGTGGTCTCCGTGGTCCATAACTAGTACCACCACCTCTACCAGAAAATCCCTCAGGACGAGGAGGAACAGTCCTTGGTCTTCCTGCTGAACTGACAGGTCTAACAGAACCCTCTGATCGGTACTCAGAACGCCGATCAAATCCATCCTGTGGACATTCTGCAATCCTATGTCCCGGCTGACCACATCTGAAACAAAGACCAGCCATCCTGTAGCACTGGCCATGGTGTCGCCGTCCACAACTCTGGCACACAAGTGCAGTACTAACAGATCCAGAACTCGTCGTACTGGTAGCAGTACCAGACGACCCTCCACTCCTCCTGGAATCAACGGATCCAGAACCAGCTATAAATCTCCTCTTCCCAGAGGAACCACTGCCAGAAGTCTCACCTCCAAATCTCTTCCTACTCGCAGTCCACCGCTGCTGAGTAGCTGTCATGTCATTCTCTATCAGACGAGCTCGCTCCACAAGCTCAGCAAAATCAGTGATCCTGAATGGTATCAGAGGCTGCCTCAAAGTGTCTCGTAGCCCTCTCAAAAATCTGTAGCACCTCTCAGCAGAAGTGCTAACCAGCTGCGGAGCGTACCTGGCTAAGGCAGTAAACTCAGCCTCATACTGCATCACCGTCTTACTCCCCTGAACCAACCTCAGAAAACTCTCCTGCATCTGCTGTCGTGCAGAAGGGGGAACAAACCACTCTCGAAATACTTCAGTGAACTCTTCCCAGGTAATCAAAGAGTTCAGCCTGCCCTGAAATCTGGCTGCTTGTTGGCCTTCCCACCAGTGCTCAGCCTCTCCATCTAACAGAAAAACGGCCAACGGAACCTTCCTGTCTGCAGGACACTGCATCCCGTCAAAAGTCTTTTCCAATCTCCTCAGCCACTCCTCAGCTGCTCTGGGCTCAACAGCGCCCTCAAATCTCGGAGGTTTCAACCTCAAAAATAACTGCAGGTGTCGATCAATGTCCTCAGATCTGACAATAAAAGCTCTGCTCTGGGTCTCACTCATCATCTGAGCAACAAGCGTAGCAAACTGAGACAGTGTATCTGCACCGGCCACTGGGGCTGTACTTCCCACTGGTGCTGCCTGACTGGCACTCTGCCCGTCTGTCATGTCTGGGTCTGGCTGATCCATACAAAAAATCCAGAAAATCGGGAAAACTATCACAAAAACAACACAAAAACAACACAATAAAAAGCCAAACGACCCAAAACTACCCCCAGACAAACTCACTGATCACTTCCTATAGCTCTGTTTTACAATCCAACCAGTTTCCAAAACCAGTGCTCTGATACCACTAAAGTTTGTCACGACCCGACCCGACGGGGACGGATCCCGCCCGAGCCGGATCGTGACAGAACCTTCTTATCCAGGATCTGGCTTTGGAATTTGGTTCTGAACTGAATCTTCCAAAATAATTAACTCGACAGACACACAAACACAGAACAACAGAGCTACTATAAGTCACCAAATGCAGCGGAACAAAACATCTATTTTTTTTCTTTTTTTTTTCCTCAAAACAATCATCTACAAATACGGTACATGGCTAGCAGAAAAACACAGAAGAAAAGCCATGACCGTACA
The DNA here is from genome assembly GCA_019514585.1 of Dendrobium officinale. NCBI lineage: Eukaryota > Viridiplantae > Streptophyta > Magnoliopsida > Asparagales > Orchidaceae > Dendrobium > Dendrobium officinale. Next base: position 44,890,161 of record CM033684.1, read on the forward strand.
AAAATCAAAAGTAAAAACAATACCTACGGATCAGACTCTGAACTCTAGTCCTGGACTTCCTTCCCTTTCCCAGAACCTGAAAACCACCAGAAAACCAGGGTGAGCTCAACAGCTCAGCAAAGCAACAAACCACCAATCTAAACTCTCAGAATCCAAAACCACACTCATCAGACAGAAATCAGATCAGAAATCGGAACAGAATCGAATCACGAATCAGAACAGAATCGAAAATCAGAACTTATACGGACAGATATCAAATCAGAATCAGAGTCGTACAACAGAATAAATTAACAAAGTCAGAGTCTTACAGAAATCAAAAATCAGAATTTCAGATCATATCAGAACAGAATGGTACGGAAACAGAAATCAGAAATTAGAAACAGAACAGATCAGAATCACAATTGCTTACAGAACAAATACGGAAATCAGATGTCAACAGAACAGATATCAACAAAGCAGATACGGAACTCAGATATCAACAGAACAGCTTCAGAAATCAGATATCAGATATATATTTAATAGCTAAACTAAACTAAACAGAATCACTACGGATTCTGACCCTTATGTCTCCCATGTGCTCACGGCACCAGAAATTCGCTGAATAATTAATAGCTAAGCTAAATATGCTAAATGTGCTCACGGCACCAGAATAATCCTCGGATCCGGGACAGAACAGAAATTTCTCCAACTTGAGCTCAACTAAAATTTTCCCCAGATACTAACTGAATCTCATAGGATCCAGGCCCCTTATAGCTCCCTTTTTATAGCACATACAGATAGTATTTCAATTCAGAAGAAATCCGGGCAAATCCGAAATCAGACAAAAATCGGGCAGCACAACGGCAGTAGACAGAATTTACACAAAATTTTTTGCAAAGAAACTTTACCAAATTCGCACAGAATATAGATAATCACATTCCAGAACACTTATTCTACTGCACAGAGAATTTACCATTTCACAGAAAATTGTAGTCTACGAAAAACACCGCCGAATCAAAAATACCCGGACAAAAATCTTCGGAAAATAACCAAAATGTGCACACTCGGCACGTCAACAATATACGGAAAGTTACGCGGTAAAAACTGAACCAATCAAAAGATACGGACGAAAAACCGTAACGGAAACAAAATCCGGACAGAAAATACCGCCAAACTCGACGGTTCTGAAAATTGAGAAAGGCGGAATGTGCCTTACCTCGCGTACAGCAATATTCTGAACAGTCACTTCTGACGAAAATGGCTCCGCGTCGTCCGAAAATCAACTTTTCCACAAAATCTCTCGACTTTCTCTCTCCTCAAAAGATATTTTCGTTTTTATAAAAATTTTCTCTCTTCAAAACGACTGATTTCAGCTTTATAACCTTAAGATCGGCCCGGCCGATCTCCAGATCGTCCCGGGACGATCAGACCAAATTAGATCGTCCCGATCGCCCTGGACGATTCCCAGAACTATTCTCAGGCCGATATTTTCTACAGTGCTGATCGGCCTGGACGATGTCCAAATCGGCCTGGACGATGTGCACAAAAAACCACCTGGAGCAAAACTGGGCAAAATCTGGAGCAAAATTACAACTGATCGTCCCAGGACGATCCAGATCGTCCTGGACGATCCTGGAGCAGATTTTTGATATTACAGTATGTGCCATGGCCGACTTTTCTGGAGTATGCTGCACATTTTATTCTTATAAGTTCTTCTTCTTCCTTCTGTTATGCTGTTAGTTAGAGTGTCGTTTAGTGATTTACTATTACAGTTTTCCAATTTTCTTGCTATTGAGATTACGGCTTGGTCGCTTGGGCCTCTTGGAGTTGTCGGGTTGCTGACTTGTTGTTGTTGTAAGCCTGTAATGCTGTATAACTGATTAACTGTATTCATGTTATTATGGAATATTGGAATATGGAGAATGGGTTGTTGTTGATGCTAATTTCTAACTGTTATTATCGAATATTATGAAATGTGATGAGTTGTTGATGCATGTTGTTGTTGTTGATGCTAATTGCTTAATTGCTTATGTTATGAGTTGTTGATGCATGTTATTGATGCATGTTGTTGATGTTATGAGTACAATTTTGTATTTTTATGTTTAGATGCAGGATTCTAATACAATTGTTGCGATAATCCTTCTGATCATAATGAACATGTGCATGCTCCTGCTGATAACGAAGTGGAATGTAATAGTGATGAGTTGAACAATCCCATTCCAACTGAGGGAAGTGTTCATAGAAAGAAGAGGAAGTTGACTTCTACGGTATTCTGAGTTAGATATTTTACATTATTGGAAATTAAACCAATTCAGGTTTTCTCAAGTCTCAAGAATGGCTCGTGATGTTTTGTGCATACCGATTTCCACTGTGGCATCTGAAAGTACTTTTAGCAATAGTGGTCGAGTTCTCAACCAATATCGAAGTGCATTGAAACATGATATTGTGGAAGCGTTGGTATGCACAAATGATTGGTTGTTTGGTGATCAAGGTAACAATTATTACTTTATTGAATTTAGTGTATGAGTGTATAACTAGAACTATAAAAGGTAACAAATTCATATTGCTTCTTTTGTAGTAGATACAAAAGATCCAGAGCTTGATGCTGTGACAGATGATATAATGGGTTTTAATTTCGACGAAACTCAAACGATCAACCCTAAAGACTCGGTGAATTTAGCATCTTAAGTCTTAACATTCACTGCTTTATGTTCTATGTTGAGAAGTGAGAGTCTGAGACAATCTGATTTTTAATCGTCACTTTTTTATGTTGTTTATGTTAAGCTTGATGCTGCAGTGTTAATTTTCTATCATTGTTTTGCTGGTGGCTGGTGCCGGTATAACTGATGGTATAACTGCTTTATGTTAATTTTCTGTCATTGTTTTGTTGTTATTGGTCGTTGTTTGAATGTTTTGGGCAAATAAACATCATTTGCAATTGAATGTTTTGGGCTTTGGACAGTTGGAATTTATCAATTTAATTGTTAACCTTGGACTGTTGGAGTATAAACATATTGTTGATGTTATTAAGTTATTTGAATCATTGAATGTTTTGGGCTCTGCCTCTGAGATTCTGAGAACAAAGAATTGAGGTGAGACCGTGAGAATCTGATATTTGGGCTCTGAGCTACAGCTTGCAGGCTTGCAGCTGCTGAAGTGCAGCTTGCAGCTGAGTGTGGAATTTTTGCTTGAAAATTGGAATCTGAGCTGCAGCTTGCAGCTGCTAAAGTGCTGAATGGCTGAATGCTGATGTTTATAAATTATAAGGCGATGATGAAGAACTTGGTGAAGTTATGCATTAGTTGCGACACACAGTTAGATGCAACCGAGTTATAAATTGGTTTGGTTTGAGCAGAAACTATTTAATTGAATAGAACATTACCAATTTGTAACTTTGGATGACATATTTTCTGTTTTTGTTGCAGATGATGTTTCTTTGCTAGGTTCATCCTGAGTTTACGGCCCTACGGCATTCGCCTTTCGTTGCTAGCCTTCTAGGGTGCTAGTAGTCAACAAATTGTTGCTTTTATTTGTTTATTCTTTTGCAACCTTGCAGGTTAAATTATGTAAAGGTAAAGGGTGAAAGAGTAAGACAAAAAGGAGCTCGCCACTCGCCAGGCACCAGCTTGAGACTTTGACACTTTTAAACTTTTAGTTAATTTGTTAATTGTATTCCTATTTTTATAATCTTGTATTTTATTATAACTTGTAAATTGTAATCTTGTATTTCAGTAAATGGACACTTTTAGACTTTTAGTTAATTTGTCAATCAGTAACTTGTAATCTTTTATTTTATTATAAGTTTGTAACAATGTATGTATTTATTATTTAAGACTTTTAGTTAAATTATGTTACTTATGTATGGCTGTATGCATTTTTTCTTTAACAGCAACAAAAAAATATATAAAATCGATTATTGGGTTGCCGGGTAGGGTTTACTCGGGTCTGGTTAACCCGGCAACCCACAGAAGAAAAGAAAAATGAGAATTGTTCGGGTCAGCAGGTCGTGTCGGGTCAACCCGTAACCCGCTCGGGTCGGGTCTGGGTTGGAAGGTCTGACCCGTTTGCAAAAATGGGTCAGGTTCGAGTTGACCCGTTTAAATTTGGGTCGGTCGGGTTCGACCCAAACCCAACGGGTTGACCCGAATTGACAGCCCTAATTGACATGAACCCAAGGTCCATACCCTTTTTCAGCTATCTCCTCTCGATCGACAACAACAACCTCTTTCTTACTAGAAATAATGTCATCCTGGTTATCAATCACAACACCAAATGAAGGCACAATTGGATTTTCTTTATTCAACACTCCTTTAGAAATAGGACAACTATCTATGAGGTGAACAATCTTGCCACACTTAAAGCAATGTTTAAAATTTTTATAAAATCTACTAGAACCATCTTCCACCCAAACTCCTAGTGGAAGTTGTTTATCCAACATAATTCGAACAAAAATCCTAGCAAATTCTCTTATATTCCTTTTAAACATGTTTCCATCTAGTAAAAAAGGCTTTCCCACTTGAGATGCAATCCTGCATATGTTAATATCATCCCAGCAATGTAAAGATAGATTAGGCAACCTAATCCATATTGGTGTCGAAAGACCCTTCAAAGAATTTGGGCAAAAAGTAGGTGCCCATTTATCAATACCCACTATATGACCTTTCTTTCATAAACCAAGGGTCACATAATCTTCCCTAAAAAAGAACCCATGGGGGGGGGGGGGGGGGGGGGGGGGGGGGGTGGAGGGATTATATTTATGTTTCGATTATGTGAAGATATTGAAGATCATGTGACCCTTGTAATGCAACTGCTAACACTCGATCCTGAATGCAACTGCCCTTGTACGGACCTTACTTGAATTGCTAGATTCTAAAAAAGATCTCTTTCATTATTTGTTCTTTTCTCTTACCTATAATTGATTGGTATCTCTCCTACAACTTCTTTACATTGTTCTTCTTTGCTTCCATCTGCTAACACTAGTCTCCCTCTTCTCTGACATTATTCTGAATATTTGAATATTTCGCTCTTCTAATTGACCTATGTTTGGTCTTCTCATCTAAATACCCTTTTTTTTGTATTTACATGTAATAACTCTTCATGTAATGAATTATGAGCTGGTTGTCTTGATCCTGCTTCTTAAGAAAAACTATCTTATTCTGGTTCACCGCAATGACACCATCAAATCACAACTTATTGACAAGACATCATAGAAACTAAGGTTTCGTTTGGGACGACTTTTTTACTGCTTTCTAAAACGGAGTTTTAATACAAAAAAAAAATTATGCTAAAACTCTATTTTTAGAAAGCAATAAAAAAGCCGTCCCAAACGAAGCCTAAAAGATCTAGATCACATCATATACTTTAAGTATCAAACTATAAAACTACATACATAAGCTGCACCATATCAAATCATTGGCCCAGAAAGTTGGTTTTTATATTAGATGGCTCTTCTATGATTCAACATAACTTACTATCTCTAAATCATACTGAAAGCAAATTTATCATTGCTATGTCAACCCTCCAGCAATCCAACATGGAGTGCTAATTACCTCTTGGTCTATGGCTAACATAGAACAATCAAAGGTGGAGAGATTCAACTTTAAACGCAGCATTTACAATTTCTTAATAATGCATCCCATCAAACTTGAACAGTACAGAACATAATCTGAAAAATTATAAACATAGGATGCATAATAAGTAGAACAAAACCAAACTGATGTGTTAGAGAGCTAACATTATAGTTTTTTATTTAAAAAATCAAAATTCCAACACTTAAGAAACATTAGACTCTCTGTTGCTCCACCATTTGCGGTTCCTGGAGCTTCGTACTGGCTGAAACCATCTCTCCCAAGCAGAATGCTCAGGCCCTTTGGTGCTGAGATAAGCAACAGAAATACTTAAAACATAATAGTGAGCAAGGAAATTTCAAAGGAAAAGCATTACGGGTTTATAAGACTGTTGACTCACATGGGAAGAAGAGCATCTGGTATTCCTTCCATAGAAGAGAGAACACTGAATTATCCACAAAAGGAACAGTCAGGCTTGAGAAAAATTGGAGCTTCTTTGGGTAGAACGAGAAAATTTTATTTTATTACATCGGGAATGATTGATTCGGTGCACTGCAAAGAGAAATCTTATATAAACACTTACTCATTGCATGCAGCAGAAGATGGCTCCATCTTATCCAGTTCTTCTAACTCTGACTGCATAAATGCAGAGAACACCGTGTTTACTGTGTGGAGAAGAAAAAATAAGATATAAAGGCATTGGAAAACAATTCACCGAATGCACACTAATTGATTGGATTGATCAACTGGTGTTGCCCATGGTTTTTGAGATCCACTTCAATTTTCTTAGATTTGTTGTTCATGTTTGGTTCGCTACCCTCACAATGATCTTTTAAATGTTTTTGGAGTCAATATTTTGGGTAAAGCAAATTGTTCAACTAAGGCTCAATTTGGACCAACTTCCTCCAAGCTTGTTTTTTAGGTAGTAGTTACATCCCTATTCAACTTCTTTTGTATTGCTTTTATATATCATAAAAACTATTTTTTATAATCAAATCTATTAGAATGTGGTAGCTATAAGAAAGATTCGCTTTTTTTTTCAAATAAATAAATAAAATAATACCCACAACTGCTTTCAAAAATATTTTTCCTCGCAACATTAGCCAACCCAAATGGAGTAACAAATGTTAAGCTTGAATGCAGTACTTCAACACTATTGGCAACACACAAGCAGAGAAGCTAATTCATATCTATGAGAATAACAGTAACCTTGTTTCTTATCAAACATCAAAACACTACGTTACCAAATGAAGTCTAAGCAATTCAAACAAAACAACACAAGATTTTGATATGATTATTTATTTAGCCCCTGTCATAAACCTCTAGAAAAGGCTAAAAACTTAAATGCTTGACGTACAATTCTCTCCAGGTTCCAGATCATTTTGGACAACCCGAAGCACCTCTCTTCACCCACCTCATTCATGAAGCTTGCATTCTAATTCTTACAAACATACAGCTAAGAATTTCAAATCTTAACAGATGCAAGGGTTGTTATTTGAAAAAAAATACAATATTTATGGGTGAGACAGCCTCTAAAATAAGAAATTTGGAAGACTAGAGATGATAAAATTGGAAGTCGATGTTCAACAATTCTCATGTAGATGAAATTAATTATGCTCAATCAATGAAGTTGGAGGATGAGATGATATTTATGTATCATATGTAGGGGTATCAAACCTGTTATACAAAAATAAAGGACATAGAAGAGGATGCAAGGGTACAACAAAAACAAGCTTTTATCACACTACGTGGGATCAGCTACATAAATCATTTTTCTCCATTGTGTCCTATTAAGAGTCAAATTTTCATTTAAATCTAATAAAGAAAGTTCATTTCTAATATTTTCTAACAAATTATTTTCAGGTCTACCTCTACCTTTCTTACATCGGAAAGCCTCCATTTTATGTGACTGTTTTCTATGTCAATTTTGCGAATATCGAAATTAGACGAATTGGTAGTGCATTTATGAATGTTCTCACTAGACATTTGCAAGATGATGTACCTTGGTGTATGCTTTTTGCTGATGATATTCTTCTTGTTGATAAGACTAGAGAGGGAGTTGAAGGTAAACTTGAATTATGGAGGTCAACCTTAGAGTCTAAAGGTTTTCGCTTGAGTAGATCTAAAACGGAATATATGGAGTGTAATTTTAGCAGTAATAGTCCTAGTGAGGGGATTGTGACTTTGGGCGATCAAGTCATTAATAAGAGTACACGTTTTAGGTATCTTGGATCTATTGTTCAGAGTGATGGTGAAATAGATGGGGATATTATCAGCAGAATTCAAGTTGGATGGTTGAAGTGGCGGAATGCATCGGGCTTGTTATGTGATAGAAATGTACCCCTCAAACTTAAGGGAAAATTCTATAAGATGGTAGTGAGGCCTGCAATGCTTTATGGTGCCGAATGTTGGCCATTAAAAAGAGAAGCATAATACTAAGTTAAGTGTGGCAGAGATGAGGATGCTTAGATGGATGAGTGGCTTTACCCTTAGAGATAGGATACGAAATGAGCATATACGTGAAAAGGTTGGAGTAGCTCCAGTAGAAGATAAGATTAGAGAGAGTCGCCTTAGATGGTTTGGTCACATAAAAAGGCGGCCTTCCGACGACCCAGTTAAGAGAGTAGAGGTATTAGATTTGACTTGTGTTAAGAAAGGTAGGGGTAGACCTAAAAAGACTTGGTTAGAAAATATTAGGAATGACCTTTCTTTATTAGATTTAAACGAGAATTTGGCTTTTAATAGGACACAATGGAGAAAAAGGATTCATGTAGCCGACCCCACGTAGTGGGATAAAGGCTTGATGTTGTTGTTGTTGTTGTTTGGTAGTGCATTTATGGTATTGCTGATGTCCAGCAATCCAGTCATATTTGGGCATTTTGGATCCGACCTTTTACACACATTCAGATTTCAGACTTGAGCCATGGGAAATGCATTTCCCAATGCTAATTTTACTGAAGTTGGTAGATTTTGAGTCATCTTTTGTGGTTGAATATTTGGAGCCTACGAGCACGTGACGTCTAGGGATGTTGCGCGGGTCAATAAGTGAATTCGAGTTCGAACCCGATCCATCTATGCAGATCAATAGGAATCGACAGGGTTCGAATCATCAAACAAATATACGGTTGCAATGACCAGTATATTTTTTTTTAATACATTCATATTAGGCCTTCAAGGCCTCCGTTTCACGATCAGAGGTTGTCTGAGTAATGTAGAGGCTAAATTTTTCACGAAATAAGTGCAGTCGATTTGGAATCATCTCGATTTATGTGTTGACCTCAATTAAACAAATTGATAGTGTATTTAGGGTATTGACGATGTTCCGGTCGGAGCCCCTCATAGTCGAACCGGATGAGATCGGTCAAAAGGGATGACCAACACCCAAAATTAAAGTGCGAGGTTGACAAAACAACGTCGGCACTTCCCAATGCTAATTTTACTAAAGTTGATAGATTTTGACTCATCCTTTGTGGTTGAATATTTGGAGCCTACGAGCATTCGGTAGTTGTTCGTGACAGTGTTCCGGACACAACGACGAAGTCCGTTTGTCAATCAGACATCATTTGGATAACGCCCTAGTTCGACAGCGAGGGGCCCCGACCTAATAGAATTCGACGTCCTGATCACAACGATGCCGTCAATTTGGAAATCATAGGTCGTTTGACCCTTCAAGTGACGTGCGTCGCTGAGGCGTGTATCACTTTATTCACCAGTTTGGGTTTAAAATGTCCCTACGAGACATGAGGCATTTTAAATATTTATTCAGGTCAGTCATCCCTTTTGACCGATCTCATCTGGTTCGATTGTGAGGGGCCCCGACCTAACAGAATTCGACATCCTGATCACAACGATGCCGTCCGTTTGACAATCAGAGGTCGTTTGACCATTCAAGTGACGTGCATCGCTGAGGCGTGTATCTCTTTCAGGATGCTTTTTTCGTAGCTTTAGCTTGAGTCGTGAGATTTTAGTTCCTTCTGCACTGTGCTTTGTGCGGCAGACATTAGCATAACAAACTTTTTTATGATGAAATCCTCTTAGTTCAGCCTTGGGCTTTGTGTGAACTATAGGATATTTTATTCGGTATTTTTCTTTGTGCTTTAGTGGACTTGTTGAAGAAAAGTTCCCCCGTGTACGGGTACTTATAAGTAACCCCGCCTTGCTGTAGGCACCGTACCGGGGTCCCATCCCACCACGCACAATAAAGACGTGTATGAGCTATTTTCCGGTGCGCCACAAACTCTGATTTGTTTATTCAATTTGAAGCATCCGAATTGGTGACACGAATCTCAAGGCAAGGACACAAATTTTAAGGAAAATGTTGCTCGGTGTTATCCAAATGATGTCTGATTAACAAACGGACTTCGTCGTTGTGTCCGGAACGCCTTCTGTCTTCTTGTACGAATGTTGCAGATCCGGTGGCATGACATTATAGTTTGTGGACGACAGTCTACCTATACAAAGTAGAAAACAACTCAATACAAAAGCTGCTACAAAATGCCACCGGATCTCACCACTCAAGCTAAAGCTACGAAAAGAAGCATCCTGAATGACACCTACAAATGTCTCTGTAGACTTTAAATATTCATTTGGGTCGACATTGCGCTGCATGCTGATATCCCCGAATAAATATTTAAAATTTTGCTAGGGAAACACTGTGTTTTTATGCAGATGCCCTCGCCAACCCTAAAATGCCTTTATTGCACGTGGTGGGAACGAAAAGCACGGCCGCGGTCCCGCCAAAGCAAGAAGCACAGCAAAGACAAATCAGGTTTCAAAAGTTTAAGACATCGCCTTCTCCAACATACCAAGATTTAAAAGTCATAGTTGTTCGTGACTCCTTCCACTAGAACTTTGATTATCTGATCAATTAGGAGAATTTAACAGACTACGATCACTTGAACTTGTCGAGTCAAATTAGTCTTCATACTTCTTGCCCCTACTGACAGCTTGACGAAATGGGGGTTCCGAAATGGGAGTTAGTGGCGCACCAAAAAACCGCCCATACACTCCTTTATTGCGCGTGGTGGGATGGGACCCCGGTGCGGTGCCTACGACGAGGTGGAGTTACTTATAAGTACCCGTACGTGGGGAAATAACTGTGTTTATGCAGGTGCCCTCGCCAACCCCATAACAAAATACAATTTTTTAGAGGTTGGCAACATTCCGGACGCAACAATGATGTCTGTTTGTCGATCCGACGTCGTTTGGTCAGCCTCGCACTTTAATTTCGGGTGTCGGTCATCCCTTCATTTGAGCAAGCAAAGAGTGACTAAACCATCAAAGTTAACTCTCTCTAATCATATCTTCGACTGGAGCTACTCCAACCTTTTTCACTTATATGCTCGTTTTGTATCCTATCTCTAATAGTAAAGCCACTCATCCACTTGAGCATCCTCATCTTAGCAACACTTAACTTAATATAATGCTTCCCTTTTAATGGTCAATATTCTGCACTATAAAGCTTGTAGGTCTCACTATCATCTTATAAAATTTTCCCTTAAATTTGTTTGGGGGGGGGGGGGGGGGGCGTTTCTATCACACAACAAGCCCGAGACATTCCTCCACTTCAACCATCCAACTTGAATTCTACTAATAATATCCCCATCTATTTCACCATCACTCTGAACAATAGGCCCAATATATCTAAAACGTTTACACTTATTAATGGCATCAGAGCCCAAAATCGCAATACCCTCACTAAATCTATTATTACAAAAATTACACTCCATATATTCAGTATTAGAACTCCTCAAAAAAAAAACTTTAGACTCTAAAGTCGACCTCCATAATTTAAGTTTACCTTCAACTCCCTCTCTAGTCTTATCAACGAAAAATATCATCAACAAAAAGCATACACTAGGTACAACCTCTTATAAATGTCTAGTGAGAACATCCATGACTAAAGCAAAAAGATATGGGCTTAAGGTTGATCCTTGATGTAATCAAATTGAAATAGTAAAATACTTTGTCAAACTAATAGCTCCTACATACATATCCTTAATGACTTGAATATAAGCATTATTAACCCCTTTTTTTCAAGAACTCTCTATAGCACTTCTCTTGGAACTTTATCATATGCTTTCTCTAAATCAATAAATATCATATGTAGATCCACCTTATTCTCTCATACTTCTCCATCAAAAATCTCAATAAATGTATAGCTTCCATAGAGACCTACCCAACATGAATCCAAATTAATTTTGAGAAACATTAGTACCACGTCTTAAACTACGTTTCATAACTCTCTCCGTAGTTTTAAAGTATGACACAGAAACTTAATTCCTCTATAATTCGCATAATCTTGTGCATCACCTTTATTATTAAAAAAAGGAATCAATAGACTCATTTTCCACTCATCTAGAATCTTTTTAATCTTCAAAATAATATTAAAAAGTTTAATCTTCGGAAGAGGATGTAAGGGTATTAGTGATAAAAGAACATCATAGAGATTAACATGTAGAGCATGGAAGAATAGTGGAGTTAAGTAGTAGGGAAAGAGACAGAATAAAGAATTATATTGAAGCATACTTTCTCGGACAAATCTCTGAATCTGTCATGGGACAAGTGAAGAATCATAGAATCTCCAAAGGAAGGCCAAAATCTTCATGCAGCAAGGAAAATATAAATTTCATTAATCATATGAACATAATCACACAACCATCCAACTTGAACCATCCAATTTGAATTCTACTAATAATATCCCCATATATTTCACCATCACTCTGAACAATAGGCCCAATATATCTAAAACGTTTACACTTATTAATGACATCACACTTATTAATGACATCAGAGCCCAAAATCGCAATACCCTCACTAAATCTATTATTACAAAAATTACACTCCATATATTCAGTATTAGAACTACTCAAAAAAAAAAACCTTTAGACTCTAAAGTCGACCTCCATAATTTAAGTTTACCTTCAACTCCGTCTCTAGTCTTATCAATGAAAAATATCATCAACAAAAAGCATACACTAGGTACAACCTCTTATAAATGTCTAGTGAGAACATCCATGACTAAAGCAAAAAGATATGGGCTTAAGGTTGATCCTTGATGTAATCAAATTGAAATAGTAAAATACTTTGTCAAACTAATAGCTCCTACATACATATCCTTAATGACTTGAATATAAGCATTATTAACCCCTTTTTTTCAAGAACTCTCTATAGCACTTCTCTTGGAACTTTATCACATGCTTTCTCTAAATCAATAAATATCATATGTAGATCCACCTTATTCTCTCATACTTCTCCATCAAAAATCTCAATAAATGTATAGCTTCCATAGAGACCTACCCAGCATGAATCCAAATTAATTTTGAGAAACATTAGTACCACGTCTTAAACTACATTTCATAACTCTCTCCGTAGTTTTAAAGTATGACACAGAAACTTAATTCCTCTATAATTCGCATAATCTTGTGCATCACCTTTATTATTAAAAAAAGGAATCAATAGACTCATTTTCCACTCATCTAGAATCTTTTTAATCTTCAAAATAATATTAAAAAGTTTAGTCTTCGGAAGAGGATGTAAGGGTATTAGTGATAAAAGAACATCATAGAGATTAACATGTAGAGCATGGAAGAATAGTGGAGTTAAGTAGTAGGGAAAGAGACAAAGAATAAAAAATTATATTGAAGCATACTTTCTCGGACAAATCTCTGAATCTGTCATAGGACAAGTGAAGAATCATAGAATCTCCAAAGGCCAAAATCTTCATGCAGCAAGGAAAATATAAATTTCATTAATCATATGAACATAATCACACAACCATCCAACTTGAACCATCCAACTTGAATTCTACTAATAATATCCCCATCTATTTCACCATCACTTTGAACAATAGGCCCAATATATCTAAAACGTTTATACTTATTAATGACATCAGAGCCCAAAATCGCAATACCCTCACTAAATCTATTATTACAAAAATTACACTCCATACATTCAGTATTAGAACTACTCAAAAAAAAAAAAAAACTTTAGACTCTAAAGTCGACCTCCATAATTTAAGTTTACCTTCAACTCCGTCTCTAGTCTTATCAACGAAAAATATCATCAACAAAAAGCATACATTAGGTACAATCTCTTATAAATGTCTAGTGAGAACATCCATGACTAAAGCAAAAAGATATGGGCTTAAGGTTGATCCTTGATGTAATCAAATTGAAATAGTAAAATACTTTGTCAAACTAATAGCTCCTACATACATATCCTTAATGACTTGAATATAAGCATTATTAACCCCTTTCTTTTCAAGAACTCTCTATAGCACTTCTCTTGGAACTTTATCACATGCTTTCTCTAAATCAATAAATATCATATGTAGATCCACCTTATTCTCTCATACTTCTCCATAAAAAATCTCAATAAATGTATAGCTTCCATAGAGACCTACCCAGCATGAATCCAAATTAATTTTGAGAAACATTAGTACCACGTCTTAAACTACGTTTCATAACTCTCTCCGTAGTTTTAAAGTATGACACAGAAACTTAATTCCTCTATAATTCGCATAATCTTGTGCATCACCTTTATTATTAAAAAAAGGAATAAATAGACTCATTTTCCACTCATCTAGAATCTTTTTAATCTTCAAAATAATATTAAAAAGTTTAATCTTCGGAAGAGGATGTAAGGGTATTAGTGATAAAAGAACATCATAGAGATTAACATGTAGAGCATGGAAGAATAGTGGAGTTAAGTAGTAGGGAAAGAGACAAAGAATAATGAAGCATACTTTCTCGGACAAATCTCTGAATCTGTCATAGGACAAGTGAAGAATCATAGAATCTCCAAAGAAAGGCCAAAATCTTCATGCAGCAAGGAAAATATAAATTACATTAATCATATGAACATAATCAGGTTACATGAATATGACAACTATTAACAATAATAGATCATATTTCGAATGATAAAACTATCCAAGACAAATAAGGGAATACTAAATTAATAAATAGAAAAAATGTCAAATTAACCCATTACATTGAAACAAGAAAAAACGGGGTTATGATGTAAAAATAACAAAATAACAGAAATGAAATATATAAAAGACTCAATGAAAATGACACATCTAAACTAAGAAGTGAGCTTTATGGTTTCTATCAATCCCCCTGTGTTCTACTCTAGAGATTGGTAGCATCAAATAAACACAGCAGATCAAGAAATATTAAAAGGCAGTACAAGTAAAGAAATTGTTACTGATGAAAATTGGCAGTGATTGCCTATCTGCCATTAAATAGATGACTTTTTTTTGTTGGGAGAACAGGAATGTTGACTCACCACTGGAACATTAAACAGCATCTACAAAAGTACTTGCAAAAGATACCCAATAGAAATCCTTATGAATGCTAGATTACCATTAATCAGATTATGAAGATAATCCCGTTATGTCTTTTCAAGAAAAAGAAGGATTGAACAACAACAACAACAACATGAAGTTTTTATCCCACTACATGGGGTCGGCTATATGAATCCTTTTTCTCCATTGTGTCCAATTAAAAGTCAAATTCTCGTTTAAATCTAATAAAGAAAGGTCATTCCTAATAATTTCTAACCAAGTCTTTTTAGGTCTACCCCTAACTTTCTTAACATAAGTCAAATCTAATACCTCTACTCTCCTAACCAGGTCATCGGAAGGCCGCCATTTTATGTGACCAAACCATCTAAGGCGTCTCTCTCTAATCTTATCTTCTACTGGAGCTACTCCAACCTTTTCACGTATATGCTCATTTCGTATCCTATCTCTAAGGGTAAAGCCACTCATCCACCTGAGCATCCTCATCTCTGTCAAACATAACTTAGTATTATGCTTCTTTTTTAATGGCCAACATTCGGCACCGTAAAGCATTGCAGGCCTCACTACCATCTTATAGAATTTTCCCTTAAGTTTAAGGGGTACATTTCTATCACATAACAAGCCCGATGCATTCCTCCACTTCAACCATCCAACTTGAATTGAAATGAAGGAAAATAATTCCCTTTTTTTTTTAATGGATGGCTGAGCTCAATGGGGTTGATCAAACTGGAAGATCAATTTGTGTTGGTTAGGTTGGGTCGATTCGGTAAGGTATGGTCAATTTAAAGAAAATAAATAGCTACGAATCAAAACACAATAAGGAAATTGGCCAGATTAGTTTTAGGGTTTAAATTTAAGCACAGTTAGAATTCGGATTTGAATTTGAACAAGTAAGTTGGTTATTTAAGCCTCTGTTTAAAATTGCGCAATAAGAGGCGCGCCTCTGCGCAATTTGACCCAAAACCGCCTCAAGGCTTACGCAATTCCTCTCCTGGCAGAGGCGTACGCCTCACTTGGACTGAGGCGCGCCTCAGAGGCGCAATTGGGCAATTCTGGCTGAGGCGTACGCCTCAAATATATGCTCAAAACCGCTCAGTACATGCTCGGTACCGCTTAGTATATGCTCGGTACAGCTAGGTATTTGCTCGGTACTGCTAGATACATGCTCGGTACCGCTCAGTATCGTTAGGTACATGCTCGGTACTGCTAAGGAACATGCTCGGTACCACTCGATATCTTCCCATAAAAATAACTTACGAACTTCAAAAACAAATAGAACTTCAAAATTACTCAACAAACAGGTCGAACCCCGCCAGGGGGCAGCGCCCCCTTAGACCCCCGGCAGTTCGGCATATTATTCTATTCATCATCTTTAGTAATAGTTGTTAGTGTTAGTCTACTTCTTCATGAGTGCATGTTTTGATTGGAAGACATCGGACTTTATAGGAGGGAGGAAGGGGTGAGAAGATTCCCTTGAAGACCCATTTAGTGATGGGACATGATTAGATTATATATGTTCTTTCTTAATTATACTTTGGGAGTTTTGATAGACTAATATTTTATGGTTTTGTACTTTGGGACATGATTTTATTGCATTTATTTTCTTACTTTCCCCTAATTTTAATTGTCATTTAGATGTTTTTATTGTATGATAGAATCTTACTACTTTTTACTTGCTAAAACCCTTAAATTCTCATTTACGCAATTCTTCGTCGGTGAGGCTTACGCCTCACACCGTCTCGAGGCTTACACCTTGCCTCACGGACGAAAAACGCCTCGAGGCTTATTTACGCAATTTTAAATCTTGATTTAAGCTGAAGTCTTTATGTTTGAATTTTAAGTTAAATAATTCAAATGAGGAGTTTGTTGGAGAAATTTTAGGAAAATATTTGAATGGAGGATATCAGGGAGGCTGTTAGGGTATTGGATTCTAGAGAAAGTGAAGAGAAAGCGCTCAAATTGAGGAAAGGGGGTTTATTGTGCCAAGGAAAGAAAATGAAAATTTTGAGAGAGTGTGGAGCTCCTTATATTTCCTTTCTTCAAGCAAATGAAGAAGGAAGAAGAAGAAGGACATGTCATAGAGTACCTTAATCTCTAAAGTAAAGTAAATAAAAAAATAAAGAAATCACCATCATACCTCATGTCAACATCGATCCTTCGATGCATGCAATTAGTCTCTTAGAAAATTGTATTGGGTAGAGAAAACCAACATTTATTCTCAAAAATAGGAATCGAAATAGATGTATTCCTTAAGCAGGGTTCATTAACTTCATTTGGATCATACAAAAAACAACAAGAATGATATACTAACAACCTATAACACTTAATAGAAACAAGCAATTTCGATTCCAGTGCAGAGCTAACCAAAAGACCATTCCAAAACTTATTTTTTTTAACTATTCAAGAAAAATCACAGATAAAATATAAAAAGAGGTATTTTTATAACGAAATTCCCCTTTAAAGATAAACCGTCAGGAAATCGCTTTGAACTCCTTTCTACTTGTGCCGATTAGAAAGAAACTGGAAAAAAGAGAAAGGAAAAAAAATGGCGAGATTTTTTATACTTCGAGTGATTGGATCTCCTGATGAAGGCGGCCAATGGCGGCAGAAAGACGATGTTTTCCGAGATAGTCCCCAACCCTAAGAGGACGCCGCGCAGAGGACGCCGGCTCATCCGTCCTCCCGTTCTCAGCCGGACCTGAAGACGAATCCACCCTCGTGGTCCCGCTGGCCATCGCTAAATCTGGCGGCGTCGGTAGAAGGGGAGGAGAGAGGAGAAATGATGAAGGGAAGAAGACGCGGACTTGGAGAAGGAAAAGAGAAAGGAATCTTGTAGAGCCATCGTTATCCGAGCTACTCCAATGATAATAGGCCAAGCGGAACCCTCTTAAAACTGGTGAGACATCGTATACTGATGCAAAGGAGCAGGGAAAGCATTTTGTCCAGAAGTGGTGTTTTTTATTTTTTACGGTTGCATTGTATGATGCAGCTTACTTGATTTATTAGCTCAGAGTTTAAATTTCTAATTAAAAATTATTGGATTCAATATATATATGCAGTTTAATTCATTTAAAACATTAAAAAAAAAAAAATTATAAACATATTTTTCATCAGTAAATTCATATTTTTGGGGAATATTTATGACAATAAAGATAAACTTACATACAAATTATATACCCAAACTCTCAACTCAAAACCTATTGATATTAGCCTCTTGATATTAGCCATTGCGTCCAACCAATATATCAAGTTGAGTTGTGTCTATATATTTTGATACATACTAATTTGAAAAGAAAGACTTGTGGGTTCTATCAAATAATAATATGTAGAACTTAAAATGTTGCAAAAAAATTCTAATCATTTGAAAATATAACAATTGAATTGCATTTATATATCTTAGTGAGATTTAGATTTCATTTGGAACAGTTTTTTTATTGTTTTTAAAAATAGCTTTTTAGCAAAAAATATTCATGTTTAAAAAATTTGTATATTAGAAAGTTGTTTTATAAAACAGCAAGAAAACTGTAAGGCTTTATCTGAGGCAGCTTTTTCACTACTTTCTAAAGCAATTTTTTAATAAAAATTTTCTACTTCATAAATTTTTGTGATTGAAGACAGAAAAAAATTTGTCCCAAATAAAACCGAAAATTCTTCAAGTATTTTAATGAGATGAGATGAATAAATTGGTTAAGACTTCTATGAAATTTATGATGTGAAGAATAGTTATTTTTGGACCACCTTAGTTAAGGTCTTTCATTATATGAATTTTTTGATAGAATAAAAGCCGCGGGCTGTTTATTATTGTCGAGTATTTCACATAGGCAAAATTTTAAGAAGGAACGTTGTATAAGATTAATGTTTTATTTGGGAGAGGTTTTTTTTTTTTCTTCCTAAATTTTTTTTTTACTAAAAAATAATTTTAAGAAGCATTAAAAAAGTAGTCCCAAATAAAGCCTAAATTAGACGAAGAATTTTAATTAAAATAGAATTTTAAACATAACGAAAATGCGAAAGTGATTTTGGATTTCAGGGTTAAGATTTTCTGAATGTTTTTGCGTTTTCATACATAAATCGCAAAATTCTTTTTGTTTGTCTTTGAAAACAAAACTATATTTTGAGTTTTCTACACGCATCAACTCACTTTGTCTTATTGGTTGAGAGCTTAGGCTTCCAACTAAAAGGTCTTGGGTTCGAGTCTTTGTGTATGCATTGTGTGTGTGAGTTTTTACCTTAAATGGTCTAAATGTCCCAAAAAAAAAAGTTTCTAAAATAGATGGTAGGAAGAAGGATTAGGAGCTATTTGATTTGCTGTATTTCTGATGTAAAGTAAATGGAAAGAAAAAGTAAGTTCATGCATTTACTTTACATTCATTTTAAAGATAAAATGTTTTAATTAGAATATTTAAATATTAATTAGCTTATGGTTACTAAAATATTGTTTTAAGGTTGAACATGATAAAATTTCGGTCAAAATTTAAATAATAATAAAAAATTAAAAAAAAATTATTACAAATGGTTACATACATATTTTTAAATTTTGATTTTTAAAAATAAGAAAGATTTAGAATTTTCTTGTACGCTATTTTCATATTTTAAAAACATTTTATATTGAAAATTTGTAACAATAAATTTATTTTATTAAAAAATTCAAAATTAATGGTATACATTTAATATGAAAGAGAGAAACCATAAATAATATTGAATAAGAATTTGAATGATAACTAGAAATTAAAATAAAGTATTCTTATATGTAGCTATTGTCTAACAAGTCATTCATATGACGAATAAATAATTGACCCTAAAAGGCATATAGATAATAATTAAGTTATTAATATTTAAATTTTGCTCTACATTAAGGAAATACAATTAGCAAAATTCCTTTTTTAATTAATGCAATATCTTACTAAAATCTAGGTTATTATTAGTCTTATTTATCATCAGAAAATATATCATGTTTACTCTTATTTTATGTTGGGGGCCTCAATTAGTAGAAGGCTTTGCACCTACATATATTAGAGGAAGAAACAGGCCTCCACAGATAAATGGCATGATAACATTTGAATAACTGCAACTTATGATTCTTGGAGTATTATGGTGCGGTCAGGCCACACACACAGTTAATCATGTATGTCGACTACATAATAATGGTGATCACACCACTGTCCGTATCACAGATGATGATGTATATGAGTTCGTGATTGCTGAGGCTAGGAGGAGGACAGTGATCGTGTATGTCAATTTTGAGGAGTTGCCAAGATAAGTATCTGAATCAGAGTTATCGTCCCCTGTGCACTTTAATAATCCCCAACCATCCACCAATGTGTACACGTTATTCTCGATCATGTCCTCCTATTTACCAAGTGCTTATTCTCTTAAATATAATATAGTAGTTATTCATCTTACACAAATCATGTAGGTCCACCCCCATTGATGGTCAATCAGCCCATTGTGCATGGCTTAGGCATTTTTGAGCGGCCAACAATCAACTTCAGCTTCCCAAACTATATTCAAGGATCACACTCCTTCATGTCGTACCTTAATAAAGCTCAAGTTACATATGAAGCTTGTTCGATGTAGGATGAGGTTGAACCAAACCTTCCCATTTATAAGACCATGGAAAGTGGTACAAGTGAAAACTCCATTAGAGACATTGATCCTTCCTCCGATCCTATTCCCACAGACAAGAAGGACCTTGCAGTCTATAGGCATGAAATCAATCGAAGTAATGAAACATAAAACATTGAAAATCTAGATTCCAAGATTACAAATAATGATTTCGTATAATTCATAACCACTATTGAGGACTAAGATGCAATGGATATTATATATGGCCCCCTAGGACATTACCAGGAGGAGTTAGAGGCCATAATTCTTGATCGTCTCCATGAGAATATGACATTCAGGACAAAGGAAGCACTATAGTGTGCTCTGAATGGTTGATATATTAAGAACAATGTATATGGCATTTATTATTTTTTCATTGAAGTAATAAATAATTGTATTAATATGTAATATCTTATTATGTAATGCCTGGTATTATTTGCAACTATATAGCTAGTTGCCTCAGCACACCTGCAGATGGCACGATAGTTGCTTGTTCACTGCACACACTTCATACATACACTTCATTTATTAATATTGACTATATTAGACACTTAAAATTTATCAAATTAGAACATTACATCATTGCACATTATAAAGGTGGTGCACTAAGGTCCCGATTTTTAGAGAGAGAAGGCGAATTTTGAATTTTTGTTTCCCGCAATTTCTTGTTTCCTCTGATGATGGCAGAAGATCGTCAGCCTCCTTTGGCCAACGATTCTTTTGCAGTCTTCTGTCTTCTTCAAATGGTGTTAGTTTTCTTTCCCGATCGAATCCAGCTTCATCTATGCCTGCTTTTGGAGATGGTAATTCGAGGTTTTATTAGGATGCAAAGATGGGATTTAAGTCTGGGTTACCTTTAGTCATCAATGAAGGTGGATTACTGGTTCCTAAAAAAACAAATGGAATGTGTAGGGAAGGGTAATAATGTATTGATCGACATATTGGATAAAAGCCCAAAAATGCTTGGATGTCTTATAGAGTCCAAATTTGAGCTTAAATCAAATAATGGTGCTTCTTCGTCTTCTGGCTTGAAGACATTGAATGGAGTTGTCGACGCCAATCTTATTGATGGGGATACTGGAATGCTGGAAGAGTTGGATTCTTTTGGATTTAGATTGAATTTGATCCATACTTCAGAGGAAGAGATAGATAAAAAGAATTCTGATGGGCTTAAATCTAGTTGTGATCATCAGATTAAAGAGGCTAGTTTGGATCAATTAGTATCTGATCTAGAGAAGGTCCGTAGTTATGATTCAGGTGATCTGGGCCATTACAATACAATTAATAATCAGACAGATGTTCCCAAACAATAGCCGAGCAAGGTGTTGATGAATGCATGGAGTAAAAATCTGAATATCATAGATATTAATCATGGTGACTGTGTAGTCAAGAATGGGTATGTGGTGAAGTTGCATTTACAAAATGAATTGGAGAATACTAAGAAGCTTAAAAAATTATTGGTAATCAAAGTTTTTGGTGAGAATGTTCCCTTTCATGTCATAAGCATGGAATTAAAGAGGTAATGATCCCAATTTGGTAGATTTCATCTGATATTGCTCGAAATGGGGTGGGTGCTTTGTGCTTTTGAAGAATCAGAACCAATGGAGTCAGTCCTATCTAGTGGACCTTAGTATGTCAATGGACATATCATTGGAATGGATAGATGATCACCTTCCTTTTTCCCTACCTCTTTAAAGGGATTATCGGCTCCTGTGTGGCTTAGGATGCCAAACCTTCCATTATAATGTTGAGACAAGATTAATGTATGTAGGATTGCATCCATGGTTTGTACTATATATCTGATAGATGGGAACATATTTCAGTGGGGGAGAAGAGAATTTGCTAGAATTTGTGTCCGGATCATGCTAGATAGAAAGCTGCCGTTGGGTGTTTGGGGGAAGGGAAGTTCAGGTAAATTCTTCCAAAAGATTGGTATGAAATAATTTCTAACTTTTGCTTCCATTATGGTAAGATAGGGCATTTAAAGAAGAATTGTATGAACATTTATTTAGATGCTAATCATGCTTCTAAACAAATGGAGAATCTAGTTAAAAATGTTATTCCAGTTGAAAATAAAGACTCTAGAGTTGTTGAGAGGGTTGGGGATGATGTTACTAATGCCAGCAAAGCAGTTTATGAACCTTGGGTTCACGTCAATTATGTGAAGAGGAGGTTCAGTGTGATGCCCCAGATATCAATAGTGAAAGGATTCGTCGACAGTCTTGATCAATCTCCATTCCTGCTCCCTTGCTCGGACCTAAAAATTTTAACCACATATAATGAGCTTACAAAGCCCAGCAGGTCACCAAAGCCTAAAACTGAAATCAAAGTACGGTAATTCTATCAATATGCAGGTCAATCAAATCAAGTCAATCAATGGTCAATGAGTCTATGCAATGCGGAAATCCATAGTCAATGAAATCAAGTCTGTACAACGGAAATCAAATCAGTAGTCAATGCAGTACGGAAATCAATAGTCAATAATCAATACATCGGTAAAAATATCGATAAATCAATACGCCTCAGCAATCAAATCAATAAGTGCTTCCAATCAATATCTATCCATCGTAGCAGTGTCTATCAATCAATACTATCAGTTCAATCAATCGTGTCGTCTAGTCAATTCATTTTATCTATATCATTCTTGCGAAGCAGTCAATCCAATTAGTCAATACGATTTACTCGAAATCAATATACAATATTCAATGACACTACGGCAGCGAGAACGGTTCAATAGTGACGACGTACAATGCTACAATAGGGAAATCATCTCAATCAATAGAGCACTTTCCAGTCAATTATATCTATCAGCAGGGAATCCATAGAACAATCGAATCAACTCAATAAGCAATTAAAATAAATCCATACAATGAAATCATCAGGTCAATAGAAATCAATACAATCAGCTCCATAAAGAAATCTATTCTACGATAAATCAAATCCATACGACAACAATCCATTCAATCAATCAATCGATAATCGGTACGACGAATCAATGTATCAATGTATCAATAGCATGTCAGGATCTGTCGTATCAATAATATCCATATGTCAATATCATATCCATATCAATGTCGATGTCGGTATCTATCAATCGGTATAATCTATATCAATATCGGTGTCAATATCTATGAATCAATATGCATAATCCATATCAATATCGGTGCCGGTATCTATGAATCAATCAAGTTGATAATATCAATCGGAAAAGCAATATAATAAATCAATTGTAGCAAGTCAATACAATGCAAAATCAATAGTATCAATGATCAATGATCAATCAATAAAATCAATAAATCCGTTCAATAATAAATCAATTCAATAAATCCATCAAGATCAATAAATCAATCAGAAATTAATAAATCAATACATATTACGAAATCCATACGATGCAATATCGTACACATGCAATTCCATACAATGGTCTTACTCGACAAGCACAAACACTAGCTATGATCAATAGTGTTGTTGTAGAAATCCATAGTGCTGTTGTAGAATCCATATTGCTGTTGTAGATATCCATACGTTGGTTTCAATCAATAAGAGTCGTCACTCTTTTGCCCGTCGGCCGCCCGTCGGCATATAAAACTCCTTATGACTCCCAATCGTTATATTGATAATCTATGGTTTAAAGGAAAGCCCGTCGGCCCACCATCCTGTACAGGTCAATATCAATCTCCAACCAACGTTCAACCAGGTTCCCACTTGTCTTTCAGTATCAATCAATTCAATCAATAATCAATGCAATAATCGATGCAATAAGCAATAATAAAGAAATCTAGAACAATCATATCAATAGTCATACGCATATCAATTCAATCTATCAATTTCGGGAAAATGAGAAATCGTACGAAAATCGGGCAGAGTAACGGCAGTCTGTCAAATTTACACAAAAATCCTGCAAAAAGGCACAAATTCCAAATTTCTCCAAATTACAGTAGAATATTCACGACATCAATACAAGACTATTGTTCTATAGAATCCAAATCAAATCAAGTCCTGATATTTTTCTATTCAATTAAAATCGCGTAGAATCAATTCCGACCGGTAAAATCGTCGCAGAAAATACTCAAATCGTGTACAATAGTTATATCTATAACATACCAAAAGTTGTGCGGTGAAAGTTGTGTCAAATCAAAATCATGTCCAAAATTCGACTACGAAAACACAAAACAATGCACAACTCGGTCAAAACTCAATATCTCTGAAAACAGAAATAGGATTCGGAGTCCTTACCACGAGATCTACACTTTCTCCAACAGCAGCGTCGGACGAAAAGCGCTCCGTGGCCTCCAAAATCAAGCTTTTTCTCTTTTCCCTTTCTCTTTCTCTCTCCTCAAATCAGATATTTTGTTTTTAAAATGATTTTCTCTCTCCTCAAAACGAGCTGATTTGCTTAAATCATAAAGCTGATCGGCCCGGCAGATCGTCAGATCGGACGATCAGACTAAAATCATCGACCTGGACGGTTCCCAGAACTATTTTCAGGACGATATTTTGAACAGTACAGATCGGCCTGGACGATCTCAATATCGTCCCGGACGATCCTGGGAGAAAAATCCAAGTCAGAGAGGAACAGTAAGGGAACGAGGTCTCACAATCTCCCCACCTTAGAAAAATGTCGTCCCGACATTTACCTAACGTGTCCGGAACAAAACAAAACAAATCCAAATCAAAACTCGTCGAAATCTATACAAACACACAATGCAATCAATCAAATGTCAATCACTATGTATGCAGAATGAATCCATTCTATCAAACTATCAATCAAATCCTTTCACTACACTTGCTCTGATACCAATTGTGATGCCCCAGATATCAATAGTGAAGGATTCGTCGACAGTCTTGATCAATCTCCATTCCTGCTCCCTTGCTCGGACCTGAAAATTTTAACCACATATAATGAGCTTACAAAGCCCAGCAGGTCACCAAAGCCTAAAACTGAAATCAAAGCACGGCAATTCTATCAATATGCAGGTCAATCAAATCAAGTCAATCAATGGTCAATGAGTCTATGCAATGCGGAAATCCATAGTCAATGAAATCAAGTCTGTATAGCGGAAATCAAATCAGTAGTCAATGCAGTACGAAAATCAATAGTAAATAATCAATACAGCGGTAAAAACATCGATAAATCAATACGCCTCAGCAATCAAATCAATAAGTGCTTCCAGTCAATATCTATCCATCGTAGCAGTGTCTATCAATCAATACTATCAGTTCAATTAATCGTGTCGTCTAGTCAATTCGTTTTATCTATATCATTCTTGCGAAGCAGTCAATCCAATTAGTCAATACGATTTACTCGAAATCAATATACAATATTCAATGACACTACGGCAGCGAGAACGGTTCAATAGTGACGACGTACAATGCTACAATAGGGAAATCATCTCAATCAATAGAGCACTTTCCAGTCAATTATATCTATCAGCAGGGAATCCATAGAACAATCGAATCAACTCAATAAGCAATTAAAACAAATCCATACAATGAAATCATCAGGTCAATAGAAATCAATACAATCAGCTCCATAAAGAAATCTATTCTACGATAAATCAAATCCATACGGCAACAATCCATTCAATCAATCAATCGATAATCAATACGACGAATCAATGTATCAATGTATCAATAGCATGTCAGGATCTGTCGTATCAATAATATCCATATGTCAATATCATATCCATATCAATGTCGATGTCGGTATCTATCAATCGGTACAATCTATATCAATATCGGTGTCAATATCTATGAATCAATACGCAGAATCCATATCAATATCGGTGCCGGTATCTATGAATCAGTCAAGTCGATAATATCAATCGGAAAAGCAATACAATAAATCAATTGTAGCAAGTCAATACAATGCAAAATCAATAGTATCAATGATCAATGATCAATCAATAAAATCAATAAATCCATTCAATAATAAATCAATTCAATAAATCCATCAAGATCAATAAATCAATCAGAAATCAATAAATCAATGCATATTACGAAATCCATACGATGCAATATCGTACACATGCAATTCCATACAATGGTCTTACTCGACAAGCACAAACACTAGCTATGATCAATAGTGCTGTTGTAGAAATCTGTAGCGCTGTTGTAGAATCCATATTGCTGTTGTAGATATCCATACGTTGGTTTCAATCAATAAGAGTCGTCACTCTTTTGCCCGTCGGCCGCCCGTCGGCATATAAAACTCCTTATGACTCCCAATCGTTATATTGATGATCTATGGTTTAAAGGAAAGCCCGTCGGCCCACCATCCTGTACAGGTCAATATCAATCTCCAACCAACGTTCAACCAGGTTCCCACTTGTCTTTCAGTATCAATCAATTCAATCAATAATCAATGCAATAATCGATGCAATAAGCAATAATAAAGAAATCTAGAACAATCATATCAATAGTCATACACATATCAATTCAATCTATCAATTTCGGGAAAATGAGAAATCGTACGAAAATCGGGCAGAGTAACGGCAGTCTGTCAAATTTACACAAAAATCTTGCAAAAAGGCACAAATTCCAAATTTCTCCAAATTACAGTAGAATATTCACGACATCAATACAAGACTATTGTTCTATAGAATCCAAATCAAATCAAGTCCTGATATTTTTCTATTCAATTAAAATCGCGTAGAATCAATTCCGATCTGTAAAATCGTCGCAGAAAATACTCAAATCGTGTACAATAGTCATATCTATAACATACCAAAAGTTGTGCGGTGAAAGTTGTGTCAAATCAAAATCATGTCCAAAATTCGACTACGAAAACACAAAACAATGCACAACTCGGTCAAAACTCAATATCTCTGAAAACAGAAATAGGATTCGGAGTCCTTACCACGAGATCTACACTTTCTCCAACAGCAGCGTCGGACGAAAAGCGCTCCGCGGCCTCCAAAACCAAGCTTTTCCTCTTTTCCCTTTCTCTTTCTCTCTCCTCAAATCAGATTTTTTGTTTTTAAAATGATTTTCTCTCTCCTCAAAACGAGCTGATTTGCTTAAATCATAAAGCTGATCGGCCCGGCCGATCACCAGATCGTCCTGGGACGATCAGACCAAAATCATCGGCCTGGACGGTTCCCAGAACTATTTTCAGGACGATATTTTGAACAGTACAGATCGGCCTGAACGATCTCAATATCGTCCCGGACGATCCTGGGAGGAAAATCCAAGTCAGAGAGGAACAGTAAGGGAACGAGGTCTCACAATCTCCCCACCTTAGAAAAATGTCGTCCCGACATTTACCTAACGTGTCCGGAACAAAACAAAACAAATCCAAATCAAAACTCGTCGAAATCTATACAAACACACAATGCAATCAATCAAATGTCAATCACTATGTATGCAGAATGAATCCATTCTATCAAACTATCAATCAAATCCTTTCACTACACTTGCTCTGATACCAATTGTGATGCCCCAGATATCAATAGTGAAGGATTCGTCGACAGTCTTGATCAATCTCCATTCCTGCTCCCTTGCTCGGACCTGAAAATTTTTAACCACATATAATGAGCTTACAAAAGCCAGCAGGTCACCAAAGCCTAAAACTGAAATCAAAGCACGGCAATTCTATCAATATGCAGGTCAATCAAATCAAGTCAATCAATGGTCAATGAGTCTATGCAATGCGGAAATCCATAGTCAATGAAATCAAGTCTGTATAGCGGAAATCAAATCAGTAGTCAATGCAGTACGAAAATCAATAGTAAATAATCAATACAGCGGTAAAAACATCGATAAATCAATACGCCTCAGCAATCAAATCAATAAGTGCTTCCAGTCAATATCTATCCATCGTAGCAGTGTCTATCAATCAATACTATCAGTTCAATCAATCGTGTCGTCTAGTCAATTCGTTTTATCTATATCATTCTTGCGAAGCAGTCAATCCAATTAGTCAATACGATTTACTCGAAATCAATATACAATATTCAATGACACTACGGCAGCGAGAACGGTTCAATAGTGACGACGTACAATGCTACAATAGGGAAATCATCTCAATCAATAGAGCACTTTCCAGTCAATTATATCTATCAGCAGGAAATCCATAGAACAATCGAATCAACTCAATAAGCAATTAAAACAAATCCATACAATGAAATCATCAGGTCAATAGAAATCAATACAATCAGCTCCATAAAGAAATCTATTCTACGATAAATCAAATCCATACGGCAACAATCCATTCAATCAATCAATCGATAATCAATACGACGAATCAATGTATCAATGTATCAATAGCATGTCAGGATCTGTCGTATCAATAATATCCATATGTCAATATCATATCCATATCAATGTCGATGTCGGTATCTATCAATCGGTACAATCTATATCAATATCGGTGTCAATATCTATGAATCAATACGCAGAATCCATATCAATATCGGTGCCGGTATCTATGAATCAATCAAGTCGATAATATCAATCGGAAAAGCAATACAATAAATCAATTGTAGCAAGTCAATATAATGCAAAATCAATAGTATCAATGATCAATGATCAATCAATAAAATCAATAAATCCATTCAATAATAAATCAATTCAATAAATCCATCAAGATCAATAAATCAATCAGAAATCAATAAATCAATGCATATTACGAAATCCATACGATGCAATATCGTACACATGCAATTCCATACAATGGTCTTACTCGACAAGCACAAACACTAGCTATGATCAATAGTGATGTTGTAGAAATCCGTAGTGCTGTTGTAGAATCCATATTGCTGTTGTAGATATCCATACGTTGGTTTCAATCAATAAGAGTCGTCACTCTTTTGCCCGTCGGCCGCCCGTCGGCATATAAAACTCCTTATGACTCCCAATCGTTATATTGATGATCTATGGTTTAAAGGAAAGCCCGTCGGCCCACCATCCTGTACAGGTCAATATCAATCTCCAACCAACGTTCAACCAGGTTCCCACTTGTCTTTCAGTATCAATCAATTCAATCAATAATCAATGCAATAATCGATGCAATAAGCAATAATAAAGAAATCTAGAACAATCATATCAATAGTCATACGCATATCAATTCAATCTATCAATTTCGGGAAAATGAGAAATCGTACGAAAATCGGGCAGAGTAACGGCAGTCTGTCAAATTTACACAAAAATCCTGCAAAAAGGCACAAATTCCAAATTTCTCCAAATTACAGTAGAATATTCACGACATCAATACAAGACTATTGTTCTATAGAATCCAAATCAAATCAAGTCCTGATATTTTTCTATTCAATTAAAATCGCGTAGAATCAATTCCGACCGGTAAAATCGTCGCAGAAAATACTCAAATCGTGTACAATAGTTATATCTATAACATACCAAAAGTTGTGCGGTGAAAGTTGTGTCAAATCAAAATCATGTCCAAAATTCGACTACGAAAACACAAAACAATGCACAACTCGGTCAAAACTTAATATCTCTGAAAACAGAAATAGGATTTGGAGTCCTTACCACGAGATCTACACTTTCTCCAACAGCAGCGTCGGACGAAAAGCGCTCCGCGGCCTCCAAAACCAAGCTTTTCCTCTTTTCCCTTTCTCTTTCTCTCTCCTCAAATCAGATTTTTTGTTTTTAAAATGATTTTCTCTCTCCTCAAAACGAGCTGATTTGCTTAAATCATAAAGCTGATCGGCCCGGCCGATCACCAGATCGTCCTGGGACGATCAGACCAAAATCATCGGCCTGGACGGTTCCCAGAACTATTTTCAGGACGATATTTTGAACAGTACAGATCGGC
The DNA here is from genome assembly GCA_019514585.1 of Dendrobium officinale. Classification (NCBI taxonomy): domain Eukaryota; kingdom Viridiplantae; phylum Streptophyta; class Magnoliopsida; order Asparagales; family Orchidaceae; genus Dendrobium; species Dendrobium officinale. Next base: position 44,920,390 of record CM033684.1, read on the forward strand.
CTGGACGATCTCAATATCGTCCCGGACGATCCTGGGAGGAAAATCCAAGTCAGAGAGGAACAGTAAGGGAACGATGTCTCACATTCAGAAACTCAAGCTTCAAGAAAACTTTGTCACGACCTTTAGAGGATGCTGATAAGGTGAATGGAGTTATAGAAGTCCATGATGCTGAAAGGAATCAGAATGGTACTGAAATGGCTAAAGTTAATGGTGAATCAGTCTCTCTATCTAAAGTAATGGTTGCTGAGGTAAAATCAAATTTTCTTTAATTGAGAATAGCTCCTTGAATATACCTTCTTTGGAAATTGGAGGGGGTATAATCTTGAAATCCTACAATATTCCTAATGATGTTAACAAATTTGATGTCTTAAATCAAGTTGTTGAGGAAGGGGAGATAGTTTTCCTAGATAAGGATGTGGTGATGTCCCTTGATGTTTTTTGTTATTAAAGAAGAAGTTGGTCTTGGGTCCTTGGAAAAGGAAGCTGATGTAATGAACGTTCAATTGGAATTTAAAGATGGTGGATCTTCTAATGTCAGGAAGAAAGGTTCAAAATAGCTCAAAGGATTAGGGCCTATAAAATTTGCTCCTAGAAGTAGGAGAGTGGAATGTGATCAAAAAGAGAAGGTGGGGATATCTTCCCCTCTTATTCAATTATGTCTTCTATAACTTTTTGGAATTATAGAGGAGCTAGAAAGAGAAAAGCTTCTCTATATTTCAAGGAGGTTGTGAAGAATCATGGTGTCTCTTTTCTGGGGTTTCTTGAAACCAAATTTACATCTATTGATAAGAGGGATGTCAACTCATTAATTAGTGCTGAGTGGGATTACTTTCAAGTTCCTTCTGAAGGATTGTCAGTAGGCATTTTGGTATTATGGAAATATAGCATGGCTTCTTTTAATGTTTTGGAATCTTCTCCCCAATTTGTAATTAGAGAGTTAGATGTTCTTAATAAAGGCATGTGGATAATTACTACTATCTATGGGAATAAGGATGCATATAGGAGGGCTCATTGGGAGAAGCTATAATTACATTATGCTAGAGACTTGCATATGGTGGTGGTGGGATATTTCAACTATTTGCTTTCTAAGGATGACAAAAAGGGAGGGAAAATATTTTCTTTTTCCCATGGACCTAATGAAATGAAGTCTTTTTTATCTTGTAATAACTTTCATGAGGTTGGATGTGTTGGGATAAAATTTACGTGGTGTAACAATAAGTCTGGTGGCTAACAGTTCCTTGAAAGGTTAGACAAATATTTTTTTTAAATTTAGCTGCTATAAGCTCTTCCCATCGTATAGTGGTTAGGCACCTGGCTAGAGTAGCATCGGATCACTACCCGATCCATTTAAATCTGTTGGAATTCAGTCCTATGTCTAAGAGAACTATCAAATTTTAAGATGTTTGGGCTTCTATCCTGGCTTCTGCTATGGTGGTGAGGGAGGCTTGGAGAAAGAAAACTTTTGGGTATCTTTCTCAAATTCTAAACTACATTATGAGAAGAGCTTTAAAGGCTTTGTTTTACTAGAGTAAAGCCAAGCTTAAAAACTTAAATCTTTTAAATGAAAGTCTCAAGAAGGAGATCTTGGAGTTACAAGTAAAAGAAGTAGATTTTGGGTGTCTTTCGGTTGAAGACAGATGGTCCTTAAAAGCAAAAGTAATTGAGCTGAATTCAACCTTGACTCCGATGAATACGTGGTGGAGGCAGCGTGCAATGGTCAAATGGTTGGTCGAGGGTGATTGCAATTCTAGATTTTTTCAATCTTTTTCTAGTTCAAGGAGGAACTCTAATTTCATCTTCAAGATTAAAGATGAAAATGTGATTCTTGTGGAATATCAACACCGAATTGAATATGTTTTGTTTTAGTTCTTTAAGGAGAAGTAGAAATATAGAAGCTGCTCACTGGATGGTTGGCCTTCTCTGTGGAGATGTTTGGATGAAGATAACATTATAATGTTGAACAAAGATTTCTCCTTAGAAGAAGTGGAGATCATGATCAAGCAGGTTGGTGGGAACATTGCTTCAAGAAACGATGGTATTTCCTACTCATTTATTAAATCTTATTAGGCTATTATTAAAGAAGATTTCTAAAATGCGATTAACCATTTCTTTTATTCAGGGGAATTGTGTAAGGAGTGGAAAGAGACTCTTATTGTGCTTATTCCTAAGGTGACTAATCCTATTTCTCCTTCAAATTTTAGACCCATTAGTCTATGCAACACTATTAATAAAGTGGTTGTCAAGGTTATGTTGAATAGATTGTCATTTATTATTCCTAAGCTGATCTTTGAAGACCAAGTGGAATTTCTAAAAGGAAGGTCGATATTTGACCATTTTCTTGTAGCACATGAAATCTTTCACAAGTTCAGGTATTCTAAATCTTCTAAGGGTTTAGTCTCTTTCAAAATAGATATGGTGCAAGCTTATGATTCTATGGGCTGACCTACTTTGGTGAAAGCTTTAGATTATTTTTTATTTCCCGCCAAGTTTTCTATTTTAATTATGAAATGTGTTTAAAATCTTACCTTCTCTTTGTTGATTAATGGCAATTTTACTGATTGGATCAATATTATAAGTGGCTTTCGACAAGATGTCCTTTGTCACCTTTTTTGTTTATTATGTATTCTCAACTCTTATCGAATGATTTTTTTACAAAGAAGTGAGTCAATTGGAGTTTGTGTTTGTCCAAATGGACCAAAGATTTCACATTTGCTCTATGTGGACAACATCATTATTTTCTCTGAAGCCATGATGAAGGTGGTGAAGGAGATCAAAGGTATTTTAATGGACTTTTGTGTTGGACAGGTGAAAAGGTAAACATTAGTAAATCTAGAATTTTGTTTGGAAAAGCTATAAGAAGGCAAAAAAGGAGAGCACTTTCTTTTATTATGGGATTTAAATCGGTTAAGGAAATTTATTATATAGAGTTAAAGTTACTTTGAGGAGGCTAGTAAGAGCATATTTTCAATTCATTATTGATAAAGTCTTGAGGATGTTGAACATTTGGGGTGGTAAATTCATCTCTTTAACTAGAAGGATCACTCTTGTTAAGTCAATTTTGCTCTCTTTTCCTATTTTCCATTCTACTCTTTCATTTATCCCAAAAGGTGTCTTAGATGAAATGGATAAGTTGTGTAGAAGCTTCATTTGGAATAAAAGGGATGGAGGTGCTGGGCTACATTATGTTAATTGGGAAATGATGTGTAGGTCGTTGAATTGTGGAGGCCGAGGATTACATTCCTATTCAAACAAAGTTGGACTGTTAAGGGCTAAGCTTGCTTGGAAATATGATCAAGAAAAAGACTCATTGTTGCATAAAGCTCTTTATCCGAAATATGGTCCACTAAGTGATGCTGCTATTTCAAAAAATGTAGGCTCAGCTATTTGGATATTGATTACTGATGGTGGGAAATTCCTCAAACCAATTGTTAGATAGAGCATTGCTAATGGTGAATCTATTGATGTCTTCAAAGATACTTGGATTATGGATAAAAGAATTAATAGATGGCCGACATTTGTGATGTCACAACATAACAACGAATTGGATGTGGATATGTTCATTTCCAATGGATGCTGGGATGTAAGAGAATTGAACAAGTTCTTTGGGAAGGATCCTGTGGATCACGTTTGCAAGATACAAATTTTGCCAGAACTTTCTGAAGACAGGATGGAACCTATCCATCAGAAATCTGGAAAGTCGATTTATGCAATGGCAGCTAAGGCATTGGAGCAAGACCATTCTGATTTTCAAAACTGGGTGTTGATGAAAAAGCTAAGCTTATTCCTCAGGTGGAGACCTTTAGGTGGAGAATTCTTAATAATGCTATTCCTACTTACCACTTCTTGTCATATAGGAGATTGTAAGGGAATGACAGGTGTCCAAGGAGTTCTGATGAAGTTGAAGACATTGATCATGTTGTAACCAAATGCAGGAAGTTGAAAGAGGTTGTTCAACACTTAAATAGACGGGGTTTTGGAATTCTAACATTTGATTCTTTTGAAGATTGTTGTAGGTGGCTGGCTAATTAGAGTACTTGGTTAGTTAAATTGTTTTGTAATACTATTTTCTTCTCCTGGAAGGCAAGGAATGAGCTAGTTCACAGAGGCATTGAGGGCAGCCCTTTGGTGATTGTGGCTAATTCTATAATTATGCTGCAGTTTCAGCATCTTATAATTATTTTAACTCTGGCTACCAGGATGTTAATCAGCCTTTCAAGTTTTTGGTTAATCGTTGGAGTCCTCCTCCACCCGATTGGATCAATGTTAATGTGGATGCATCGTTATTACCATATTACAAAGCTGGTATTGGTGGTGTTTTTTAAGACTACATGGGCATATTTCTGTTGGCATTTGGACATGCATGTGTTCATTGGGATGTTTCTCGATTGGAGCTTCTAGAAATTCAATCTATCAAGGATGTTATTAAATATTGGATGTTTTTTTATAAATGTCTACTCATTGAAGGTGACAACAAAATATTATCAAGTTTCTTTAGGATGCTGTTAGGAGAGGTGAACAGGAGTTGGGGGACCTTTCTTTTATCAAGGATTTTAATTATGTAATTTTTAATTATATATATTGGAAGTGTAATAAGTTAGCAGATTTATGTGCTAACTATGTTTTTTTTAGTTCTTTTATTTGGAAAGACATTAGTATGAATAAGGTTCCTCCTTCTTTTATTAGGTTGTTAAAGGAGGAATCAGATGCTACTAGTTTGTAGTTTATATTGGTTTCTTTAGTTTTTAATAAAACTTATTGCTTCTTTCAAAAAAAAAAAAAAAAGTGGTGGTGCACTCTAACAAACACCTACCACCTACCCATCAGAGAGATGATAGTGACCCTGCAAGTTGTTTAGGTGATTGCACGAGTCAAAATCGATGGTGCAATGATGATCATCCCCCTAGTGGTTGGGAAGGCCTACATTGGTCCACTTAATCGGAGTGTTGTGGTGAGATTTTGGGTACCCACCTAAACCCAAATTCTACTTATCACGATTCAGAGGAACATGCGATCGAGGCTACTTTAAAATGGGTAATCCACGAGCCCATTTGATACTCCCTCTTAGATGGCTTAAATGGACCTTCTATAGCGAAATGTATGATGATTTTCCCCATTATATTTTTATAAGACATGTTAGGGCATACATTTTGAATATGACTGGTTGCTTCTTGCTCCATGATACTTCTAGTTCCCATGTGCACTTGTAGTACTTACCCTTACTTGAGCATATTGAGGTTTTTGCACAATACTCACTCGGAGCCTCCATATGGGCATATTTGTACATATATTGAATTTATCAACAAAATCCACATGATTGTATATTGTGGAATGCCTCCCACTTCTATAGGTCTAGTCATGGGAGCTACTACATGTTGATAGACTAACACTTTCGGATACCTTTTGCTCGTCATATAGTTAGGAAGCTATTGGGATTCCTGAGGTATTTCAAACATAACTAATTATTCTTTTGATCTCCAATAACATTATTTATTAAGTGGATTCTATATATTATATATGGGCTGAGGAGAGGGTTTGGGAGGTACTATAAGGGAACATGGTGACATATAGAGATGAGATGGATGGCCTATAGTAGAGCCAAGAATGTAGCTATATAATTAATAAGGGAGTCAATATTTGACTCAACCTAAAAATCTAAAAAAAACCTGACCCAAAAATTCTAGGTTAGGGTCAATATGTTTGTCATGCAAGGGGGTTTGGGTTCAACAAACTAGTCAGTTTCAAAAATTTGATCGATTTCTAGTTCATTTAAAAACATAAGAAAGACTCACTCATGATCTAGATCTAACCTCCCACAATTCTGCTCCGCACTGATGAAAAAGATATGCACTACAAGAAAATGGGTCAATAGCGACCAAAAAATTAGAGACAAAAAAAATTTGGTCGCTAAAGATATATTTTAACAGCCAAAAGTAAGTGTGGCCTCTAAATAATAAGGAATCTTAATATTAGCCTCCAAAAAGGAAATTTCGCTTCTAATTTTTCCACTAAAAGTCTAAAATTTATTTTTCACAAATATATACATGCCATTTTAGTAACTAATTATTCTTTTTAATTGTATACATAATAAAATTTTAAAATATCATTAACCTTTTATATAATGACATTTATTCCATAAAGTAAAATTAGGTTAATGTATGGATGATTTGTTTGTAAAAAATAAAGTGGTGTAATTGATTAATCATTCAATTTGTACAAAATATATGTTGTAGTTTCCTTAAAATTGGCTCGACCCTTATTTGTCTAGATCCTTTATCGTCGTATGCTTCGTAGATATATTTGGAGTCCAAGTGGGCAGTGCTCCTTGACGGGGTTCAACCTGCCCGGTCAGGTCGTAGGGTCAAGGGGCAGCACCCCCAAAATAAAATTTTTTTGTAAGAATAATTTTGAAATTAAAATTAAAAAATAAAATGATAAAATCATTCTAATATTTATATTTTTATGATGAGAATTAAAATAGTTTATTGATAAAATAAATTATACTATATATTATCTAAAATTTATCAATTATTTATTTAAATAAAACTATACATTAAAAAAACTCAAAAACCTACTCTCACAATCTTATCATTGTCACACACGTGAATTGATCTCAGACTCGCACACGCGAACTGCTCTCAGTTTCACAATTCTCGTTTTCCCTACCCTTTTAGCGACGACCTCCAACTGCAATCGATGGACTCCATACGACCATAACCTTTCTCAGTTTTGCTATTCCCGTTTGATATGAGTTTCTTCCCTCACACTTCTTCGAACCATTCTGCAAACTCTCCTCCGTCGGTTTCTTCCTCTCAGGTTATCCCTAATTACGTTCTTACTCTTTTCATTTCAAAATTTCTATGATATTCTTTATACTATGATTGCCTCACTGTTTTATCGTATCATTCAATATTATTGATTGCTATAGTTTCTTTAAGAGGTTAGGGTTCATTTTCAATGGCTAATAGGTAAAGATCCAGTGATTTTTATTATTTAATTTGAGCTAGTTGTTTTTCAACTCCCTTATTATTACAAAATTCTTCAAGGGAGATGTTGATTGACTACGGCTCTCCTATTTTTTTCTTATTTTGACCAACACATTTACCTATAAAATGTCTGGTATTCACATTGTTCTTTACCATTTTAACTAGGAGAGGGATAGGATGAATATGTATAATGAACTTATTGAGTTCCTGTTCATCATCTCTATGCGCTAATGCAGAGATAACAAATCACCTGTAGAAAATAATTCAATGAGGGCTTAAAGTTAATTTATAATAATAAGTGACACAAACTAATACTTAAAATGCAGCAATTTACATATAATTTATGCTTTCATATTTTAATAATGCTAATATTTTTTTTCCCTTGAGCATTTTATTTCTTTATCAATTGAACATTCTTGGTTTTTTCTCTCCAATATACTTTGCACATTTTGTCCCCAATTCTAGGATGGCTTCCCATGAGTATCTATAAATTTATTCCTCACCTTCAACTAAGGAAAGCTTTTCAATAAAAAGAACATTGTGCTTATCATTGTCGCGCATAATGCTATCTACAAAGATAACATAGATCTAATTTTACATACATCATGCATCTGAGTGCTCACCATGAATGCTTTTTGTATATTTGTATTTTTATAGATATTTTCTTTATCCAAAAGCCTAATACTCGGTTCATCTTCTTCCATTTTTCCTCAGCTCGAAATTCTCGAAACCTTAACTATTTAACAGAGCAAATTCTATAGCACCAATTCTTGTGTTCTTATCTTCAATATTGAACATAAGTGAGTATATTTCCTTTTCCTTATTATCAACCATCCTTATACTAATTGATGAATTAGGACCCAGAGAACTTCAATTTGAGAGTTTTTAAATCTGCTTAAGGGGAGATCTCTCTACTCTTAGAAGATTTGAAGTTTTAAGTATGCCTTACAACTTTATCAATCATACCCTCAAATTTTCAATGTAATATATCTCGAATGATATGATTGGAGGGGACATTTACATACATATAAGGCAATTCAAACTAATCCATATTTCATAAGATATTGAGAACATAATAGAAAGTTCGAACTATGGGTAAACCTTGTTTGAATATGGTTCTAGCAAGGTTTGAATAAGGCTTATCACGGTTCAAGCAATATTCAAACATGTTTATAATATCGAACAAAGTTGGATTAAGTTTAGCTAAATTTCAAATAATGTCTAATGATATTTGAATATGGTTATAACAAGTAATATGATCTTTATTGCAATTCAGAGTTTAGTGTTTAGTATGTGAACAACTCCTTTCCACTAGAGTATACAACTATAGGTGATGAATACATTTAAATCTAAATAGCCTAATGTATAACATCATTAATCTTGAACATATAATATTTTGAAAGTCAAAGCAATCACTATGAATCTTGACCAAAGACCAGTCATACAAGATTTGAGATCCCTATAGTTGGAGAAGGTATTGATCTCTCCCTTTTATAGAAGCTCATGTGAGTTCTTGGTCAAGGTTTATTACTCATATTTTAATATAGTAGAGCCTTTTGGTTCGTAAGTGATCTTTTTGTTATATTTCTGCATGTAACAAAATAATTGGGATATTTTGCTAGTTACGGTTATTACGAGTCATTTAATGTCATATTTCTGAAATAATTCACATTCATCAACCATATGCAAGCTAAAGTACAAGATTGAGGATACATTTTGTGTAGTTTTTCTTTTGTCATTTGAAATGTCAAATCAATGGACTTTGGATTTAGTAAAGAGATGAATTGATAAGTTTTTTTACTTTTCAAAGATTGGGTCTTTAAGAAGGGTATGCTCTTAATGATCACGATGTTGGCTGTTTCATGACTATATCATGCGTCTTTTTCCATACAAATAAAAAATTTAGGAGAAGCTATCTCCTAGTATATATGTGTGATGCTTGGATTGTTATCCTAGTGATTTTTTCTCTTGGCTTTTCATATTCCATAATTTTAATTTATTGGTTGGCCTATGTAAGTGAATTTGTTATGGGGAGAGTTTTAGTCATTTGGTGATTTTTGATTATCATGAATTTTTATGTGAAACATTGTTGACCTCTGTGTATTACCCTAAAGAAAAAAAAAATAGAGGACTTAAATCTCTTGCATGTTATGCAACGCCGCTCATCAAATCCCTGAAATCTCGCCAAACTAGTGTGTAAATCTAACCAAATCACTGTTCATGTGGTGTCGTTGCAGTCGTCCTGTGTTTGCCTCGATCGCGTCTACTCATAACATGGAAATTAATTTTATACATTTTTAAAGGTCATTTTACAGCCCTAATAATTCAAATACAAGTTTTCATCCAAGATGAACCATTAACAATCCACTTCAATTTATAAAGTACTAGCAATTTGTATATTCAACTTGAGCTTGTTTACTACATGTTGCATAGCTCAAAATAAGAGCCCATGTTCATTTAAGTTCATTCTACTGCTGAACAATGCATGTATGATTTTTTCCCTCTAAGATCAACCAATGACTATCCCATCGATTTAGAAGATAGTAGCACTCTTTTAAATTCAACTTAAGCTTGGTTTCCATAATGCTACATAACTCACAACTCATAAAAAAAACCCATTAGTAAAATGGAGATCCACCAAAAGTAACATCATATTTCAGTCAAATCGTATTTTATAGCTGCCTCTAACTATTCCATTCTAGTTAGGAATCCAAACTACCCCCCATCTTGAGAAGAAGGCTGATTTAAAGGGAGGAAAACAACATAGTTTATAAACATTTTTATAAGTTTTGTTCTAGTTGTTCACATTATTAAAGGGGTTATTGTTTCATAACCTTAAATACTTTTTGTCAGCTACTTATTTGAATTGATATAAAACTTCACAACAAGAACTTTTTGTAAGATTAGTCATGCAATAATTATTTTTTCTTCATAATTTTGTCAGGCCAAATTAATGGATAAAAGTTGGATTAATCTCAATAATAGACGTTTGTGACAATATAAGGATGAATTCACTGCATTTATTAAATTTACCCTTGAAAATAATCCTCAAAAGTAGAAGATTCGGTGCCCATGTCGATACTGCACAAATGTCTTTTTTCAGTCTTATAGTGTCGTAGAGAATCATTTACTAATTAATGGAATGCAAACATCATATATTGAGTGGACATGTCATGGAGAAACATCTCAAGCTTTCAGTGATACGGATTTAGGCAGAAGAGATGTAAATGATCTTAATAATACAAATGAAGAGATTGATGAGATTCAAGAAATCTTTGAGAATATACATAGGGGAACTTTCATGAACTCTACTCCCAACAATTCACCAGATGAGGAATGTGATAATATTATCGATAAAGATGAAACATCTATATTTGATAAATTACTGAAGGATGCACAGCATGATTTATACCCTAGTTCAGATTTATCTATGTTGTATGCTCTTGTAAAGTTACTACACATTAAAGTTCTTAATCATTGGACAAATAAATCATTCAACATAATCCTTGAATTCATAAAATCTATCTTGTCAAAGGGTGAAACACTTCCATCTTCATATTATGAATCAAGGAAGATTTTATCAGACCTCGAATTAGGATGTGAAAAGATTCATGCTTGTAAAAATGATTGTGCTTTATTTTGGAAAGATTATGAGGATAAATAAGAATGTCCTAAGTGCATGGAATCAAGATGGAAAGTTAATGATGGAAAAGAAAAGAAAATTCCTCATAAAATTCTACGCTATTTTCCCATTACATCTCGATTACAACGGTTATCGATGTCAAGAAAAATTGATCATGAAATGAGGTGGCATAAGGAAAATCAATTTGGGGAAATTTTTTTATTAAGAAATCCAGTTGATTCTAAAGTTTGGAAGGATTTTGATATTAGCTTTCCTTGGTTTGCAGAAGATTCACGTAATGTACACCTTGCATTAGCTTCAGATGGATTCAATCATTTTGGTAATATGAGCACTTCTTATAACATGTGACCCGTCATTCTTATACCATATAATTTACCTCCTTGGAATTGTATGTCTTCTGAGTTTATGTTTATGACACTATTAATTCCTGGTCCAGTTGCTCCTGGGAAAGAAATAAATGTGTATTTAAAGCCCCTTATAGAAGAATTAAATGATTTATGGGTGAATGGTATCAACATTTATGATTTTGTAAGTAAACTACCTTTCAAAAGCATGCTGCTCTTTTATGGATTATAAATCATTTTCCAGCTTATGGTATATTATCGGGTCATAAAGTACATGGTTATAAAGCTTACCCAATATGTGACAGTGAAACTTCTTCACAATATTTATGAAATAAAATTTGTTACATGGTACACAGACGTTTCTTGCCTAAGGAGCAAAAATGGAGAAAAAGTAGAAAGTTTAATGAAAAGTATGAAGTTAGAGTAAGACCTCAAAATTTAACAGGAGATGAAATATTATTAGAAATGGAATCATTAAAGGATTTGATGTTTTGAAAGCATCCTAACTATAAAAAAAGAAAACATAACCTTCATGAATCACAAGTGTATTTTTTAAGTTGCCTTATTGGAGAAGTCTCACATTATGTCATAATCTTGATGTAATGCACATTGAAAAGAATATTTGTGATAATATTCTGGGAACCTTATTAAATATAGAAGGAAAGCCAAAAGATACAGAGAAAGCTCGTTTGGATCTATAAGATATGGGCATAAGGCATGAGACACATTTGCAAAAATAAGGTGAGAAGTATCTTAAACCTCCAACCTCTTACACACTTTCTCCAAAAGAGATAGAAGGGTTTCTCAACTTTGTTAGATCAGTAAAGTTTCCAAATGGTTTTGCAGCAAATATATCTAGATCAGTACATATTCAAAATGGCAAGCTTATGGGATTAAAAAGCTATGATTGTCATGTGTTGTTACAACGAATCCTTCCTTTAGGATTGCGTGGATATTTAGATAAGGTTTTGTATAATTCTTTAAGTGATTTGCCAAGATTTTTTAGGATATTATGTGCTAAGACATTGAGATTGGATGTGTTGGAGAAATTAGAAGATATGATCGTTAATATAATTTGTCGGTTTGAAATGATATTTCCACCTGCTTTCTTTCACATAATGGTTCACTTGGCTGTTCATTTTTCATGTGAGACTAGGCTTGCTGGACCTATTCAGTATATGTGGATGTATCCAATTGAAAGGTTACTTCTTGTGCTAGTAACGTTTATTTTTTTATATATTTTATTAATTATTTTGCATAATTTTTTTATTAAAATTTGTTTATATGGTAGAAATCTAAGTGTTCATAAACGGAATGCTAGGAACAAAGCTCGCACTGAAGGATCAATTGTAGAAGCTTATGTTGTTAATGAAGCATTAACATTTTGTTCTAGATACCTCCGTGTCATGAAGAGTAAAAATAATCAAGATGAAGAATATAATGATGATGTTCATTTGCATGAAAATCAACTTTCAATTTTCTCTAGAAGAATTCATCTGGTCAACCACATTTCACTACATTATCTTGGAGTGAGTACAATTTAGTTTGATGGTATGTTCTTAACAATTATGAAGAGTTAAAGCAATACCTTAGGTATGCAATTAACTAAAATGCTGATGATATTAAACTTATTTACAAATAATATATTACTCTGTAATTAAATCTTATAAAAATTATGTATCAGTGAACATGAGAATGAGTTAAGAAAAGAAGATTCATTTATTCAAGATGTGGCAACAAAGCAAAAAGATCAGTTTCCATTATGGTTTGAATAAAGAGTGAGATACTCAATTCATAATTTTGTTTGCTATTTATATTTCTAAATTTTTTTCTAATGTTAACAATTTCACAAAACTTGATTTTTTTCGGGCTTCTAGATGAAGAGCTTGGATCTTCATAAATCATTGGAAGGTAATGAAGATCTTTATTCTTTAGCAATGGGTTCAGATATTCGTGTCAATGTATATTCAGGGTGCATTGTTAATAGAGATAAGTTTCTAGTCAACCAATGTGGCATTCAAAGGGTAAACCAGAATAGTGGTGTATCAGTTCAGGGTTCTCATAAAGATGAAAGTATTAATTTCTATGGGGTTTTAACTGATGTTGTTGATTTGAACTATATTGATGAAAATCATGTCGTATTGTTCAAGTGCAAATGATTTGATCTTGAGCATAAAAATCCCATTGTAATTGTTGATGATTTCACATCTATTAATATAAGTAAAATTTGGTATGATAATGATCCTTATGTATTAGCAGGTCAAGTTACTCAAGTATTTTATATTCAAGATACAAAGTTAAGAGGTGATTGACATGTTGTACAGAAATTGCAGCATTGGCATTTATTTGATCCCACCCTCTTGAATTACTTGAATGAATATCAACTTAACACTGACCAGCTAACTGAAAATATAACATATCAAGAAGATGAGCAAAATGATATAAACTTCAAATATGATTTTGGTGAGATTGGTCCCTTACATAGAGAAGATGTAGAGTCATAAATTTTGGAATCTGTACAAAATATGCATTTATAACCAACTCAGACTACTGATTTATACGTGATGAAGATGAAAAAGAGGATTATGATGCAACATTAGCTGAATATTTTAGTGAAGATGATGTTGACATACATATCAACATTGATTGTGATAAAGACTAGGTTGTTCTTTATGAATTATTTGTTTTATATATTATAATAACTTGATATATTTGATTTTCAATAATATTTTTTTGTTGTTTCATTTTGCAGTTTATCAAGTCATGGCTCCAGGAAAATAGATAAGCTCTCGAATAATTACAAATTACTCACATTTATTTGCACCATCAACTAGTAATAATGTGTAGACTTCATTAAAAAATGATGCTTCACATGTCGTATCTACTACTAATAATGGTAAGTTGGTATTTTTTTAGCTTATTAGGTTAAATTCTTTTTAATGTTTTTTTCTCTATCAGGCTTAAATACTATCCTTTGATAAATATCATTTCTTTTGTACATTAGTTTCTTAACTGTTTGCATGTATCAATTGAAGGAGGTTTTCCTATAGGAGAAGCATCTCCAATAGCTAATAGGCCAAGTTTACCTCATCCATCAGCATCAGAGACAGAGACAACTATCATTGATATTATTACATATGGCTTCTTCAAATTTAATAATTATGATAAATATAAATGACTTTTTTATTTACTTTTTTTTTTAGCTTCAAGTTCTAATAAAAAAAAGGGGTCCAAATTGAGGTGTAGCATTAGAGGAGCATTACATAACAAAAGGTAAGGTATCAATAATCATCCCAGAGGGCTTGAATAGGCCAGTTGGATAGCATCACTCAAAGTTGTCTAGAGAAGCGGATATTATAATTAGAAACTTTGCACCCATGCAAGTCAAAAAATGGGATCAAGTGACTGATATTAATAAAGAAATACTTTTAAAAATTTTGATGGTAAGAACTTTAACGATTATTTTAGTTATTTGTGATATAAAATTCAATTCCGTTTATGAATATCATTTATCTTTATGTTTTTGTTACTTTCGACATTGAAGCTAAAAAATTGATGGTAATAACTATTATACTTTTCTTCTACTTTTACATAGCACTCTATTTTGTTTTTTTGAGAGACAAAAATTGATGGTAATAACTATTGTGCAGCTTTTTAGTACAATAAAGTCATCACAAACAAAGTCTTAATCTCAGTCATTCATATATAACAACCTATTTTATTTACAACCGTTAGATACATTTATGTTTACTGTTTGTGATGTATTTATAGCAGTAGTATACAGCTGTTGTAATGTGTGATAGATACAATGATTGTCTTTTACCTCATAGCTTTGTATTATTTTATCTTCTTTCAATATCAATAAAACCTTCTTCTACAATTATAACTTTACATGCACGTAAGAGTATCTAGCATTGTTGTGACTGTTTACATACCTATAATCATGAGTTTCATGGTTTGGCAGTAGTGATTTCATTATTTATTACATACATGTGATATAATGTTGTACTTGGTTTCCTTTTAATGGCAAATACAAGTGTTGCACCATTGTGTTTGTTAGAATTAGAGGTTCTATATCAACATTGCAAGAAGATAAATCTCCATATTGCTTTGGCTGCCCTCTTGACCTTTCATGTAAATATGATTTGGACCAAGTCTTTCTATCAATCTATGAAGTGAATAACAGCGAGGACATTCTCACACCACCTCTATTCTTCTCAGCATTTGATAAAAATGCACAAACTGTTATAATGTTGCATGAAGATTTCAGATCTCTTCTGGTAGAAATCGAACTTTGCCAATTAGTATTCTAACTTATTCGTGGATGTTATAACTGAAGTGGTGCAAAGCATTAAAAATGAAATGGGCTTTATATGTGCAACAGTTCTTCAAATCTTAATAATATTGAATAGTTTCATGAGCTTCACTTGCATGTTGTTGATAGAAAATTTAATTGCTATGTTTACAAATTTGCACTTTTTTCTATTCCACGGATATATGTATGATTGGCATAAAGAAAAGCTCATAATGTTTGATAAAATGAGTTAATACTAGCTTGTAGGCTAACCGTGTGGCATTATTGTTTGTGATTGGCATAAGGAAAAGTTCATTACTGTTTGTGATAGTATGGATCTGTAGAATGAAGATGCACTAGTTTGCCACTTTACCTTTTTATTGTTCTCTTTGCTAGCTGAGAGGCTAACCGCAATTGAAATAATTTTTTTGCGCCGTTACTACCATCATGCACTTTCAATGTTTGTGTGGCATATGCTCTTATTGGTACATGCAGCAATAATAAGAAAAGATGTAAGGTTTCGATCTCCTTTTGGTGGCATCATTGTATGCTTTCCCAAGTTTTACCTATGGGTGGTTTCTCCATCTGTTTGATTGATAGTTCTGAGGAGGAATGCACAAGGAGGAATCGGAACCAATTCAGGCATTCATAGCATAAAACACCCTATAAACTTAGTTTTGTTTGCTTGTGTGATGATAGGTTAGTGGGGTAGTGAGACAGGATGACCTTTGAGAGAACTATAAATGACAGTGATGATGGTAAGACTTATAGGATGTATAAAAGTAAGGAGGAAAATCTTAAGATTAGCTAACCTTTTCTTATCCAAAATATTTTGATGTTCCTCTTTTTTGAACCTGTGATTCCATATTTTGATGTTCCTCTTGGCAGCAGGCTGGCGTCGTTAATGAGGTCCAATTTTGTGCTAATTACTGTGTTTACTTTATTTCACTCTCTGTATCATTCTCACATTATTCATGATTCCATTTCCTTCAAAACATTTGTTACGGGGCTTCTATGATTGCAAGTGGGCAAAATATGTGGTCAATTCTGCTTAATAGTCAGTCAAGTGATGCTCAATAGTTATGCTCCTTTCAGTGCATAGAACTTTGCATCTAGGAGTCTCTTTTGTGGGCTCAATATGTTGGCCAAGGTTGGATGAACACACTACTTCTATCATATTTAAATGCGTATTTATTAAATTTTATTCTTTTAACTTCTTTTAGTCAGAATCATTATGCATGCATGCTAGGTTAATGTAATAGAATTCGTATTTTTATCAAACATTGATATGAGTAAACTGTAGCAATGTATCACTCATCATATTTTTTACTAAAATTTACTAATTATATTGCTTGTATGATCATTATGTCGACTTTTTTGTATTGATCTTCTATGCCATTTTATACGTCTGTCCTCTTTCCTTTGTAGCATTTCCACCCAACAAAAATAACCCTTTTTACGTGGGTATTTTGACACAGTTCTAAGGTCTTGATCAATGTATCCCATCTTTATAGCTAATACAGTGGTTGTCTGCGAAAGCATATAACATTAGGCCTTGCCTGTCCTCATCTATGAATATCTTTTGGCATCTTGCCATTCCCTGATTCATTACATCATCTATATCTTCATTTACTTTTGTTTACCTAGTATCTTCCAATAGTTCATTATCATGCATATTATTGAAGAATAAGGTTTTAATGGTGGGAATAACGTCCAATTTTTATCTGGAGCTCCTTCATTATACTCATTGTGAAGGCTCCTGAAAAAGATCTTTAGCGTTGATGGACCATAAATTCCATGTAATCTTTGTAATGATAAAATAGTTTTATGGCTACCAGGTAGAGTAACACACAATGACAAGCATTATACACAATTCCATAAATTCCATATATCCTTCATTATAATATTTACAGGTACGTAGTGTGTATAATACTTGTACAGTGAATAATACCATAGCGTGTATATGTATGTTTTTACATAGCGTGTATATGTATAATACCAGGTACATAGTGTGTATAATACTTATACATAAGTATTATACACACTATGTACAAGTTTATAATCTCTACCTCGTATATTATGTGTGATAATTTTATGAACCATAAATTTCATATATCCTTCATCATAATCTTTGAAGAATGAATCATAGTTTACAAAAAGTACAAGTCTAATTCAATACAGTGCATTGGTTGCTCTATATTCACCAAATTTACGAACTCTAACATATACATGTTTAAATAAAGATTTCAAACAATTTAACGTTGCTTTCAAAAAAATTTGTAGGTAAAGATTAATTTGTCCATTGAAGAATCACATGTAAAGGATTGTGTGATGCACATGATGAGCAAGTGATTTTTTGATTTTCTCTCAAAGGCTTATGTACATTATAAAAAACATGGAGGTGGAATGTTAGCAAGACAAAAGCCTTACAAAGAACTTATTGAGAGACCAGATGATTTGATTTGGTTATGTAATTTTTTGACTCAGAAACATTTAAGGGGTGTCTTTAATTAAAAAAAAACTATAGGTTTGCTAATTTACTTATATTGTTATTAGTGATTGATGAAACTTCTTATTATGTAATGATTTTGCGAGGAAAAATTGATTATTAAAGATAATATAACAAAAATGTGATGAACATATGTATAAAAGACATCCATATTAAAATATTTAAATTTCAAGCATATGAAGATCAAATTTTCTCGCTACTTTTTTTTGTTATATTATGTTTAATCAATTTTTTTTATACAAAAAAAATCAGAATCAAACTGTCGAAATCGTTCGATGTTGAAGGTCATTCACCAAATGGGCACAAAGTACCTCGTAGCTCATTTATATGATCAGGTATCTATAATTTTTTAGTTGTTTAAATTTTGAAAACTATTAATTTGTGATATATATTTTGTTATGGTGTAGAAATTAAGCATGATTGAGTTACACAAGGAGTTTACAGACAAAGAAAAAAATGGGTTTCTGAAGATTGTCAGGCAAAATATGTTAGTATAAATTTAATTTTTTAGAATTGATTTATTAGTAATTTTTTTATCTTTTTTGTGTTGATTTTTCTTAAAACATATAGGACAAGATGATGAAAATTTGTGAGAAAATTATTGATGATGGAGGAATAGTTGACGAGACAATCAATTGTGCTAAAGTTTTAGGTGAGACATCGTCATATATTCGTGGCCTTGGTTATGGGAAAAAGCTGATAAAGAAAACTAAAATTGTCAAATCAAATGCATCGTCCGAGAGAGAGACCGATCTTGAAACAAATTTAAAAGTTATACAGAGAAATATGAGGAATAGAGTAAGATCATTAAATCTCAGCAAAAAATGATAGATTGCTTAAAAATGATAGAAGGAAAAATGGGCATGCAACCCCCTAATGATGATGGTAAGTATTTAAAATATACACATTAAGGTTGACTTAATAAAATTGAAAATTTTGTTTAACTAATATTATAAATTTCTTCTTGTCGGTCCAAACTTCTCAAATGAAGAAAATGATGATTAGAGATCTGATTTATTTGTATTATTTGTAACTATAATGTTAATAATTCGCTTTCAATTTAGCTCTTGCATTGTGAGCCTTTGAGTTGTGGAAATATAAGTCTATTGTAGTATAGGAGCAAGTTCACAGTTTATGTACAAAATTTGGGCTTGAAAAAATGCATTTGTGATGATCCTGCTAAAACCTACTCTCATTCAGACCAAGAAGACAACACAATGAAGACTCATAGTGAAGAGATGTCTATATCTATGGGTGAATTTTTGAATGGAGAACTCATTAATTAATCTATCTGCTAGCTATTTTGCATATTCTTGTAGTTATCGTTAAATGAATAATTAATGATTTTAATGGTTTTCTTAATGACTGTAGATATACAAACCTGTACTCAGTGAATCTAACTTATGCCACTGTTAAGGTAAGATGCTTTCCCTCTGCTTTCCTTTAGCATTAAAAACTACCTTATCCATTTAATAATCATTCAATCGTCCCGTCATTTGAACAAGTTCGTCCTGGACGATCGTGACGATTGTACAGATGAAGTGAAAATTAAAAACTAAAAATTGCACACAAACGGTTCAAAATCTGATAATTTGACACACTGCACAATTTGTCCCGTATGAAAAAATTTCGTCCTAGATGATTCTCACTCAAAATTTTTAAATCATGCACTCAATCAAAACTAAAACATAAACACAACCAAAACTGCATAAAATCTCAAAAACTCAAATACAGAAAATCACAAACAAAAGATCAAAAACTCATAAAAAAACACACAAAAAATATTAACTGGAAAACACATATCAATGTTGCAGAAAATATTTTTAATTAAGCATTCAAATCAATCACACCAAGCCTTATTCTTCATGTACTGAAAGTATCAAAGGTGAAAGGTTTTGTAAAAATGTCTGCAAGTTGATTTTTAGTAGAAACATGAGTGAGTTCAATTTCTCCTTTGGACACATGATCCCTTATGAAATGATGTTTTATGTCAATATGTTTGAATCTTGAATGTTGAAAAAGATTTTTAGAAATATAAATAGCACTAGTGTTTTATCACAATAAATTGGAATAGTGCCTATAGTTAATCCTAAATCAATCAACTGTTGATTTAAATCAAAATACTTGTGCCACACAACTTCCTAATGCAATGTATTCAGCTTCTGCAGTAAATAGGGGCTACTGAATTATGTTTTCTACTGGACCAAGAGACTAAAGAATTTCTAATAAACTGACATGTTCTAGAAGTGCTCTTTCTATCCACCCTACAACCTGCAAAGTCAGAATATGAATAACCAATTATTTCAAATGAAGAGCTAAACTTAGGATATCAAATTTCTAAGTTCTGAGTTCCTAACAGATATCTTAGAATCTTTTTTACTACTGTCAAATGTGATTCTTTTGGATCTAATTGAAATCTAGCACACAAACAAACACTAAACATGATATCAGGTCGACTAGCAATCAAGTAAAGCAAAGATCCAATAATCCCTATAAACTTCTTTTGATCAACATATTTTCCCTTAGGGTCCTTATCCAACAGAATTGAGAAACTCATAGGTGTACTAACAGGTTTAGCATTGTTCATTTCATACTTTTTGAGGATGTCCTTAACATATTTTGATTGACCAAGAAATATACCTCCCTCAATTTGCTTAATACTAAATCCTAAAAAGTAACTTAAATCTCCCATTATACTCATCTCAAATTCACTACTCATTATTTTAGAAAAAATATCACAAAGATTTTTATTTGAAGATCCAAAGATGATGGCATCCACATAAATTTGTACAATGAGTATATCATTTCCAAATCTCTTCAAAAAGAGTGTTGTATCCATACTTCCTTTTATAAATGATCTTTCAAGTAGGAAGGTGCTCAACCTCTCATATTAAGCCCTAGGTGCTTGTTTCAATCCATATAATGCATTTTTCAATTTGAAAATATGATTTGGGTATTTAGAATTTTTAAAACTTGGAGGTTGTTCTACAATAATATCCTCTTGAATTACCTCATTTAAAAAGACACTTTTTACATCCATTTGGTACAATTTAAATCCTCTAAAACAGGCAAAGGCTAGCAAAACCCTAATTTCTTCAAGTCTAGATATAGTGGAAAAGGTCTCCTCAAAATCAATCCCTTCAATCTTATTATACCCCTTAGCAACTAATCAAGCCTTATTTTTATTGACTACACCTGAGTCATTCATTTTATTTTTGAATACCCACTTAGTTTCAACTACACTTTGATCCTTTAGCCTTATAGTTAATTCTAAAACTTTATTTCTTACAAATTGATTTAACTCTTCTTGCATGGCCAAAATCCAAAATTCATCATAAAGTGCTTGATCAATATTAGTGGGTTCTATAGTTGAAATGAAGGCTAAATGATTGACTTCTTTGTTTAATCCATGCCTAGTCCTTACACCCTCACTAGGTTCATCAATTATCAACTCCTTTGGGTGGTTTTTAAAAAATCTCAAATCTCTAGGCAAAGGGTTTTCTATTTCCAAATTTTCTTCCACATTTTCTTCCAAATTTTTTTCCAATTTTATTTTATCAATCTTTTGGGAGTTATCATCTATCTCATCTTCTACAATATTTGGCTCTTCCAAATTTCCAAACTCATCAAATACAACATGTGTGGTCTCCTCAATTACCAAAGTTATTCTATTGAATACTCTATAACATTTTCCAACACTTGAATATCCAATAAAAATTTTTTCATCTAATTTTGGATTAAATTTTCCTAAGACAGATTTTCCATTGTTATGTATAAACACCTTGTAACAAAAAATGTGCAAATGAGACAAATTAGGTATTCTTCCTTTTAGCAACTCATAGGGTGTTTTATTTCGTTTAGATCTCACATTCACCCTATTCAGAACATAACATGCGGTGCTAATCGCCTCAGCCCAAAAATATTTTGGAAGTGAGTATTCTGCCAACATTGCTCGGGCAGCTTCTATTAATGTTCTATTTTTCCTTTCAACTACCCCATTATGTTGAGGGGTTCTAGGTGCAGAAAAGTTGTGAACAATTCCTTTCTCCTTACAAAAATCCTCAAATCTTTCATTTTCAAATTCTCCTCCATGATCACTTTGTATAGTCATGATTTCACACCCAAGTTTTCTTTGAATCCAAGTTAAAATTTTTTTGAATTTCTCTAATGATTCACTCTTACAAAGTAGAAATCTAACCCATGTGAATCTAGAGTAATCATCCACAATCACAAAGCCGTATACCTTCCCTCCTAGACTTACAGTTCCAACTTGTCCAAAAAGAACTATATGCAAAATCTCTAATGGTTTACTAGTTTTAAGATCCTTATTGGAAAGAAAAGAGGACTTTACTTATTTTCCTAATTGAGAGGCATCACAAAGATGGTCCTTAGTAAAGTTTAGTTTTGGTATACCTCTCACTAAGTTTTTTTGGGTAATCCTCCTAAGATTTTTTATGCTAGAATGACAAAGTCTCCTATGCCAAAGCCATGACTCATTAGTTACAGTTTTCAAATAAAAAGCAGTAGGAGTTTGAATGCAATTCAAGCCTAGCATATAAACATTATTAGCCCTTTTACCATTCAAAACATCTTCACCATTTAGGCTTAATATGCAGCTAATTGGAAAAAATTTTACACATTATCCTTTATCACATAACTGGTTTATACTTAACAGGTTATGTTTTAAGCCTTCTACCAATAACACATTTTCAATGTAAAATTTCTTTAGATTTCCAATCATACATGTCCCAATCACCTTCCTTGTTGTGTTATCTCCAAGTGTAACCTTGCCTCCACTCCTAGCTTCCAGCGATATGAATTGTGCAGTATCTCAAGTAATATGCTTTGAGCATCTCCTATCCAGGTACCATATGCTCTCACGAGGTCTTATGTGAGAGCAATCCTGCAAAATTATCAAATGTTAACCTGGGAACCCAAATAAGTTTGGGTTCTCCTTTTGGCAATTTATAATCAGATGCATGTATGATATGTCTAGGTTTATGCATCTTAGGTTGTGAGTATTCACTTTCAGATTCCTCTACTTTCAATTCTATGTACTTCTCTCTTCGTGGTTCACCTGCATCAATCTTTCTTTGGCTAACTCCTTACTCGTAAGAAATTAGCGAACCAAAAAGATTATCAATAGAGTAAATGTTTATATCTTTAGACTCTATAATTGTACTAATTTTAGCATCATAAGCAATAGGAAAACAACAAAGAATTTTATTAACCATTTCAGCATTTATTAGTTCCCTACCCAATGCATGTAAAGAGGTGATAATTTGTGTAAATCTTGTGTACATATCAGAAATGAATTCATTTAGTTTCATGCAAAATAGTTCATAATCATGCAACAAGATATTAAGTCTATATTGCTTAACCTTATTAGTCCCCTCATAAGTTATACAAAGTCTATCCCATATGTCCTTTCCACTTTTGTAAGTAGAGACCCGCATGTAATCTTCTGTTTTAAGAGCACAAAAGAAATTATTCAAGCATTTGGCATTTAGTTATGCTAGGTTACGTTCTTCTAATATCTAATCTGGAAAAGGTGTTTCAAATCTAACTTCGTCAACTAGTCTAGTTAGTTTTGTATACCCTTCATGAACTAAGATCCACATACGATAATCAAGTGACTGTAAAAATGTAGACAAGCGTGTTTTCCAAAAATCAAAAGGTATATTGTCGAACAGTGGAGGTCTAGTTATAGAGTAACCCTCGGGTGTATTTCAGTTTCCAAATGTAACCATCTACGTTAATAAAAAAGTGTTCTAAACTTATGATTTTGAAACTAAGCTCTGATACCACTTGTTGAAACTTGTTCATTATGAATTAGGTTGTTAAACCTAAGTTTATGTCCAAGCGGCTAACCAAGAGGGGGGTGAATTGGTAATTAAAAATTTTACCCCTCTTTTTAAAATTTAAAACCGAGAAAATTAACTTTAGTGAATTTTATAGAAAACATTTTTCAATCACAAGTTAAAAATAGAAAAGCAAAAATAAACGCAGCAGAAAAATAAAAGACACGAGATTTATAGTGGCTCGGTCAAACTTGACCTACATCCACTCCCCGGAGGCACCCTCTGAGTATTGCACTAATACCAATAGTGACTCTCCTTTTGCACCAACAACAAGGCGGAGAAGCCTTTACAAAACTCTCTTTTACCACTACCCGGTGCGGCAGAGAACCGTCGTCCTTTTACACTCTTCCCAGTGTTGGCAGAGAACCCTTCGGCTGTTCACACTCTCTAAGTGTGGGAAGAGAACCCTTCATCCTTTCACACTCTCCTAGTGTGGGCAGGAACCCTTCAACTGTTCACACTCTCCAAGTGTGGGCAGAGAATCCTTCGTCCTTTCACACTCTCCTAGTATGGGCAGAGAACCCTTCGGCTGTTCATACTCTCTAAGTGTCGGTAGAGAACCGGATCTCCTTGACAGATCTTCTCACAAGAAATCTATAAGGAATAGAGAAAAGAGTGAAGTAATCAAAAACCACAAGTAGAGATTCTTACCTTTGAGTTCCAAAATCCTTCACGCTGCAGTAGTAAGAAATCTCCAATAAACACTCTCTCACACTCTCTACTTGACTCTCCTTTTAATTGGCACGAAGATCAGTAAGCAAAAAAATTAAGTGGCAGTCTAAATTGTACTATTTATATGAAAGACAAGAAAAAATTGTCCAAAAATTATAAATTTTCAAGTCAACACGATGTTGATCATCCCGTACGATCGTGGATCATCCTGGACGATCTTACTTAAATGTGTAGAAACGAACCAAATGTATATTGGCACGAACAGAAATCATACCCAAGAATCATTCCATACGAATTAGGTTCGTCCGGTATGAACAGTTATACCATAGGTCAGTTCCCAAAAACTACAGGACGTCGCCAAAATTTGAAGAGTCGGTTCACTTCAGCTGGGACGAATATGAGTTCGTTCGGACGAAATTTTTACAGAGAACAATTCATCCTGGGACGAATTTGCATTCATCTGGATGAAAATTTTCATATAGCATTTCGTCCTTGCATGAATATGAATTTCGTCTGAACAAAAATTTTCCAGGGGACATTTCATCCTAGGATGAATTTGAGTTCGTCTGAATGAAAATTTTTCAGAGAGCATTTCGTCCTGGCACGAATATGAATTTCGTCTGAATGAAAATTTCCAGAGAACATTTCGTCCTGGGATGATTAACATTCATCCTGGACGATCACGACTTAGAAAAATTTTCTTCGACTCCTGTTCGTTCCTTTACTCTTTAGAGGAGATAACTGACTTAATCGTCCCGTACGATCAGTATAAATTTTTTTTTAAAGATCTCCTCAAGTGTGTGTGTGTGTGTGTGTTTATTCACTCAATTACAATCACTCCCTCTCAAACTTAATTCAAATAAAAGTACAAGCTTCAATTCATAAAAATCTCTCATGTTAAATTTGATTTGAAGTCTTCAATAGTCTGGAGTTTGATTTTTCTGAAATGTTAGTTCACACAAGAGCAAAAATAAATCTTCAAAAAGTGTTAGGAGATATCAATACATAAAATAATAATATTTGGAATCATCAAAAATATACAAGTTGCAAGAATGTAAAACATGCAAATAGCAACTCTCTTAACATTATCTTAGGCCTCTTTTATTATCAAGAAAACTTTGTCTGACACATTTAAAGAATTTTTGTTTTCTTGACTGAGAGCCTTTAATATATTTGATGCTGTCACAAACCTTTTCAATAAAACACTCAATTTCCTTCATTCCATCTTGAACGATGAGATTAAATATATGTGCACAACATCTCATATGATAAAATTCATCATTACATAGAAGACCATTTCTCAAATTTAAATGATTTCCAAGAAAATTAATAGACACATTGTTTGAAGAAGCATTATCTAGAGTAACACTGAAAAGCTTACCATCAAGTTTCTATTCTAACAAAAACTATTGGAGTTTTTGAAAAAAGGCTTAACCAATCATAGGGGGGCATGAAACTTAAATTTATAACCTTTTTCCTACAAGCACCAATTGTTATCAATAAAATGAGTAGTTAAACAAATAAAACCCCGTGTTGATAGATGACCATAAATCAAAAGTTAAACAAAATCTACCCATAAAACTAGGTAGTATGGCTTGAATTTGAACTCTTTCCTAAGTAAACATTCTATTTTAATCATTTCATGCAGTGTTTCTATAAACTAGTTGTAGTCTAGTAACAAAGTAATGCTCTAACACCAACCCACTCCATGAATTAAAATGGTAGATTATGCATGGTGATGTAAGAAATAAATAAGTTCAAAATTCTTGATGATCAAACTTACTTTCAACTATAGAAATAGAATTACTGGAGTTACTTTACATAATAAGTTGTCAATATCAAGATAATTGATCTTTTTATAATTTTTCAAGTGACGCCTTAAATTTCCTATGCCATTTTTATTATTTCATTGGTACACTGACCCGCATTTCATACATTTTCATTATTATTTCCCATTATTTATAAGTGGTAACATTTCATAATAACCCCATATAGTTGAAATCATTATCCTCTTTTTTTAGTTCTTCCCTCATTTCCTACTATATTAATATCACCAATCTCCCCAGCATTATGAAAGGCATCACTATCAAATTCAATTTCATTATCAACTAGGCTCGGCTCATTATGCTTAGTAGGATTACTTGCAATAACTATGTTAGAATCATCCACCTAAACATAAAATTGGACATATTTAAAAAAAAACTATATGGGAACCTTAATTAAATACACAAGACAGCAACCCATTCAATCTATTACATATTTAATACAACCATCACACTACCATTCACAAATTTAATAATGTTCAAGCTAAGGTTCATGTTTTAAACATTAAACCCTAGAATAATATATTATGAATATATAATATGATTGACTACTGCAACTAAATTTTACTAATGCTTAAGTTAAGGTTACAAATTTTTAAGTATGCAAATCATTAGATATATTAATACCACCATAAAGTGTCTAAGATTTTAAGAATCCAAATCATCACAAAAAGTGCACACCATTGCAAAAGTGTCAATGTGTAAATTACTAAATTAAAATGGAATACTAGGTAATTAGAACCAGAAGAATAATAACAACAAGTCCAAACATACATAATTACATAACCCAATACTATAGCAAAATATAAGAGGAAACTAAGCTAGAACATGTTAAAACCCTAAACTCCATGAATGAGAAAAGATACAAAATCTTACCATTCTCTTCTTATCTACATATTGTGGAAACTCAGAGATAGAAAAAAAATGAAATAAGGGTTTAACCTTTTAAACCTTTAGGGTCGTCGGACTAGGTTTACCAGTTGCGGGTTGACAACCTCCATTCTCCAACAACTCAACAAGAATACAACATAACAAACATAGCATTACACTATTACTATCTGCAAATGTAAGAATGTAAAACCCTAAAATCCAAAAACCTAAAATATTAAAACCCTAATTTTTTTCTATGGGTCAACCGGGTTGTCGGTTTAACATGAATCCAACCCAAACAATAAACAGGTTCAAAATTTACACCTAAACCTGACTCTTTTCTTTATCAGGATAACCTGAACCTAGATTTTTTAGGTTGAGTTTTTTGGTCGGGTCATTATTTGACACCCATACCCAAGATACCCTATATTTCCTATTTATTTAAGTTAAATGGTTGGTTGTTTAATTTTAATTAATTTAGTTTGTTGACTTTTGAATTGTAATGTTTATAATTTAATACTTAAATTTTATCAACTCATTCATGGTGTTTTCATAATGGGCATGAGGATCAAGGTCTACTTAGGACATGTAGCCCCTTAAATAATAGAAAAAATATAACCAAATTCTAAGGGGTATGTGCGTTATGATTTTTCAAAATTTTGGGTCAAAATATGATAGAATTTTGAAAATTTAATTCAGTAAAATCCATTAATCATCATGATTGGAACAATTATGGTATGTAGCAAAAATACCTAACTTGACCCTATCTAAATTTGAGGTCAATCAAATCTATTTAGTCATCTAATTGCGCATGGATCAGATGGATGGCTCTAATTGTTCCATGTGGTGCTAGTTAGGCCATGCGACATGGGTTCAAAAACATGTCTCATACATGGCACTATCTAACTATGTTTGGGTCATTTTGTTGAAATACATGCAAGATCGAACAATTCAGATTAATCTAGAGGGCTTAGTACAAAAATGAACTAGAATTTTAAATTCTCATATCTTTGTATACAGTGCTCTCAATTCGATGAAATTTGAAACACAGCTTCTTGGTACCCTAATCTTCCATTCCATGGAGTTTGAGGGCTTCATGCATTTAAATATTAAATTAATTAAAGATTTAAGTTTAAACACTTAAATGTAAAAATTCCTCCAACTTGAGGATGGATTCACTTAATTTTATTCTATATGGACTCCTACAAATGTCCTCTACAACCTCCTTTTAGACTCCAAGCTCTAATTTCCATTGGTTTGGATGTTGTTTGAGAATTTTTCTCCTCTCAAATGGGATTTTTTTTTTTTTGAACTAAGGAAGGCTAGGAAAAGCTATGGTGAAGCTTGGAGAGTTTTTTGGAGCTCAAAGCAAGAAGAATGGGAGTTTGGGATGCTATGGCCTGAGAGTATTTCTTAAATAATCCTTCTCCCCTCTTTTTGGCCTTTTCTCCCTAATTCAAGCCAATGGGCCTTCACTAAGAGCTGAGAATTATTGGAAGCTTTCCCTGAGGCTTGCCACATGGTAGGAGTTGTTTAGGGGCATTCCTTTTGGGTAGGTGAAGGAAAATTTAAGGTCATGTGATGTGGAAATAGGGGTTTTTAGATTTTTGTTAATATGGAACTAAATTGGACCAATAGGCTACATGGGGTAGATGAAAAAGAGCTTTTTGAACCTATTTGAAATATTTGCATCAACTAATTTGAACGGGGTTACCTTTGAGTCCATGAATTTGGGCTTTTGAGGGCTTATTCAACCCAATTAATTGACCCAAGTCAAACCATGGGTTGGCTCACTGGGTTATGTATATATGAGTTTGGTTCAATGGTTTTGTGAAAATCATAAGTTTTGAATTTTAAAACCCCATATGTGTGTTTTGGTCAATTGAGGGTTGACTTGGTCAACCAACTTATTCCAAATAATATTTTAAACATATTAGAGGTGGTTTCATACAATGGAGAGATCATTTGGCTCAACATGCATATTTAAGGGTTTAAGGGACCCTTTGGTCAACATAGGCTAACTTGACAAGTCAGGGCTGACCAAGGCTTGGGGTTTCGTTCAATACACTCCATTTCATATATAAAATGTGTTGGAGGAGATTTCATTACTTAGTTTGACTAAGCCATGTTGATGTTTAAGGAAAATTTAGTTTTAAAATGCTTTGGGGTTTTAGGTTTTTCAAGGTTTTGTGGTCAATCATGGTTAACCATGTTGCAATTAGGGATCCTGAGCTTATGATTTTAATAATAACAAATATTATTGATTGTATTTTTATTTTTCCTACCATTTTGTAATGCATATATATTTTTGTGTGTACTAATATTTCAGGTACATCATACACCATACAAAAAGATTCGGAGCTCAAATTTAGATAAGAATAGAAACATGGCTGACAAAAGTCTGTAATTTTTATTTATTTATTTTTAAATTTCTTGAGTCAATATCCTATAAAAGGTGTATTCTATTTTGCCAGCCATGCACACACACAAGAGAGGGAGAAAATAATTTTTAAATTTTTTAACTAATTATATTGTATGATCCATATTATATTGTACAATCCACATCATACAATATGATTTGTTATTTTTGAAAAAACTTAAAACTCTAATTTTATAATTAATATTATTAAACTAATCATATTATACATTCCAGATCATACTATATGATCTATTTAAAATAGAAACCCTAGTCGCCAATCAAAATTAAGTAAGTATTTTGATTTTTGAACTAATCGTAATATATGATTACATTCGTATAGTGTAATTTTTGAAAACTTACTTAGTTTAATCCTCATGATTAATCAATCAAATTAAGGTTTAATTAGTTTGGTTGATCGTATTGTACGATGTAGATGGTATTGTATGATAGGCAGATATAAAAATTAGACATCCTAGCAATCATCCTAGATGAAATCTTAATTTTTGAACTAATCGTATGATATGATGTTAATCATATTAGATGATATGCAGAGATAATTTTCATTCATCCCGAAAATCATCTTATATGATCATAACATAATTAAATTAATCGTATTATACAATATTCAGAACATACTATACGATCAAGTATATAGATTTTAAATAGTTCATCCCAGGACTATTTCATTGTATTGGAAATTATCTATTTTTTTGTACTAATCATACTTTATGATCATCAATCATACTATACGATTAGTTTTGGCATAATTAAAATTTTAGGGTTTTTTATAAACCTTGTATTTAAAAGCTTTTCTTAATTGTCTCAAAGAGAGACTTTTTTTATTGAAGTAATTCTATTGGATATCTTAGAGAATGGAGAAGGATAAAGTGAGTTTTGTAAGACGAAGAATAAGTGTGAGGGTTTTCTCTTGGCTGCTTTGAGCTGAAAGTACGAGATGCGCTAGGGGGTGAATTAGATATTTAAAAATTTCTTTAATGAAAAGAAAAATCTTTTTATAACTTGATGTGGAAGCGAATTAAATTCACAATAAAAAGATAAGTTATCATTTCACGCACGTAGTTAATCGCAACAAAAATACATGCAGAAATAAAGTGCAAAAATAATAAAGGAAAGAACACACCAGATTTATAGTGGCTCGATTAAACCATAACCTTCATTCACTCCTCGGAGGCACCCTCCGAGTATTGCACTAAATCTTAGTGACTCTCCTTTAGGTCCCACTACTAGGCAAAGAAGCCCATGCAAAACCTCTTCCATTCCCCAATACGGTAGAGGGGCAAGGTCCTTTAACGCCAAAGAGGCCTTCTTCTCCCCAAAACTTCCCTCAAGATAAACCTTGAATCCGATGGTACTAAGGTGTAAGATTATCGGAGCAACCATGTGAAATCCCCTCCACACTCTATTGAAATCCCCTCCAAGAATCTTCTCACTCTCAAACTCTACCCTTTCTTCTCTCCCTTTCAAGTTCTCTCTTCAAGTTTTCTCCAGAAGAATAATGACACAATGATTGTCAAAGACACTTGCAAAGTATTATGAAAAAGCTTAAATAGAGGGCTTTAAAAAATTCTAAAAAAATAATTCAACCTTCAAAGATCATACAGTACGGTCGCAAGATCGTACATTATGATGTGCATAATTTAACTTATTTGTATAATATGATCACCAATTCATACTGTACAAATACTTCAATTTACCTATTTGTATTGTACTATCATCGATTAGAACTGTACAAATGGTTCAATCAAAATGAAGTTCGTCCATAATGAAATATGGGATGACCAAATCGTCTATGTTGATTGTATAGTACAAACAAAATATCAAAATAAAGTAGATTTGATTGACTAATTATAAGATTAAATTAAGAAATATTTTAAACATCATACAGTATGATTAGATTCATTCAGTGCGATTAGAACAACTTTTCAAATTCAAAATTTTGCCTAATTTAATGGACGACAAGCTTTCTAATTATCACACATCATCCAGTACGATGTGGTGATCATACTATATGATTAGTTATATTTCAAAAACATTTTTTCTAGGAAAATAAAACATTTTAATTAATTTATGTAACACCATATCATACAATAGGATCCATATCGTATAATATGATATACAAAAAAATTTAAATATTTAAAATTATTTTTGCTCCCTCTATGTGTGTGCATGGTCACCAAGCTAACATACATAATTATAGGACTTGACTCAAGAAATTAAAAAATAAATAAATAAAAATTACAAACTCATTTAACATAATCTAATCTACACAATCTTGAGCCATGAATTTTCAAAGAATATTGCATGGTGTACCTGAAATATTAGTCAACACACAAACAAATATACACTATAAATTTTATAAGAAATAAAAAGGTAATCAATATTATTTATTATCATCAAAATTATAAACTTGGAAGCCCGAGTTACAATAATCTCACCCTTTTTAATGATGGAAAATAATATTGGTTGAATTTATAAACTAAAAATATTTTATCCTAAACTCTCCCTCTCTAAAAGAATTATATTAAAAAATAGGGGAAAGCATTTTTTTAAGATATAAATTTTTAAAGCTAAATAATAAAAAATTAAAAAAAAAACATAAATACAAACAATCACAATACATTCTCCCCCTTTGACATTATCAAAAAGAAGAGATAAAATAACATATAAAATTAAAATATATGTAGAAGAAAATAACAACATAATAAAGAAACAAAAATATAAAATTATGCTTAAAATATGATAAAAAATTAAACACAGAGAGTAAATAAGCAGACATACAAAACATATAAGTAAAATACACAAACAAATCTTAACATACTTATACCTCATCGTCTTGCTCATATTCTGATGATTCAGATGCTAGATCTGCCTAGGAGATCTTTTACTTTTTATCTTCTCATCATATTAATATCAGCTTATTTTTAATCTTTTCCCTTGCATTAAGAGTTTTTAAGTTGGGGCGTTTAAATTTCAGATGTCCAGGTTTCCTACACCCAAAGCAAATAACATTAAAAAAAAACTTAACATTTTTACCATTTTTATATTTGCTCTACTTTTGTTGATGCTTATGCTTGTGCTTCAATAGACTTTCAAATTTATTTGTTATCAATGCTATATCCTTGCTTTCATTATCTACTAAGCCATATTCTTCTATGTCTTTGGCTTTTAGCACTATAGTCTTCTCATCACCTGCATCCAAAAGTCTTTGACTCATACTTTGCTCGTAGGAAATGAGTAAGCCAATTAGATTGTCTATAGAATAAACATTCAAATCTTTTGATTCATATATGTTGTCAATTTGGCATCAAATTTATCAAGTAGAGAACATATAATTTTGTTAACTTTTTTAAAGTTTGAAAGTTCTCTACCTAAAGTATGCAATGATATTATAATTTGAGTAAATTTAGTATATATGTCTAAGATCGTCTCGTAAGCTTTCATGCAAAAAAATTTTATAATCATGCATTAAAATATTCAACTTAGATTTCTTGACTTAACTCGTACCTTCCTATGTAGTGCATAATCTATCCCAAATTTTTTTGCCAGTAGTACATGCAGAGATTCTCATGCAATCTTCAAAATTTAACACATAGAAAAATATAATTCAAATATTTAGTATTTAGTTGAGCATTGATTTGTTCTATTCTACACCATTCAGTAAAAAAATATCAATTTTTACTCCATCTATAATATGTGATGGTACATAATATCAGTTTAAATCATATACCATATTCGATAATCAATTAATTACAAGAAAATAGACATGCAAATTTTCCAAAATTCAAAAGAGATATTTTCAAATAAAGGAGGTCGCATGATTGAATAGCCTTCCACAATGTTATAATTTGTAAAATGTGACATGATCATTTTTCTCAAGGTTTTCTAAAACACTATTTTGGAGACCCCGCTCTGATACCACTTGAAAGTACAAGATACACTAAGGGAGTGAATTGGATATTTAAAAACTTCTTTAATGAAAAGAAAATTCTTTTTATAACTTGATGCTGAAGCAAATTACATTCACAATAAATAAATAAATTATCAATTTCACTCACGCATGTAGTTAATCGCAATAAAAATAAATGCGAAAATAAAGTGCAGAAATAATATAGGAAATAACACACCAGATTTATAGTGGTTCAATCAAACCTTGACCTACGTTCACTCCCCGAAGGCACTCTATGAGTATTGAACTAAACTTTTAGTGACTCTCCTTTAGCCAACATAACTAGGCGAAGAAGCCCTTACAAAATCACTTCCACCTTCCTGGTATAATGGAGGAGCCGTGTCCTTTAACACTAAAGAGATCTTCTTCTTCCCAAAACTTCCCTCAAGATGAACCTTGAATCTTATGGTACTAAGGTGCAAGCTTGCCAGAGCAATTGTGTGAAATCCCCTCCACAGTCCCTTGAAACCCCCTCCAAGGATCTTCTTCCTCTCAAACTCCACCCTTTTTTCTCTCCCTTTCAAGTTCTCTCTTCAAGTTTCTCTAGAAGAACAAAGACACAATGGTTGTCAAAGACTCTTACAAAGTCTTATGAGAAAGCTTAAATAGGGGGCTTCAAAAAAACCCTAAAAACAATTCAATCGTCGAGGATCATACAGTACGATCGCAGGATCATCCAGTACGATGTGTAGAATTTGACATATTAGTATTATACGATCACCAGATTGTACTGTACGAACATTTTAATTTGACTGTTTGTACTATACGATCACCTGTTAGTACTGTATGAACAGTTTAATCAAAATGCAGTTTATCTAGGATGAAATATGGGATGACCAAAATCATCTATATTGATCATATATTACAATACAGTTTATATAGTATGATCAAAATATCAAAATTAAGTAGATTCTATTGACTAATCATAGGATTAAATTAAGTAATATTTTAAACATCGTATAGTACAATGTGGTGATCTTATTATACGATTAATTATATTCAAAAAATATTTTTCTTAGGAAAATAAAATATTGTAATTAATTTCTCTAACATTAGATCGAACTGTATGATTCATATCATACAATATGATATAAAAAAATTAAAATATTTAAAATCATTTTTGCTCCCCCTATATGTGTGCACAATCCCTAAGCTAATATACATCATTATAGGACTTGACTCAAGAAATTAAAAAAATAAAAAAAAAATAAAAAAAAAATTATAGACACATTTAATATAGCTTATTCTATCTAATCTTGAGTCGTTAATCTTTAAAGAATGGTGCATGGTGTACTTGATGTTGGGTCTAGTAATTAGGTTGTTAAGCCTAAGTGAATGTCCCAAGGCTAACCAAGAGGGGGGGTGAATTGGCAATTTAAAAAATGTAACTTCAACTCTTGGAATTTTAGAAAACCTTTTGAATTATTGATGCAAGTTAAAATTAAAGTTTAAAATAAACTTTTCAACCAGAGTAAACAACTTGCAATGAAATTAAATGCGGAATAAAAAATAAGAAAGAACACACCAGATTTATAGTGGTTCGGTCAAACCTTGACCTACATCCACTCCCCAGAGGCACCCTCTGAGTATTGCACTAATACCACAAAGTGACTCTCCTTTTGCTCCCACAGCAAGGCGGAGAAGCCTGTACAAAATCACTTTCACCTTCCCCGGTGCGGCGGAGTAGCCGGGTTCTTTAACACCAAAGAGATCTTCTTCTTGCCAAAACTTCCCTCAAGACGACCCTTGAATCCGATGGTAATGAGGTGCAAGTTCGCCGGAGCAACTGTGTGAATATCCCCTTCACACTCCCTTGAAATCCCCTTCAAGGATCTTCTCCCTCTCAAACTCCACCCTTTCCTCTCTCCCTTTCAAGTTCTCTCTTTAAGTTTTCTCCACAAGAACGAAGAGACAATGACTATCAAAGATACACTTTGTCGTCCTTTTACACTTCTCCAAGTGTCGGCAGAGAACCGGACCGATGTTGTTGAACTTCACTTGAGAGCCTTCGCCGGAGCAACCGTGTGAATATCCTCTCCACACTCCCTTGAAATCCCCTCCAAGGATCTTCTCCCTCTCAATGATCCCTCTCAAGAGAAAACAACTCCAAAGGCATTTGTAATAGTTTCTAGGACTCCTTATATAGAAAGGAGAAGAAAAACCGTCCAAAAAACTGCCCAAAATAAGTTTTTTTGCGCACTGGATCGTCCCGTACGAAATTTTGTTCATCTGTACGAACCAATTTCGTCCTGGACGAAATTGGTTCGTCCCGGGACGAAAATATTTCGTCTGGACGAACAGTTATATCAAAAGTCGGTTCCGAAAACTCCCAGAACTGCCATAGTCGGTTCCCATCGTCCTGGACGAACTGGACTTCGTCTGGACGAAATTTTTACATAAAGAAACTTGTCCTGGGACGAAAATGATTTCGTCTGGACGATTAGGACTTAGAAAATATTTCCAGTTCAGTTCTTGTCCGTTCCATTGCTCTTACAAGGAGATAACTGATCTGATCGTCCCGTACGAACAATGTTCGTCCCGTACGATCAATACAAAAAAACTTTTCAATATCTCCTTTAAGTTTGTGTAAATTTATTCACTCAATTACAATCACTCCCTCTCAAATTTAATTCAAATAAAAAGTATAAGCTTCAATTTCACAAAGTATCTCATGCTGAATTTGATTTGAAGTCTTCGTAGTCTGGAGTTTGATTTTCCTGAAATATTAGTACACACAAGAGCAAAAACAAATCTTCCAAAAAGTGTTAGGAGATAACTACACATAAAACAATAATATTTGGAATCATCAAAATAATACAAGTTGCAAGAATATAAAACATGCAAATAGCAACTTTCCTAACAATCTCCCCCTTTTTGATGATGGCAAAACAATTATTGTTAGTAAAATTTCAAACCATTTTAAAATCTCCTAAACTCCCCCTGAATTGATGAATACATTAAAATAAGGAGGCATTTTAAAAAAAGAATTTTTGTTTTAAAATTTTACATACACACATACACAAAAACAATACATAAAAAAAACATTACAAGACACACACAAAATTTTAAAAAAATTCTCCCCCTAAACAATACAAACAATAATCTCTCCCCCTTTTTGACAACAACAAAAAGTGAAGAAAAAAATAGACTAGTATTGTAGAAAATCTTATGAAAAATTTCATATGTAAATTTAATCTAAAAAAGTGATTGACATAAGAATGCAACTAAGAATTAAGAATATTAGTCAAATCATAGAATTTCATAGAATTTAAAAAATTGATATAACATTGTAATAAGTAAGAATTTATGAAAAACATGATTCAATTTAGACATTTATGATATGAAAAATCATTGTAATAAAGATGAGTAAAAAAAATTTGCATATTCCAAAAATCAATTGAAATATAAATGAACATTAGATCTACTTGAATTAATAGACTAAAAAGAATCTGGAAAGAAAAAAAATCACCACAAGTGGCGCTTTGCGCATCTTTTTCATATAGGTGGCACATTTTTGTGCATCTTTTTCATATAGGTAGCACATTTTTGTGCATCTTTCTTTATTGAACTTATTTTGTGCCTCTTTTTCACATTTGCAACTTTGTTGCACATTCCTTTTGATTTTGTACATTTGTACAATTTTCAAGAGTAATTGAATTCTTTCCAAAGACAATAATCTAGAATCTCAAATTTTTCTAAGTGCATAAATATTAATTGAAAAATGAAATACAAAATAAGATAGACATCTAAGATACAATAATAATAATTAATATTTTGTAGTCTAAAATGAAAGACATGAAATTAAAAAAATTCTAACTAAAACAAGTTATAGGCAAAAAATTAAATTTAGATAAACTAGATTTTCTAATGAAATTAATTTCTAATTACAATTTTAGTTTAGGCACAATAGAGATTAAAAGTACTAAATGAATTTCATAAAGATTAAGAACATTAACATCGATCTAAAATATGAAATCAAATGAGAAAACATTTCAAAATCATTCAAAACACTAAAAATAAAAACACAAAAAACACAAAAAACAAACAAAAAATAAAAATACAACAAAAAAACAAATAAACAACAAAGGGTTTTAAACATCATTTTTCTCCCGGTCTGATGATTCAGAAGCTAGATCCGCCCAGGAGATTTTTTTGCTTTTCATTATTTTCCCATTTTATAATTTGCTTAGCTTTGCCCTTTTCTTTAGCAGGAAGAGTTCTCAAATTAGGGCACTGACTTTTCAGATGTCCAGATTTCCTACATCCAAAGCAAAATAATATTTGAAGAAAATCAGAACATTCTTACCATTTTTACCTTTATTCCACTTTTGTTGATGCTTATTCTTGTGCTTTAGTGGACTTTTCAATTTGCTTGTTAAGTCATCGCTTTTCTCACCAACTAAGCCACTTTTCTCCATGTCTTCCGCTTTTAGCATTATTGTTTCACCTGCATCCAAAAGTCTTTGACCCAAACATTCCTCGTAGGCAATGAGAGCCCAGCAATCAAATTATCAATAGAATATTCATTCAAATTTTTTCGATTCACAAATAGCAACAACTTTGGCATCAAACTTGTCAAGTAAACAACGTAGAATTTTATTGACTATTTCAAAGTTTGAAAACTCTTTACCTAAAGCATGCAATGATGTTACAATTTGAATAAACCTAGTATACATGTCTAAGATCGACTCATAAGGTTTCATGCTAAAGAGTTCATAGTCATTCATCAAAAAATTCAACTTAGATTGCTTGACTTCACTAGTACCTTCATATGTAATGCATAAACTATCCCAAATTTCCTTACCTGTAGTACATGTAGAGACTCTCATATAATCTTCAGAATTTAAAGCACAGAACAAACAATTCATACATTTTTAGCATTTAATTGTGCATAAATTTGTTCTACTCTACTCCATTCAGAAAAAGGGATATCAGTTTTGATTCCATCTATAATACGTGACGGTACAGAATAACCACTTTGAATCATATGCCACATGCGATAATCTATTGATTGCAAGAAAGTAGACATTCGAATTTTCCAAAAATCAAAAGAAATACTTTCAAATAAAGGTGGTCTAACAATTGAACATCCATCTAATAATTTATGGTTTCTAAAATTAGCCATATTCGTTTTTCAAAAAGTAGTCTAAACTTATGATTTTGAAACAAAGCTCTGATACCACTTGTTGGGTCTAGTAATTAGGTTGTTAAGCCTAAGTGAATGTCCCAAGGCTAACCAAGAGGGGGGGGTGAATTGGCAATTTAAAAAATGTAACTTCAACTCTTGGAATTTTAGAAAACCTTTTGAATTATTGATGCAAGTTAAAATTAAAGTTTAAAATAAACTTTTCAACCAGAGTAAACAACTTGCAATGAAATTAAAAATGCGGAATAAAAAAAATAAGAAAGAACACACCAGATTTATAGTGGTTCGGTCAAACCTTGACCTACATCCACTCCCCAGAGGCACCCTCTGAGTATTGCACTAATACCACAAAGTGACTCTCCTTTTGCTCCCACAGCAAGGCGGAGAAGCCTGTACAAAATCACTTTCACCTTCCCCGGTGCGGCGGAGCAGCCGGGTTCTTTAACACCAAAGAGATCTTCTTCTTGCCAAAACTTCCCTCAAGACGACCCTTGAATCCGATGGTAATGAGGTGCAAGTTCGCCGGAGCAACTGTGTGAATATCCCCTTCACACTCCCTTGAAATCCCCTTCAAGGATCTTCTCCCTCTCAAAGTCCACCCTTTCCTCTCTCCCTTTCAAGTTCTCTCTTCAAGTTTTCTCCACAAGAACGAAGACACAATGACTATTAAAGATACACTTTGTCGTCCTTTTACACTTCTCCAAGTGTCGGCAGAGAATCGGACCGATGTTGTTGAACTTCACTTGAGAGCTTTCGCCGGAGCAACCGTGTGAATATCCTCTCCACACTCCCTTGAAATCCCCTCCAAGGATCTTCTCCCTCTCAATGATCCCTCTCAAGAGAAAACAACTCCAAAGGCATTTGTAATAGTTTCTAGGACTCCTTATATAGAAAGGAGAAGAAAAACCGTCCAAAAAACTGCCCAAAACAAGTTTTTTTGCGCACTGGATCGTCCCGTACAAAATTTTGTTCATCTGTACGAACCAATTTCATCCTGGACGAAATTGGTTCGTCCCGGGACAAAAATATTTCGTCTGGACGAACAGTTATATCAAAAGTCGGTTCCGAAAACTCCCAGAACTGCCATAGTCGGTTCCCATCGTCCTGGACGAACTGGACTTCGTCTGGACGAAATTTTTACATAAAGAAACATGTCCTGGGACGAAAATATTTTCGTCTGGACGATTAGGACTTAGAAAATATTTCCAGTTCAGTTTTTCTTGTCCGTTCCATTGCTCTTTCACAAGGAGATAAGTCTATCGTGAGTTTGATCGTCCCGTACGAACAATGTTCGGAATCATCAAAATAATACAAGTTGCCGTACATTTATCAACTACAAAAACTTTTTCAATATCTCCTTAAGTTTGTGTAAATATTATTCAACACTCCCATCAAATATAAATTCAAATAAAAAAGAGTTCTCCTAAAGTATCTCATGCTGAATTTGATAACACGAGCAAATCTTACAATTTAGGAGATCCACATAAAATAATAATATTTGGAATCATCCAGTTGCAAGATTTAAAACAGGAAATAGCAACTTTCTAACAATCTCCCCCTTTTTGAAGCAAAACAAGGTAAAATTTCAAAACTTTTTAAAATCTCCTAAACTCCCCCTGAATTGAAACATTAAAATAAGTCACTTGAAATATACTCAACATACCTAAATAGAGGCACTACAAATACAAAATCATAAACTAAGAAGCCCGAGTTTAACACGAGCAAGCTTACACATTTATTCCTCTACTAGCTCCAAGATTTATAGAGGTGCTCTAGAAAGAAAGATTTAAATGTCGAGTACTCCACCTTCAACAACAGAAAAGAGCTTTTAAGGTCTCTACCTCACTAGGAGGGTGAAAAGGATTTTAGTTCTCCACCGCACTGAGTTGGTGGAAGAGATTCTTGTAAGGGCTTCTCTACCTTACTATGCGGATAAAAGGAGAGACACTATGAATTAGTGCAATACATAAAGAGAATGACTCTAGGGAGTGGATGTAGGTCAATGTTTGATCGAACCACTATAAAATTTTAGTGTGCTCATTCTTATTTTCTTTTACACATCTTTTATTTCTGAAGTTAAATCTCCTGTAAAGTTATTATTTCTAAAAAATGCATTTTGAAAAGGTTATGGTTGTTGTTAGATTAATCTGATTAAATTTTCATCATCATTATAATTATTGCTATATTTATTTTATTCTACATTGGGTGATCAAGTTAAAAAAAATATCAAAAAAGAATTTTTCTTTGGTATTAAGAAGAAATTTTTTTAAATTATCAAT
The DNA here is from genome assembly GCA_019514585.1 of Dendrobium officinale. Lineage (NCBI taxonomy): Eukaryota > Viridiplantae > Streptophyta > Magnoliopsida > Asparagales > Orchidaceae > Dendrobium > Dendrobium officinale. The sequence goes on from CM033684.1 coordinate 44,961,200, forward strand.
TCAACACCACCCCCCCCCCCCCCCCCCCCCCCCCCTCTTATTATTGTGCCTAGGGTCTGTTCAATGCATCATGACAAATGATTTTATTTAGAGAGGGGGGGGTTTCCAAGGTGATTTTTTTATAAGATGCAAGGTTAGTGGCATAGGCTATAAATATTTGAATATTTTACATCCTTCAAGAATGTATTTAGTTTTAGGGGTTAGGAGGCTTAAAATGCTTCCAAATTTATATGGTTGACCCTAGGGACATGCCTAATCAATACACAACTGACTGGTCATGAATCTAAGGTCATTTGATAAGGTTTTATGGATTTGAAATTTTTCTATAATTTAGTTTTTGACCAAGGGGTTTTGGATTTGGATTTCAACAATTGATTTTAGATTTTGGATTTTGAATTGGATTCTGATTTGGATTTTATTTGGGATTGAATTTAATTAGATTTTTTCTTGACCTCACATAAAAATGATGTCAATACGCACTTAGGATGAAGGAGGTTCAATCATATTTTTTTTTTATCAAAATAGCCAAAGATTTGAGTATGAAGTGGCCTTTATTTGTTTTTGGTTGAAAAAACAAACATATTTTAACCTTTGATGCTTGAGACTGATTAGACTATGTTGGATTTAATTAGCTCACCTTTTACCCTATAAACTTCATTTGGTCATCAATCATATATGTGATGCTTTGGCTCATGTTTAGAGATGATTTAATCCATTCCTCATAATTCAATTTTAATCAATTTAAATCCTTGATTCATTCTTAAATTTACCCCTAGCTTGATTAAAAACTATACCCCATCGCATAACCTGAGCTAACTAGGATTAAACCCTAGCCATTTATGACTATAGGAAACCAATGGATTTAATAAAGCATTAGATAATAGCTCATATTTTTCAATTATTAATCTCAAAATTAATATCTTATTAGGTTTAAACATATATCGCCTTAAGGTTAAACTTAATCTTGGCTTAGCCTTAATTACTCCTAGTGGCTCAGTTGGTAGAATAAGAATTTAATTTTCCTTCCTCGTGCCTCAGCCACAAGTATGTTCCTTAAGATTGACCATTGAATCTCTTAATTTTAATTTATGTGCCAAAGTTTGACCAAAATTATGTTAAACCTCTCAGTCCCTGTCTAGTGCTCCAGGCGATCGGGTTCCACTACTTGAACCTCTGTGGCGCTGCCTCTCTCAGAACCTGTTACCACTTAGTTATATTATTAAAGTAACTGTTCAAGCGGTCTTTATATAACCAACTGACTCCTCTAAGCTTACTATATAGTCTTGTAAACAACACTATTTGAAATCAATCAACTAATGCAACTTTACCTTTTTAAGCTCAACTTCTTCCTCTGTTAGTTCTTTCATGGTATTAGAGCATACATAGCCTCATGGCAACCTGACTCCATGGCCGACTCTGGTAGTACCTCCGATAATGCTCAGGCCACCTCCTCTCATCAACCGCCTATGACAATAGAAACTACCATCCCACCAGCTCTAAAAATTTTCATATCCAACCTGAAGAACCTCGTTCACGTTTATCTCAGCTCGGACAACTACCCCATATGGCGTCTCCAGACTCTAAAAATCTTCTCCGCCAACTGCTTTGATGGCCACCTCACCGACGCCAGCAAATGCCCTCCGGAATACATACCTTCCACTACCTCTGGCATTATCCTGAACTCTCTGTACGCCACATGGACCTTCCTAGATCAAAACCTCTCCTCCGCTCTGTGTTTTACCATCACAGCTCCCATCATTCCATATATCCTCAATCTCTCAAGCTGTCATGAGATCTGGCTCACTCTTGAGAAGCGCCTCCAACCCTCCAACTGAAGCAAAGTTATCCAAATCAAGAATGAGTTGTATTATGTCTCCATGAAGGACCTTTCCATGTCTCAGTACCTCAGTCACATGAAGGCGATAGTCGACAACATCTCGGCGGTAGGCTAAGCTATCGACCAAGAAGTGTTTTGATTAAAAAAATATATATATTTAAATATATATATAATTTTGAAAAATATTTAATTATTTTTGGGAAAATTAACTTTTGAATTCTAGTTTTGAAATCTAACACAACATTAGGAACAATATATCATCCCAAACGGAGAAGATATCGTTCACTAATTGGTCCAAATTTCAAAACATTAAAACTATCCAAATTATCGTAGTCAAACTCAAAATTATTTGACTATGCTAATTTGGATGAAAAAGATCATTAATTTCAATATCAACGTCACGATAATAATTGATATATCTTCCCAAAGAAAGAAGATATCAATCATTATCGATCGTTTGAAAATGACGATAATGATCGTTGTATTTTCCCAAGAATAATTAATTAAAGATTTTCAAAAATTTCAATTTTAAAAATTAGATCTGGGTTTCCAAATCTCCTATGAGCGCAAGCCCTCGTAGTTAATTACATCGTAGGAAAATTAAAAGTTTTCCTACGAAAACTCTCGATTAAAATAGCGATATGAATTTTATTTAAGATTTTAAAGCTAGATATCAAAGGAGATAAGGGGTTAGAAATTCAAATGGGATGGTGTCAAAATTGAAGACTTATTTTTGAATCCAAAGGAGAAAAGTATGAGATGTTTTGAGATTCTGAATTACTTCAGAAACATCTCAATCTACCTTAAGTGTTAGGCTTATATTTGATTGAAAGAAATTTTTAGTTTGAGTGGTCTATTTTATTAGAAATTTGGGATTCAATTCCCGAAATTTGAGGTCTTATGGCCCGAGCCAGCCTCAGAACCTAAATCTAAATTTGGGCATTTAAAATTGGCCCGAACCTAGCTAATGCAGTGCAAGTCTGGTCTTACCCCGGCCTGGATTGGGGAGCCAGCTAAACCACCTAAACGATTTAAAATATGAATCCGGTCTTTTTTGTAGAGTGGTAGGGACGTTATTTAAGAAAGGTATTTGAGAATGGGACCGACATCTAGAGCGGATCCTAAATGGTCCCTTAAACTTATGTGGGGTTTAATGCTTAAGCTAATGTAATTAAAGATTTAATTCGTTATTAATCTAATGCATGCTGATCGACTCGATTAAAAGATTGAATTTGAATTAAGGCTATGAAATGAGGACTCCCGGCGGTCCCGGGCTTACTTCTTAAATTCGTTAGAATTTCTATATGAGCCTAAATGTTTTAATTTAATTTAAGTAGAAAAAGTTTTATTAAGTCCTTAAGAGCCTAGAATCGTACTTCACGTCAAATCAAATACGACATGCAAGTAAAAAGACTAGAAAAACAGGTATTTCTAATGCGCAATCAATTAAATAAATCAACTAAATTAATTATTCAAATTGAAAGTCCATAGGCAAGTGCCCTTATTATTACATCCCAGAATTGCAAGAAAGTAAAGTGGCCGGGCACCACTGACTACAACCCGGATTTCTAATCCTAAATCAAATGACTTTGAATTTTGGGATTCTTCTCATTGTCCATTTATTCGTCTTGTCACGAACATCTTGATTCGTCGGTTCCGGATATCCAAATGAAAAGAAACTCCCCCTTAATCGGGGTGTTATCTTTCCTCTTTGGATATTTAAAAAGTATCCTAATTTGACTTCCAAATGGAAGAAGACTCTTCCCTTTAGGGATGTCTTCTCCTCTTTGGAATTCAAATTGGATAGTAATATCCCAAAATTAAGTCATTTCAAAATATTTACAACCTTAATCAAATTTACATCTCAAATTTAAAACAAAAATCTAGACTCGATCCTGTAGGGTTATCCTAATAATCAACAATTATATACTCATTCCCAAGCAGTTATAATTATGAAATTAAAATGCATTACTTTTGGCCACACTTGGCCATGCTCTTTTTATTTAAAAGGGGGTCTTTAAGCGCGGCAGGTACCTGTGCAAAGAGTTATATATTATTATGTATTAACTGCCCCCTTTTATTTTAGCTCCTTGTATGAGCATGGCCACCTGCATAAGACTGCACAAGTATAATTCGCTCCTAACCGAGGGGTAAATCTAACGCACAATCAAACACAGAGTGCAGGAAGTAAATAAACACAATCAATTTTACACTAGCAAACAACATGCAATGAAAACCACGAAAAACTCGGCACACAGCAGAAAAAGTAAAACACCGGCCTACCCTAGAACTAGAGTCAGTGATCCTAGCAAAACATCTAAAGTGTGTGAGGTAGGTCGTGTGGTTTTGATATGTCCTAAATAGGATTATTAGTTAGAGTTGTTTCAAGTTCGATTGGTTGAAAGGCTTAAGTGATTTTTAATTAGAATTTAAATATTAATATTTTAAATCTTTTAAAATCAATTATTTAATTATTTGTTGAAAACCACCTTTGTTTCACACCGAGGCCGTGAAGTTTATTTCACCTTCCTTGGGGCTGAGTAAACAGCCTCGTAGGCCTGGGTTACCCAGTGGTACCCGGTATAATTAAGTAGCTTAAGTTGATTCATATTCAAACGTTAATGAATTTTATCCAAAATTGGTTGATTACTGATTTTAGAAGTTAATTAATGAATTCTGGAGTTTTAAAATGAATTTCAAGTTTTTATGAATTTTGTAATATTTTAATGATTTAATTAAGGGGTCAAAAATTGACTTTTTAATTAAGGTTAAATTCTAGACAGCTAGCATTTTATTAAAATTCTAGATCTTACTACGATCAGTTAGACAATAAGTACACTGAAATCGGATTTTTCTACATTTTATTACGAAGGTTTGAAGTTTTGAACTAGCTTTAACCTAGAATTGACCGATTTGTTGACTTTTTGATTTTGAAAGATTTATGGAATTTTAATATTTTTAATAAATATTAGACCCTATTATGAGTTGAATGCAATTGAGTTTAGTCAATTTGGAATTTTCTTGAATTAGTTATGAGGATTTGAAGTTTTGACTATTTATTGAATTATTGAAAATCCTTAATTAATGAGCCTTTTTGTGGTTTTGCTCCAAATGAGATCCCAACTCCTTGAAATCAGCTCCAAAGGTCAGGAATGACCTAAGGAGAGATTCCCAAGTGTTTGGGAAATTTTTAGAATTTTTAGTAATTATTAATTAATTATATTAATTAAATATTCAATTTCTCTTAAAATTAAATTAAAGTTTAATTTGCTGTCAAATAAATTTTGTTTTATTTTTCATTGGTTGAGGATTCAAAACTGGTCAATTAGAGGAGTTATACATATTTTTTGGAGTTAAAATGGATTTGTTATAATTTCTGGAAGGTTTAAGGGTTTAATTAAGGCTTAAACTTAGGAAATTCGATTAAGGAGCTTAATGACTTCTAAAACCAGTGAAATTATTTCTTGTGACTGTGCATGTCACTAAGTTCAATTGTTGGAAGTTTCAACTCAAGAGGAGGTGAATCCTAATTATAATGCATTTTCTAAGTTGTCTAATCAAAGTCCTTAATTATTGTCCTTAATGACACTAAGTTTAATGGGTTTGAATCAAAGTTCTACTAATCCTTAACTTAACATAAGCAATATGCAATCACACCAAGCAAACCCTAAATCTAGGAGAGCCTAAATCTAAGTGGTGTGTGCACCTTAGGCATGCAAATCAATTTCAAGCTTAATTGAGTAAAGGATTAATCAATGAATAATTAGCAAAACAATTATTCATTGATTAATCAAGATTCCCCAAAAATTTCTATTCAATCACTCAACCTATGCTTAAAATCCCAAGGGATCTCTCAAATACTTAAGGATTTAAATATATGTATAGTTTTAAAGCAGATTTTAAAACATATAAATATATAAATACATATATATGTAAATATATATTTTAAAACAAAATAATTGAAAATATTATTAAATGACATTTTGAGGGGTTGAGAGACCCACTGATTTCCAAAGAAATTTGAAAATAAATTTTTAATTTTCAAAATATTCAATATTTAATTCAATATTAATAAACTGTTAAAATACTCACATAATTCAAATTAATATCAAAATTTGCTTAAATAATTTTGAAAATTTTTCTGGAAGTTCAAAAAAGATTAAATTATTCTTCTTAAAAAATTTTGAAAGCATTTGAATTTATTTTATTTAAATAATAATTAAAATAATCATATGATCAATATTTGTAATTACTCAAAATATATAGCCTATTTTAAAGTGATTTTATTTTTAAATTAAAGGTCTTGAAAAACTAAAGAGTTTGATATATTATAAGTATTTTTTGGTTATGTATTTTATTTATTATGATTTTTTTAAGTTCTGCGATTTAAAAAGCATTTAAAAAAAAGCCTATTTTATTTATAAAAGAAACGGCGGCGCAGCTGGATGCGTGGCGGGCACTGGATCAAACGCGCGGCGGCGGCTGACACGCGTCGCTCACCGGATGTCTCACGCGGTTTCACTTAACCACGTAGGCAAGCGATCCCGGTCGTCCGCTTCTCCACGTTTCAGGATCGACGGCTTTGATCTGATCTCACGATCTGATCTCACGAAGGAGAGATCAGACGGCGGCAACTCGATCCCGCGGTTCTGAACGAAGGGTCTGGATGCCACCGAACCAAAAATCGTATGCCAAATCAATTACACGGCTGAAATAAAGCATCAAACGGCTCGATCTGGACCGTTGATCGAGCGATCAAACGGTCCAGAAAACGTGCACCTGAGCCAGACTAGGAAAACGCCCTAGAAAATGTTTTCTGGATCGTTCTCAAAATCGGCTCGATCAATTTGCTTGAAATTTTAAACTCAAATTAGAGTGATGAACATAAACTTTGGGGAATCAACCATTTTGAATTTAAAGCATTTAATTTAATGCTATTTAAGTAGGCATCTAGTGACCTATATCTAGGGTTTTAAAAGATTTTTACCGTTGAATTTATAGGGAGATGACTCGGTTACAGTTGTAGACTGTCCACGCTCCTATTTGATGAAGATCGCTCGAGCTAACAACACCTGGATCAACTGCAATGGAAGCTTGGAGGAATACCCTTATCTCGCCGGAAGGATGATCGCCGGCGATCTTTCCCGTTGAGATCGAGCTAGGAATTAATGGAGAAAGGTCTGGACAGCTTTTGGGAGCTGGTGGCTGGGTTTGAGAGGCTTTTGATAGTGAGAGAGAGATAGGGCATCAATGAGGCTCATTTTTCTCCTTTTGCCCTATTCAAACCCAACCTAATCGAATGGAGGGTTTTGATTGCTTTAGAGGGACTCTAGGATGCTGCCACCTGTCCATGGAGTAGTTGGGAGCAGCAGGCAAGGACGGATGCAAGGACAATGAGGTGGAAAGCCTCTTTTGTTCTTACTTGAGCACATGGGTTTGATTCAAGCCATTGGATCTTAATCTAAGGGTTAAGAACAGCTGTAGGAAGGTTCTAGAGAGTCTTCAAACAGCTGGAGAGGGATTAAATGGGTTGGATTAGCTTAAGGAGTTTATTTAACCACCCTTGGCTCATTTAAAACCACATGTTGACTGTTTGACTGGTCAAACAGTCAAACCTTGGTGAGGTGGCAGTAAAGAGGAGAGCTTGAATGCTGGTTAGATTAAGTCTTGAAGGTATTGATTGAAGATATATGAAGGTTCAATCAAAGCCATAGGTATTTGACCAAGCATATGAGTTAACTTGGTCCAATAGGCTAAGATTTGACTCAAAGTAAGTTGGAAAATATTCAATGCATCAAATGGAATGGATTTGAATTGGTTGGATGTGCTTTCAAGGTTTAAATAGGTCGTTTGGATCAAATGAACCTATATGGGCCTTTAATGGGCTTTGGGTCAATCCTGGTTGACTTGGTCAACCAGGTGGGTCCGGAGTCTGAAAATGGGTTCAATCAATTCAAAATAACATTTCGAGTCTATTGGATGTGGTCTCAAGGTCTAGGGAGGTCATTTGACCAGGTTTCAAAATGTTCAAAATTTCAATGAAAAAGGCTTTTAGGATAAAACCTTTGGGCCTTGGATTTGGCTTGATTGACCTAAGATCTAGGTAGATCCTAAAGTCTAAGCTTTAGAAGAATCCTAGGGTAGATCCTAAGGTCTAGATTCTAAGAGGATCCTAGGATTCGAATTAATTAAATCGATCTAAGGTCAAGAGTAGTCCAAATGACCTCATACAAAAATGAGGTCAACAAATGGACCCCCAATATGTGTAATAGAATGAAATTCTATTGCACATATTGGCGTTGACCGAGCTCAAAGATCAAGTGTAGAATTTTAATCTTAAGGGAATGAAAATTCATCCCTAGGGAATCAAGATTTAAATTGATTAGGGTAGTACCACGGAGGGCATGTTCTACCACTAATCATCAAGTCAAATGCTAGGGTGGTGCCACGAAGGGTATACTCCACCACTAGCGAATTGAATTAGGATGGTGCCACAAAGGGTAAGATCCATCACTAATCACTCAAATCAAATACTAGGGTCATGCCACGAAGGGTATGTTCCACCACTAGCGGATTGAATTAGGACGGTGCCACAAAGGGCATGATCCATCACTAATCACTCAAATCAAATGTTAGGGTCATGCCACGAAGGACATGTTCCACCACTAGAGGATTGAATTAGGACGGTGCCACAAAGGGCATGATCCATCACTAATCACTCAAATCAAATGCTAGTGTCATGCCACGAAGGACATGTTCCACCACTAGCGGATTGAATTAGGACGGTGCCACAAAGGGCATGATCCATCACTAATCACTCAAATCAAATGCTAGGGTCATGCCACGAAGGACATGTTCCACCACTAGAGGATTGAATTAGGACGGTGCCACAAAGGGCATGATCCATCACTAATCACTCAAATCAAATGCTAGGGTCATGCCACGAAGGACATGTTCCACCACTAGCGGATTGAATTAGGACGGTGCCACAAAGGGCATGATCCATCACTAATCACTCAAATCAAATGCTAGGGTCATGCCACGAAGGACATATTCCACCACTAGCGGATTGAATTAGGACGGTGTCACAAAGGGCATGATCCATCACTAATCACTCAAATCAAATGTTAGGGTCATGCCATGAAGGACATGTTCCACCACTAGCGGATACGAATTAGGATGGCGCCACAAAGGGCACGCTCCATCACTAATCGTTCAACTCAAATGTTAGGGTGGTGCCACGAAGGGCACGCTCCACCACTAACGGGTGGTCTTATAGAGAGGAAACTTGCTCTACACAAATAACCGGGTCTGGATGATCATATGTGGAGGAAACTTGCTCCACATAGAGGATCGAATTTAAATTTTGAAATTTGAGATTTGAAAGTTTTAAAAGTGAATTTTGAAAGTTTCTGATATTTGATTTTGAATTAAAAAAATTCTTTAATCCAGAAAATTCGAAGACTTTTTATTGACTTTGAATTTGACACTCATCTGGCATGATACTTCCTGAAGAGCCTCCCCAACATTTAAAAATATTGGGTGGCATTCTCCAGGGTAGATCAATTAATGTTCAAAAATTCTCAAAGATCGTCTCTACGGCAAAAGGACAGTCTTGAGTTGGTTCAAACTCCTTCACCGATCTCTCGGTAGGCTAAGATATGCATCCAAAGAACCTAGACCAGATCTCCTCCTTGGAAGGTTCTAAGTTGCTCTATCTTATCATAAGATCGAACCGGTCAGACTTTATACGATTTTGAGTTTTATTGAGCCTTGAAGACAAAGCTCTACAAGGCCTCGAGCTCCTCAAATTGGAGTCGGGCACTCTGCTCAGTCGTGACTTAAACTTGAACGACAATTTCCAGCATTACAAAAAACTCCTCTAATGGGGTTCGATCTTGGACCTAGTATAGAGTGTAATTTTGTTGAAAAAGCTTCAAAGGAAAAGATGCCTATACATAAGGACTTACACACATTTCTTAAGGACATGATTTAAATTCTTTTTAAGAGTAGAAGATTCACTCGTTTTATTAAAAAAAAAAATCCTCTAACTATTTGGACCCTGTCGGAACGACAAGCGGGAACAAATTCAGCTTTTAGAGTGAGAAGTAGAGTCGACTCCAACAAATCTTGAAAAGGCTTAAGAATTTAGGTTTTGTTAACCCAGACCAAGTTTTGTAGAAACTGAACTGGGGTATCCCTTAAATAATTTTTGAGTTAAAATTGATTTCAAAGCATTTAAGTTGAAGTGAAAAATTTAATCTTTTCAATTCTCTTGCATATGTTCTTTTATCTGATAGAAAATTCATGCATATTGAAGAATCTGAATTCAGGATTTTCAAAGTCAAGTATTTAAAGTTGATTGGGTTTTATTTTGAGATTTAAGGATTCAAAAGAAGGAAGGCCTCTTACTCTTCTTCTCTTTTTTCTAGCGACGCGGTTTGCGTATCTTTGACTTTTGGTGCACTTCGTGCACTTCTTGATTCTTGGCGCATTCGCGCATCTTTTAATTTCTAGCACATTCGTGCATCTTTTTATTTCAATTTAATTCGAGAAGAGGCTCCACTTTCTTCAAATACCTTAAATTGACTGATCTTTTATTTTGAATGTTGGGATTATATCTCAAGTATTAGAGAAGAAAATTCATTCTCTTATACAAGGAAGAATAATCCTCAAAGCACATCCATTTTTTTTTAAAGGGGTATCGACTTGACTTTTGAAAATTATTGAACAGATTTTAGGTATGCGTGAATCTCCTATTAAGATAGAAAATTGCTATAAGATTGATAAAATTTTCATTTCTAGAATCAACTTTAATTTGAAACAAATTTTAACTCAAAAGTTAATTCAACCCAGAGAAGCGGTGGGAGGGAGGGGTATTCAAACATTTGATGGAGTCAGTTACAACTCTCTCCAGCTTAAGACTTAAGATAGAGGTCAATTTTGATTAAAAAGAAGAATCGACTATCTTGAAAATCTGGATCTAGTACACTTGAGAAATTGATAAACTTTCCTTAAAAATGCTACTAGTCTAGGTGGCAAGACCCTTGTCAACTTGGAATTGAATTCCTACAATCTCTTTGAAAGGAGAGACTGTTATAGGGTCTGCACTATCCCTAGATAATGCGGCATTATTATAATCAAAAGATTAATCACGATAAGACCCCGTTGAAAATTTTAAATTTTAACAGTATCACTATCTGACACAATCTTAGATTATCTCCCCTCTCAAATTACTACAAGACTAGTAGTTAAGAGAGTGGCACCCCGAGTGGTTTCTACTCCTCCTCCTCTACAGATGATGTAGTGGGACACGTATAGTAACAAGCCTTAACATCTTCTAGTAGAGTGGACGGATCATAACCCTCAGTTGGGGGCCTATGGCCTATTGCTGGTGATCACTCTATTCTTGGTTGCTTGAATCTTTCTATGTAGTAGTCAAATAGACCATTAACTAAAATCTTAAGGTTTTAAAATTCCATTTCATACTGAATTGAGGTGTCATTAAGAATTTCTTCTACAGGCACATCTCTATTCAGTGAGAAGACAAGTTTCCCAGCCATTTGAGTGCTTGATTTCTCGGAATTAAGAAAGTGATTTGAATTAATGATTTTTGAAGTGACATTCAAGTTTTGAATTTGATTAATTTTATCCGAAATTTTATAACTCAATCGTGTCATTTTGCATTGAACACGGTGGTTCATAAAATTGATGAGTGAAAATCAAGACTTGAATTTGACTTTTTCGCTACACCAATTGACTTGGGGCAAAATGTCAAAATTTTAATTTAGTTTTGAAATCAAATTAAGATTGAATTTTAAGTTGAAATCAAACTTGATTTTAAGGTTGAGATTGAATTCGACTTGATATTGAATTTGAAACTTAAAGTCAAGTGGATCTTCTTCAAATTTTGTAACTCAACGTACTGAGTTTCACTTAGTCATGTAGGTTCACAAAATTGATATGAAAAATCCAAAAATTGGGCTTAACTCTTTCATTTCACCAATTGACTTGGAATGAAATGTCAAAGCCTAGAATTGATTGAAAAGTTTTGAATTTGTGTTGCATGTATTCAATTACAACAGAATGTTGTAGAGGACACATGGCAACAACAGTTGAAGTAGGTTTGAAATATTTTCCTTCATTTTTGAAACTCAGAATGTTGAGTTTTATTTTCAACATAATGGTTAACAAAAATTAAGAGAAAATCAGGAGGCCTGGACATGACTCTTTCACTACAAGGACTAGCTTATAGTGAAATGTCAAAATCCAGATTTGGCTTAAGAGTTGGGTTTTCGTTGCATATGTTCAATTACAACAGAATATTATAAGAGACATACAGCAACGAAAATTGAAGTCGATTTAAAAGATTTTTAAAGAGATGTTGAATTTTTGAAAATCCGATAGAGTCTTCCTTATTTTGAAACTCAATGTGTTGAATTCACACTCAACATAAAAAGGTTTACAAAATTTGCAGGGAAGACTCTTTAAAGTCGACCTGACTCTTTCATTTCACCAATTGAATTGGGATGAAATGTCAAAGATAGACTTTACCGGAAGAATCGATCAAAATTTAAAGGCGTGTATATTCTATCACTTGTACTGAATTATAAGAGTTTACAACTCTGCACCTAGTGATAGAATATAGAGATCAAAAGGATTTGAAAGAGATTGTATTTTACTTAAGGATTGAAATTTTGATTTTGAAATTGACGAGTCTTCTGTAAATTGTGAAACTTAGCACGCTAGTTATTTACTCGCATGCAAGTTTGCAACATATACAAAAGAACTTGGCTTGACTCTTTCGCTCTACCAATTAACTTGGAGGCAAAATGTCAAAGCCCGACTTCGACAGAGGATTCCTACGCTCACCTCTCTTTTCACAAGTCTTAATTGAGTTGGCCGCACTCACCCAAGGGAGAAATGGGTAGAGGGACCAACAGAGAGAAAGGTAGTCAAGACTACCTATTCAATAAAATTCATACCGCTATTAAAGATGGAGAGAGAGATTGTCCCCAGCGGAGTCGCCATTTTTTGTTTTGATTAAAAATATATATATATATTTAAATATATATATAATTTTGAAAAATATTTAATTATTTTTGGGAAAATTAACTTTTGAATTCTAGTTTTGAAATCTAACACAACATTAGGAACAATATATCATCCCAAACGGAGAAGATATCATTCACTAATTGGTCCAAATTTCAAAACATTAAAACTATCCAAATTATCGTAGTCAAACTCAAAATTATTTGACTATGCTAATTTGGATGAAAAAGATCATTAATTTCAATATCAACGTCACGATAATAATTGATATATCTTTCCAAAGAAAGAAGATATCAATCATTATCGATCGTTTGAAAATGACGATAATGATCGTTGTATTTTCCCAAGAATAATTAATTAAAGATTTTCAAAAATTTCAATTTTAAAAATTAGATCTGGGTTTCCAAATCTCCTATGAGCGCAAGCCCTCGTAGTTAATTACATCGTAGGAAAATTAAAAGTTTTCCTACGAAAACTCTCGATTAAAATAGCGATATGAATTTTATTTAAGATTTCAAAGCTAGATATCAAAGGAGATAAGGGGTTAGAAATTCAAATGGGATGGTGTCAAAATTGAAGACTTATTTTTGAATCCAAAGGAGAAAAGTATGAGATGTTTTGAGATTCTGAATTACTTCAGAAACATCTCAATCTACCCTAAGTGTTAGGCTTATATTTGATTGAAAGAAATTTTTAGTTTGAGTAGTCTATTTTACTAGAAATTTGGGATTCAATTCCCGAAATTTGAGGTCTTATGGCCCGAGCCAGCCTCAGAACCTAAATCTAAATTTGGGCATTTAAAATTGGCCCGAACCTAGCTAATGCAGTGCAAGTCTGGTCTTACCCCGGCCTGGATTGGGGAGCCAGCTAAACCACCTAAACGATTTAAAATATGAGTTCGGTCTTTTTTGTAGAGTGGTAGGGACGTTATTTAAGAAAGGTATTTGAGAATGGGACCGACATCTAGAGCGGATCCTAAATGGTCCCTTAAACTTATGTGGGGTTTAATGCTTAAGCTAATGTAATTAAAGATTTAATTCGTTATTAATCTAATGCATGCTGATCGACTCGATTAAAAGATTGAATTTGAATTAAGGCTATGAAATGAGGACTCCCGGCGGTCCCGGGCTTACTTCTTAAATTCGTTAGAATTTCTATATGAGCCTAAATGTTTTAATTTAATTTAAGTAGAAAAAGTTTTATTAAGTCCTTAAGAGCCTAGAATCGTACTTCACGTCAAATCAAATACGACATGCAAGTAAAAAGACTAGAAAAATAGGTATTTCTAATGCGCAATCAATTAAATAAATTAACTAAATTAATTATTCAAATTGAAAGTACATAGGCAAGTGCCCTTATTATTACATCCCAGAATTGCAAGAAAGTAAAGTGGCCGGGCACCACTGACTACAACCCGGATTTCTAATCCTAAATCAAATGACTTTGAATTTTGGGATTCTTCTCATTGTCCATTTATTCGTCTTGTCACGAACATCTTGATTCGTCGGTTCCGGATATCCAAATGAAAAGAAACTCCCCCTTAATCGGGGTGTTATCTTTCCTCTTTGGATATTTAAAAAGTATCCTAATTTTGACTTCCAAATGGAAGAAGACTCTCCCCCTTTAGGGATGTCTTCTCCTCTTTGGAATTCAAATTGGATAGTAATATCCCAAAATTAAGTCATTTTAAAATATTTACAACCTTAATCAAAATTTACATCTCAAATTTAAAACAAAAAATCTAGACTCGATCCTGTAGAGTTATCCTAATAATCAACAATTATATACTCATTCCCAAGCAGTTATAATTATGAAATTAAAATGCATTACTTTTGGCCACACTTGGCCATGCTCTTTTTATTTAAAAGGGGGTCTTTAAGCGCGGCAGGTACCTGTGCAAAGAGTTATATATTATTATGTATTAACTGCCCCCTTTTATTTTAGCTCCTTGTATGAGCATGGCCACCTGCATAAGACTGCACAAGTATAATTCGCTCCTAACCGAGGGGTAAATCTAACGCACAATCAAACACAGAGTGCAGGAAGTAAATAAACACAATCAATTTTACACTAGCAAACAACATGCAAGGAAAACCACGAAAAACTCGGCACACAGCAGAAAAAGTAAAACACCGGCCTACCCTAGAACTAGAGTCAGTGATCCTAGCAAAACATCTAAAGTGTGTGAGGTAGGTCGTGTGGTTTTGATATGTCCTAAATAGGATTATTAGTTAGAGTTGTTTCAAGTTCGATTGGTTGAAAGGCTTAAGGGATTTTTAATTAGAATTTAAATATTAATATTTTAAATCTTTTAAAATCAATTATTTAATTATTTTTTGGAAACCACCTTTGTTTCACACCGAGGCCGTAAAGTTTATTTCACCTTCCTTGGGGCTGAGTAAACAGCCTCGTAGGCCTGGGTTACCCAGTGGTACCCGGTATAATTAAGTAGCTTAAGTTGATTCATATTCAAAAGTTAATGAATTTTATCCAAAATTGGTTGATTACTGATTTTAGAAGTTAATTAATGAATTCTGGAGTTTTAAAATGAATTTCAAGTTTTTATGAATTTTGGAATATTTTAATGATTTAATTAAGGGGTCAAAAATTGACTTTTTAATTAAGGATAAATTCTGGATAGCTAGCATTTTATTAAAATTCTAGATCTTACTACGATCAGTTAGACAATAAGTACACTGAAATCGGATTTTTCTACATTTTATTACGAAGGTTTGAAGTTTTGAACTAGCTTTGACCTAGAATTGACCGATTTGTTGACTTTTTGATTTTGAAAGATTTATGGAATTTTAATATTTTTAATAAATATTAGACCCTATTATGAGTTGAATGCAATTGAGTTTAGTCAATTTGGAATTTTCTTGAATTAGTTATGAGGATTTGAAGTTTTGACTATTTATTGAATTATTGAAAATCCTTAATTAATGAGCCTTTTTGTGGTTTTGCTCCAAATGAGATCCCAACTCCTTGAAATCAGCTCCAAAGGTCAGGAATGACCTAAGGAGAGATTCCCAAGTGTTTGGGAAATTTTTAGAATTTTTAATAATTATTAATTAATTATATTAATTAAATATTCAATTTCTCTTAAAATTAAATTAAAGTTTAATTTGCTGTCAAATAAATTTTGTTTTATTTTTCATTGGTTGAGGATTCAAAACTGGTCAATTAGAGGAGTTATACATATTTTTTGGAGTTAAAATGGATTTGTTATAATTTCTGGAAGGTTTAAGGGTTTAATTAAGGCTTAAACTTAGGAAATTCGATTAAGGAGCTTAATGACTTCTAAAACCAGTGAAATTATTTCTTGTGGCTGTGCATGTCACTAAGTTCAATTGTTGGAAGTTCAAACTCAAGAGGAGGTGAATCCTAATTATAATGCATTTTCTAAGTTGTCTAATCATAGTCCTTAATTATTGTCCTTAATGACACTAAGTTTAATGGGTTTGAATCAAAGTTCTACTAATCCTTAACTTAACATAAGCAATATGCAATCACACCAAGCAAACCCTAAATCTAGGAGAGCCTAAATCTAAGTGGTGTGTGCACCTTAGGCATGCAAATCAATTTCAAGCTTAATTGAGTAAAGGATTAATCAATGAATAATTAGCAAAACAATTATTCATTGATTAATCAAGATTCCCCAAAAATTTCTATTCAATCACTCAACCTATGCTTAAAATCCCAAGGGATCTCTCAAATACTTAAGGATTTAAATATATGTATAGTTTTAAAGTAGATTTTAAAACATATAAATATATAAATACATATATATGTAAATATATATTTTAAAACAAAATAATTGAAAATATTATTAAATGACATTTTGAGGGGTTGAGAGACCCACTGATTTCCAAAGAAATTTGAAAATAAATTTTTAATTTTCAAAATATTCAATATTTAATTCAATATTAATAAATTATTAAAATACTCACATAATTCAAATTAATATCAAAATTTGCTTAAATAATTTTGAAAATTTTTCTGGAAGTTCAAAATAGATTAAATTATTCTTCTTAAAAATTTTTGAAAGCATTTGAATTTATTTTATTTAAATAATAATTAAAATAATCATATGATCAATATTTGTAATTACTCAAAATATATAGCCTATTTTAAAGTGATTTTATTTTTAAATTAAAGGTCTTAAAAAACTGAAGAGTTTGATATATTATAAGTATTTTTTGGTTATGTATTTTATTTATTATGATTTTTTTAAGTTCTGCGATTTAAAAAGCATTTAAAAAAAAAGCCTATTTTATTTATAAAAGAAACGGCGGCGCAGCTGGACGCGTGGCGGGCACTGGATCAAACGCGCGGCGGCGGCTGACACGCGTCGCTCACCGGATGTCTCACGCGGTTTCACTTAACCACGTAGGCAAGCGATCCCGGCCGTCCGCTTCTCCACGTTTCAGGATCGACGGCTTCAATCTGATCTCACGATCTGATCTCACGAAGGAGAGATCAGACGGCGGCAACTCGATCCCGCGGTTCTGAACGAAGGGTCTGGATGCCGCCGAACCAAAAATCGTACGCCAAATCAATTACACGGCTGAAATAAAGCATCAAACGGCTCGATCTGGACCGTTGATCGAGCGATCAAACGGTCCAGAAAACGTGCACTTGAGCCAGACTAGGAAAATGCCCTAGAAAATGTTTTCTGGATCGTTCTCAAAATTGGCTCGATCAATTTGCTTGAAATTTTAAACTCAAATTAGAGTGATGAATATAAACTTTGGGGAATCAACCATTTTGAATTTAAAGCATTTAATTTAATGCTATTTAAGTAGGCATCTAGTGACCTATATCTAGGGTTTTAAAAGATTTTTACCGTTGAATTTATAGGGAGATGACTCGGTTGCAGTTGTAGACTGTCCACGCTCCTATTTGATGAAGATCGCTCGAGCTAACAACACCTGGATCAACTGCAATGGAAGCTTGGAGGAATACCCTTATCTCGCCGGAAGGATGATCGCCGGCGATCTTTCCCGTTGAGATCGAGCTAGGAATTAATGGAGAAAGGTCTGGAGAGCTTTTGGGAGCTGGTGGCTGGGTTTGAGAGGCTTTTGATTGTGAGAGAGAGCTAGGGCATCAATGAGGCTCATTTTTCTCCTTTTTCCCTATTCAAACCCAACCTAATCGAATGGAGGGTCTTGATTGCTTTAGAGGGACTCTAGGATGCTGCCACCTGTCCATGGAGTAGTTGGGAGCAGCAGGCAAGGACGGATGCAAGGACAATGAGGTGGAAAGCCTCTTTTGTTCTTACTTGAGCACATGGGTTTGATTCAAGCCATTGGATCTTAATCTAAGGGTTAAGAACAGCTGTAGGAAGGTTCTAGAGAGTCTTCAAACAGCTGGAGAGGGATTAAATGGGTTGGATTAGCTTAAGGAGTTTATTTAACCACCCTTGGCTCATTTAAAACCACATGTTGATTGTTTGACTGGTCAAACAGTCAAACCTTGGTGAGGTGGCAGTAAAGAGGAGAGCTTGAATGCTGGTTAGATTAAGTCTTGAAGGTATTGATTGAAGATATATGAAGGTTCAATCAAAGCCATAGGTATTTGACCAAGCATATGAGTTAACTTGGTCCAATAGGCTAAGATTTGACTCAAAGTAAGTTGGAAAATATTCCATGCATCAAATGGAATGGATTTGAATTGGTTGGATGTGCTTTCAAGGTTTAAATAGGTCGTTTGGATCAAATGAACCTATATGGGCCTTTAATGGGCTTTGGGTCAATCCTGGTTGACTTGGTCAACCAGGTGGGTCCGGAGTCTGAAAATGGGTTCAATCAATTCAAAAATAACATTTCGAGTCTATTGGATGTGGTCTCAAGGTCTAGGGAGGTCATTTGACCAGGTTTCAAAATGTTCAAAATTTCAATGAAAAAGGCTTTTAGGATAAAACCTTTGGGCCTTGGATTTGGCTTGATTGACCTAAGATCTAGGTAGATCCTAAAGTCTAAGCTTTAGAAGAATCCTAGGGTAGATCCTAAGGTCTAGATTCTAAGAGGATCCTAGGATTCAAATTAATTAAATCGATCTAAGGTCAAGAGTAGTCCAAATGACCTCATAAAAAAATGAGGTAAACAAGAAGACATCATCTTCTACATACTAAATGGATTACCCCCATCCTATCAGTCTATCAAGACTGCTATAAGAACTCGGTCCGACCCCATCAATCTGGATGAGTTATATGCACTGCTTTGCAGTGAAGAGATCAACTTGAAGACAGAACACCTCAAGCTCACTCCGACTGAAACTCAAACAATGGCATTTACTGCTTCAAGTGGTTGCACCACCTACTCAAGAGGACGTGGGAGAAACATCAGCGACACACCTCAATCGAACCGCAACCCCCTACCTAACAGTAGTGCATGAGGAAGATCAACACCATATCAACGTGTTCTCTGTAAAATATGTTGTAAATCTGGGCATATCGCCCTGCACTGCTGGTACAGATCGGATCTCAATTATACACCTCCTGCAGCACTGGCCAAAGCCTTCTACTCCAACACCTCGTCCGTCACTCTAGACTGGTACCTCAACTCAGGAGCCACCGCGCACATCACCGCCGACATATCTCAACTCAAACAACAGAAGCCTTATGCTAGCTCAGACACGGTCTCCATCGGCGACGGGTCATCCCTTCCGATATATAACACCAGAGACAACATTCTACCCACCACGACATCTCACCGTAAGCTCCACCTCAAACAAAGTCTTCATTTCCCTAATATCTCACATAACTTGTTATCTATTCATCAACTCACCAAAGATAATCACTGCTCTGTTCTTTTTGATCCTCATGGCTATCACATTAAGGACCTGACCACCAGTAAAGTCATTCTTCAAGGACCAAGCTCTCAGGGTCTCTATCCGATCACTCCCTCCCGCAAGCCTTCAGCACACGTTGCCATCAACAATCCCGACAACTCCAGAAAACTATGGCACTTACATCTAGGCCATGCTCACAATTTTGTAACTACTGCTGTAATGCAGTCTCTTAGCTTAGTCTCTCCCTCTACTCCTCTATGCTTTGTGTTCTATAATGTGGCCAAAAGCCACAAGTTACCTTTTAAATCTCATATGAAATCTGTAACTCAACCATTCTCGTTAATACACAGTGACGTTTGGGGTCCTTCACCCATATTATCTCAAAATGGTCTCAAATACTATGTCATTTTTGTGGATGACTATTCCAAATTCACTTGGCTCTACCTCATGAATACAAAATCTGAAATGTATCAAAAATTTATTCACTTTCTTGCCATGATTCAAACTCAATTTAACACCAACATCCAATATTTACGATCTGACAATGGAGGCGAATATACATCAACACAGTTCAGAAACCTCCTAGCATCCAAAGGCATCATTCACCAACTTACCTGCCCTTACACTCCAGAACAAAACGGAGTCTCAGAACGCAAACATCGTCACATTCTGGAGACGACTAGAGCCCTCCTACACGAAGCCAGTCTTCCTCTAACCTTCTGGACCGATGCTCTACTAACGTCCATCTACCTAATCAACCGACTACCATCCAAAAACACCTCTCTAACCTCCCCATATCAACTTCTAACCAAAAACTCACCCTCTTATACTCACCTAAGGGTATTCGGCTGTCTCTGTTTTCCCTGGCTAAAGCCCCTAACTGTCAATAAATTCCAACCAAGATCGAAGCCCTACATATTCATTGGATATTCTAACTCATCAAATGGGTACCGCTGTTATGACCAATCAACAAAGAAAATCATAACTTCACGCCATGTGACCTTCTATGAAAATCAATTTCTCCATGCCATACATCCATCTCAACCTTCCAACTCCACAGCAGACAACCTCATTTCTCCTCTACTACTAACTCCTACATCCATCTCATCTCAAATCTCCAGCAATGAACCACAAACCACACATCTGTCACAACTCGATCCCTCTCTTATATCCCCTAACCTCTCCACTTCACACAACTCAACAAACTCTACTACTCCCAGCACCCGGCCTCCAACACCATTACCATAAACAATTACCAACCCACCAAAACATCCAATGCTCACTAGATTTAAAACTGGCACCCTGAAACCAAAACAAATTTTCACTTTATCAGCTACCCACACATCCTCCCTCTCTCCCTCCACCTTTGCCCAAGCCAACAAGGACCCCAATTGGAGAGCCACTATGTCTACCGAATTTCATGCCTTACAGAACCAAGGGACCTGGGAACTCACTCCTCTTCCTCCTAATCAGCCACTCATAGGTTGCAAATGGACATACCGACTCAAGCTCAAATCAAATGGCACTATTGATCGTCACAAGGCAAGACTTGTGGCTCAAGGATTCTCCCAACAATTTGGAATTAACTATCATGAAACCTTTAGTCCGGTGGCTAAAATGCCAACCATCCGTCTCTTACTCACTTTAGCTCTTCATGACAATTGGTCTATCAAACAATGTGATATCTCTAATGCCTTTCTCCACGGACCACTCCAAGAAACTATATACATGAAACAACCTCCCGACTTCATTGACTCCTCTCATCCCAATCACGTGTGCAAATTACACAAAGCCATATATGGCCTACGTCAAGCTCCACGTCAATGGTTTCAAACATTCTCTTCATCCCTCATACAACAAAAATTCACCATAAGCCACTCTGATCCCTCTCTATTTCTCTACAACACAAACAACACACATATGTTCCTTATTCTCTATGTCGACGACATCTTAATAATAGGGATTAACCCCGATCACATTTCTCACCTTCTCTACAATTTAAAACAACAATTCCATCTCAAAGATCTTGGACCCATCTCCCTATTTCTTGGTATCCAAGTCACCAAATCAGCAAACTCATACTTTCTCCAGCAATCCTCATATGCAGCCTCTATTCTACAATCGGCTGGAATGCAGTCTTGCAAGCCATCCCTCACCCCACTCTCAGTCCAAACCAAATTGTCCACCGACAGCTCTCTGTCATACTCTGATCCCAAACTCTATCTAGCAATCCTTGGCTCTCTTCAATACCTCACCATAACTAGACCAGATATAGCCTTCGCCACCAATTATCTTTCTCAAGCCATGCATCAACCTCTTAATATCCACTTTCTTAAACTCAAACGTATCCTCAGTTATAAAAAGGGTACCCTCGACTATGGATTACCTATCACCACTGGAGAACTCACTCTACGCTCCTACTCCGATGCCGACTGGGCCTCCGATCCATCTGACCGACGATCCATCTCAGGCCATTGATCGTTTATCGGCAACACACTAATTTCCTGGAGCGTAAGGAAACAACCAACTGTGGCGAAATCCTCCACCGAAGCTGAGTATCGCGCACTCGCTGCATCGGCAACCGACATCGTCTAGCTATGTCGCCTTCTTGCTGAACTCACCATTCCACAAAACACGGCAACACCGCTGTATTGTGACAATGTTTCAGCCATGGAACTTTCAAATAATCCGGTATTCCACACCCGGACCAAACACATTGAAATAGTTATCACTTCATCAGGGATCAGATCACTGCCAAGGAAATCACAGTGCATCATATATCTTCCCAGGATCAACCAGCTGACATCCTAACCAAAGCATTACCTCCAAAACGGTTTGACGAACTTCGCTTCAAACTAACCATCCAACCTCCGGCTGCTTAGTTTGTGGGGCGGTGTTAAACCTCTCAGATCACTGCCAAGCGATCGGGTTCCACTACTTGAACCTCTATGGCGCTGCCTCTCTCAGAACCTTTTACCACGTAGTTACATTATTAAAGTAACTGTTAAAGCTGTCTTTATGTAACCAACTGTCTCCTCTAAGCTTACTACATAGTCTTGTAAACAGCACTGTTTGAAATCAATCAACTAATGCAACTTCACCTCTTTAAGCTCAACTTCTTCCTCTGTTAGTTTTTTCATAACCTAGCCCAATATGTTTTAAACCACTGAATACAATTAGTACCTTTAAATTAATTGATCCAATTAATAGGCTAAACCACTTTCATAGTATTTTAATCATAAAAATATAGATTTTTTTACCCTAATTAACCATTATACTAAGTAAGATCCCATTTAACCCTAGTTAGCCCAATTAAACTCCTTAGGCCTTTGTTAGCATTAAAATTTGCATTATTACCAATTTATTTTATGTCATCACAATGGTGCTGACAGTTTTGCTGAGATATCCAACATAGTCATTGACATGTCTAACATTATTTCTAGATTCTCAACATTATTGACAAGATGTATAAAATTATCATTAAGGTGCTTGACATTATCGTAAAAGCTTATGAGGTTGATGTTAAAGTCGTCAGGATACTTATTGTGGTGTTTGAGGTCACTATTATCAAAGTGGTTGAGTTTATTGACAATATTTTTACGGCACGTAATCAATTTATTGGAATATTTACTAAGTTGGTTGATCCAAATTGATGCTTGAACCCAACCAACTCAATCTATTGACTCTTTGAACCCAAATGACCCAAATATAACCCATAAAGACAAATTATTCAAATTTACTAAATTAATCTTACCCAAAACTTCCAATTAACTCAATTTGTTTGATCATAAAGCAAATTGATTCAATTGACCTTTCACTAATCTAATTAAGACCAAGTGTCCCAAGTTAGACTACTTGATCTCATTGAGTCCAATTGGATTTAAAATGGCTTAGTTCATTGAATTCAACATCTCTAATTATCCTTAATTGATTAATAATTAGTTAATTGAGTCCATGGACCCATTGGATTGGCCTATGTAGGCTAGAACTCTTGAACCAAAAAAAAATCACCTTCAACCCATTTGATTATCTAGCCTAATTAAGTCTTCATTTGGGAAGGCTTTCTTACTGCTTCTTAAAGAAAATTTCTAGTATAAAAATTTTAATTTTTAAACAAGAAAGCTATTTTAAGAAGAAATAAAAAAAATTGTCCCAAACGAAACCTACGATTGATTGGCTAACCCAAACTTATCAAATAGTAGGGTCCTCTTCTTGAAATTGAGGTGAAGGTGCTTGATCAAATTCATGACGTAAAAGCAACCTAAGCTAATACAATTTTAAGCCTTAAGCTTTTAATCACATTCTAGTTTTAGATATGTTAGAGTCCACTACTTGTTGATTTCTTCGCACCATCTTATAAAGCTAAAAAAAAATCGATCAATTTTCTTTTGAATCATTTGATTTCAAGCACTGGTTAAATAGTTATGAGCCTATGAAGTTAACATGCCATAAATAACTTTTTTTTTTCTTGAATTTGAGTTGGTTGGAGCTTATAGAAGAAATTAGGGCAAACTATTCCTTTTAAAAGGGAACCAATAGTCCACACTACTTAGCCTATTATATATGTAATTGTCTTATGATATTTGCTCAAATCAAAGTAGAAATTCAAATTTAATAAATTTTTTTCAAAACTCTATCATGACATGACCTTTATTGGATATATATTGAATATTTAATATTTATTTTTTAAAATCAAATAATCACTAATTTAATTATTTTAAATACTTGAGATTATGAAATATTTATATTTAATTATGAAATTATCAAATAATATTAAAATATCTTAATTATTTGGGTGTGATTCTTGTATGTGATATGTTTTTAAATATTAAAAACCTTCTCTTTGACAATTGGAAAATAACATTTCTTTCAATTTAATTATTCTTAACTTGATTTGAGCATTCTAGAGCAATAGGATAAGTACAACACATCCCCAAATATTTAAGAATTTTATTTATTTATTACTTTTCATAATTTTCACCTCCTAACTTATAATTATGAAAAATATTAAATAATTTCTAAAAATTGCTTAAATATTTGAAAATATATTTTGACTTGATTAATGACATTTGGCATATTAACTCAATATCTCACCCAAAATTAACTGTGAATCATATAAATTTTTTCCTCACAAAAACTATCTTATATATATCATACTCTTAACTCTAAATTATGAAAAGCTTATTCCCATCACCAAATTTAATAAAAATATAATAGTCAAGTATGGCAATGATAAGATAAAAAAGTGAAAAAAAAAATTAATCTCAACCTAGCCTAATGATGGTTTATTTGTTCACAGGAGTTCATCACCAAAAAACCTCACTTATAGCCAGGCTTGATAAGACAATTATCTATTAAATAAAAATGATTAAGGATTGTAACTTACCCCATTAATCATTGAAGTTTCATAATCATATTTGGACAAATAATAAAAAGAAGAAGAATAAGAAGCTTTTATCCCAATACATGAGATCTAATATATGAAGAGGGGATTTTTGGGTGCTTCGAAGAAAGTGAATCTGAGGAAGACTTTTGAGGGCTGATTTGAAGAGACTGAGCAATGTAGTAATTTACAAAAAAAAGATGGATGGAAGTGGGAGAAGCCAGAATACTAACCTCCACCAATGCTTATTAGATATAGATCTATTTGACCTCCGATATATCTTATTAAGAGAAAACATCTTTATAATTACATTTATTTTATATGGGTTCATCTTGATGCCTTAAATAAGTCTTGAACTCGCTCTAAATGTACACTTTAGATAATTGAGACACATTATATTACTTCAAATTTGCATTGTATCCTATAAATCTAAGATGTGCTATTCCAAAGTTCTAATCTTGAAGAGTATAACATCAACCTAAGATAAGATATTTCAGCATTTTTTAATTAAAAATCAACTCTAGTTTTAGGCTAGACCGGTGTTTATTTTTCCTCTGTGTGCCGGATTTTCGAGCTTTCACTGCATGCTGGTTGTTAGCTTAGAATTGAAAATGCAATCCATCATTCACAGGAAGTTTTAATAATAAAATGCATCATCAGTCATGAAACTCACATTTTCATAGCCAGTAAGATGATTTTTATTTAATAATAGTTTAAACAAGCATCAAGAAAAATTATTATTTGAAAGTTGGTTGTCGAATCAACCAGTTCTTCTATTCATGGGTGATTATAAGTAGCTTTTCAAACAATATAATGTTAAAACTATTGTCTTGAAAGTATTAAGCAATGGATGACCAAATATACCATTATGGGTCATCAAGGCGTTGATTATTACGAAGTTGACCATGGTAGTAGATTATCGATTATATTCTCCTCAAGTGATTGACCACACAATCATCCCATCAATTTTTCGTGTTTGCCATAGAAATCAAGGCTTTAGTGTTGTTTCTAAGTACAACTTCCATCATTTAATGTTTAAAAAGAACAAAAAAATTTCTAAGTGATTCACCCTACTTTTTCTCACATTAAAAAGAACTTTTGAATTATTCAACAATTACGAAGAGCTAATGAATTCAAACACACATGATCATTTCAACTTGGAGTATGAAGACAAACTTTTAGTGGGAGATATGAGAGCTATTTTAACAACATATATTTAGAGATAATAATGAATAATCATCATTCAAGTACATCATTGATATTAAGAAGTGAAGTAGTTGAATAAATTTAAGTGACATGATCAATTGGGTTCAACTTCTCTATTTAAAAGTTGAGATAAGATATTTTAAACTTGGGATGAGATCAAGCCTTCAAAATTTTAACAAAAAAATAGATTGGTAAGGTGGCTTGATGAGAGAGATTTTTTTGGAGTTATTTCATCACAGGAGACGAGCTTCATCTATAACTAGAATAGAAGCATGGGCTCCGAGGCAATACTAACATCGACAAATAAGAGTCAGTAGATGCCTATTGTGTCTGACTCAACTTGACGAAAATTGCACAAGAATTATTTGAATCATTCTCACTAAATGGACTTGCATTTGATTGAGTTGTCCAGCAATTCTGAAATCTTGTTTTTTTTTACTTGCAATGGCTTTTCTTTCTTACCAAATCATTCTATTATTTGACTTCTTATCGTTGCATCGTTCAGACTCTCAATACATTTTGAAATATTGGGTACAAATCTATCTGTGAGTAATACAGTATACCTTACTAATATGCCTAGTTCAAGCCCAGAGAGAAAAAAAAGAAATATAATATAAAGAGAAAAGTTTTAAGACCTTCACAATGCCACAAAAAAAAAGTGAACTCGTCTCTTTGCATCCTATTTATAAGCTTAATACTATAAAATGATAACAGTAAAATAACAAAAAAAATTGTAGAAATGCACAAAATTAACTAAAAGCTGCTAAAATTAAGGACACTCGAACAGCCGTAATATTTTTTATGTTAGTTGTAAAATTATTATAAGAAATATAACTTAATTAATCTAGTTGTAAAAAACATCTTTTCATTATATATATATATTTTTTTTTGAAAAAAAAATTAGAAAACAACAATAAATCAGCAGTCAAATAAAATTATTAAAAACTAAAATAGCAAGAAAATTATTCTAAAAAGACCATAAAGATAACTTATGGCAACTAGCTCTAGCAAATTATACAATATGAATTTTCTCAGTTGATTCTTTTGATTGATAAGCAAGAGTTTTGATTGATAGACGCAATTCCTAAATGAGTTGCGAATAATTTTAGCAAGATGGCTATTTCAATTGACTGAATTCTTGAGATAAGTGGGACTTTCTTTAGTGACTTCGGTGAGAACAACTTTTAACTATAGACGACTTCAGTGACTTTGAAGATTATGATAAAGTAATAATTTTATAAAGATAACAGCATAACAAATTATTTATTAGATGTAGCACTTCCAGTACATGAGTATTAATTAGATCATTGCATTCATAATTTTCAAGGGAAAGTCCTACGAATGTGCAAGTTGAGAGGATAAAAAAGGGAAACAAAAGCAGCCTGGATAAAGGTTGTTCTCATGTCAAAAATCTTTGTAATCATAACGCATAAGCAGTAATAAGACTAGAGAATACATGGAAGCGCGATGCTTGAGATCCAACTAGTTCACACCAGCAATCTCCTTCGTTGGCTTCGCCAGCACCATCTTTTGAGGCTACATCCAGAAATGAAAATTTTAAGGCAAAAATGTCAATGCTTACATAGAAAAAAAAATGATGCCAATATGAGCGTGTGAAGAAAATATTCATGTTTATTTCCATCGGAAGAATCACATAAAGTGTTAATATCTATATAATTCATTTATTTTTATTATATGATTCACATGCTGAGAAGGGTTGTATAGGAGGCAATAACAGAGATGACGAAGGGGCAGCTGCTGAGAACGGAAAGAAGGCAGCCAACATTGTTGAAGGACATCTACTGGCAAAAGAACAGTATGGATGCTGCTGGGTGTGATGAAAAGGGAATAAGGGTTAATTTCTAGTTTGTAAATAGTTGTTATAAGGTTACCATTTGTAGTATTGTCAGTGGCTATTGGTGCGTAGGTGGAGAGAGTATAGTACAGAAATTGTATGGTTGAGATGTACTGGTAGCATAATCCAAATTACCAATACAAATTTCCTGTTAATTTTCTTTCTCCACATGGTTTTTTGGAGTTGCGGACATCTTCAAATTGCTCGAAACCAACAATCCTTACAATTGGTCTAACCGATGACCGTAAGCACGTGCTCAACAACCAACCTGGAAGATACATCACGCAATCAATGAAGTTCCCTGTGGCGCCAATCTACGGTTAGCCCTAATGGAAGTGAAGCAAGAGCATCACTTCAAAGGGAAGACAACACGATGCATAGATAAGCAGGAATGAAAGATCTCTTGGGGAAATCCATTAAGGGGCTTACGCCTATAGGACACCAGAACTCAGATCATAAAGTCCTCGCAAAATGAGGGCGAAATCTCTGGATAGTGTCTTATCTACAAACTCATCTGCCTTCCCAAAATTTATCCTGAACTTAATCTGTTAAAACTCCCTCGAAGAAAAACAACAAGGGAGACCGGGGCCGAATTTTTGTAGCCCGCACATATTGAGTTTCGAATGTGTCAGAACAACTATGTACAAGCTTGAATTAACAAAATACTCTCACATCCAACCTATTTTCTAAATATCATTGCTCAAGTCATATCGTCAAGATCTGTAATTGCTTCCTACCTACTTTCTACAGGAGCCATGGATGAATCACCCACTGCTTAAGCTGGCGATTTTACTAAGTCTTGCCAAATCTCAAGCTGGGTGTCGAGAAGTGCAACACCTCATTGAATGGGAGTGGACACTACTGAAAGACCCCATACAGAATGCTTAAGTAGAATTGAACACGAACTTTCCTAAGTTCAAACTTGAGTACAAAGTCATTGATGCAAGAAGAATGGAATTGACATGGACCCCAAGGAGGCTGACAAAGGATGGTTGTCGAGGAGGGAACAAAGGCTACCAACATACCTCAAAGACTTCCACGTGGAAAAAGGATGTTATGGGCTGTTGCTGGGTGTGGAGATAAAAGGAATAATGGTCCTTCCTAGTTTGCTATGAGTTGATATGGCATTGCCATCGGTAACTTGTGAGTGGTTGTAGGCATATAAGTGAAGTGAGTCCAGTATAAACGTGGTATGATTAAGGTGCAGTGGTCTGCTATATCTAAATTATCAATACAGTTTTCATCTTCATGTTCTTCTTCACACGATTATTTTGGAGTTGTTGGCATCCTCGAATTGCTCAGAACGAGCAATCCTGAAAACTTTATTTCTTAACTTTAAGTTAATTTATTTAGTTGACATGATTTAAGTCTCAATTTAATTTTGATTAACTCTAACAAAAGACTGAGTAGGCTATATGGTACATTGCATTATATCTTAATGTTGTTTGGATGAGAGATTGTGCTTTCGCAGTGTGTAAGCTAGGGGGATTATGTATCTCTTGCACTACAATATTTGATAGACTGAGGTTTTTGATTTTATTTGAATCGTCTTAAATGCGTTTTTTGTGTTGCATGATATGGTTGCCTTGTTTCAATTCTCTTTGAGATTTTAACAGTTGGCTTCACCTAATGGTGCTACCACGAGTGACTTCTCAGTTGTTAAAAAAAATTTTAATGAAAGTGAGTGACTTCTTACCTTGAGGAATTAATTAAATTTTAAGTTTAAACTTAACTATTGCCTATTCTCATTAAAGAAAGTTTAGTGCAATTCGTAGCTAATGACTAGTGGAACATCTATTTTCCTATTCATGAAAGCATAGGAAGCGTCATATTAAGTGCATTAGAAGACCTAAACCCAAGTCATACTATATTAGAAGATGACAACAACAACAACAACAAGCCTTTTGTCCCACTACGTGCAGTCGGCTACAGGAATCTTTTTTCTCCATTGTGTCCTGTTAAAAGTCAAATTCTCGTTTAAATCTAATAAAGGAATATATTTTCTAATATTTTCTAACCAAGTCTTTTTAGGTCTACCTCTACCTTTCTTAATATAAGTTGAATCTAATACCTCTACTATCCTAACTGGGTCATCGGAAGGCCGTCGTTCTATGTGACCAAACCGTCGTTCAAGGCCTATTGAGGCGTAAGCCTCAAAATCAAAAAATTGTGTAAACATAAAATGATAAATTTTGTATATACTAATGAGTAAATAATATATAAAACATAAAAATGCACAAGCTATGAAGCGAAATCAAAATATCCCAATAATAAGACAACATGAAATATAATTCAACTCAAACTCCATCTTTCCCAAATCACAATATTCTTTTCATTAACATATAATTCCAAAAATAAATAGCAATGACATCTCACATAAGAACTCGCAAGTCATCAGCACTGTCATCACTAAGGGGGTCTTCATTTTAATCATCATTATGATGAACTGCTCTCTCCCCTTCCTCCTCTCCTATAGAGTCTAATGTCTCCCAATCAGGTCCTTCCTCAATATTAGTTATCTTTCTCTTCCCTAAATATTTTTGAACAATCTCAAAATAAATAATAGTGTAATACATTAATAAAAGTTTAAAAAAATTATATTATTTATATATCTTTTTTTATTTGTTCTTGAATTGTGGTGGATGTAGATGCTTTAAGGCCATCAAAGAAATCAACATTTAAATCTTCATCTTGTAATTCAAATGGCATCACTTCAACTTCATCATCTACAAACCACTCATCATCAGATGTCACATTCTCGCAAAGCAAAGGATCTTCATCATCCATTAATCATTTTTTCTTTAAATTGATATCTCTGAGTCTCCTATTGTACATAATGTACACCAGTGAATTCATCCTCAATGTGGACAAGCGATTTCTTCTCTTTGTATGTACTTGATTGTAGGTACTCCAATTTCTTTCACAACCACTATGATGCACAGACACAGACACGGCGACTCGGATACGACACGACAAGGACACGGGACACGTCAGTTATTAAAAATATAGGACACAGACACGGATTGGACACGGTATTATAGTTTTTATATTTAAAAAATAGTGTATAAAAATTAAATAAGTATAATTTTAAAAATAATTTGAAAATAATAAGTCATTTAACTAGAATTTGTGTTTAAAATGATTAGTATTAGGATGTCGAGAGTCAGGCGTCGATGCTGTTTATCAGTCACCAAGAGAGGAGATGAAAATACCTTCACTACCAAAAAGAAATGAAAATGAGAATATTCGATGATTGGGTATTAAGCGCGGGCGTTGATTTGGTGTTGTGGATAGGAAAAAAGAAATTTCGTTTAAATCCTTCCAAATATAAGAAGTTATATTTAAAAAAAAATCATAAAATATTTAAAATACGTGTGTCGGACACGCGTATTCAATTTGTATTTAATATTTTTTAATTGGACACATTTTCAGCGTGTCCAACACGTGTTGGAGTGTCGGACGAGTGTCGTGTCAGATATGGTGTCGGACACTGCACGCCTCTTTGAGGAGAAGTGTCAGTGCAACATAGCAATCAGATGAAGAGCATATCAAGCCCAAAACTTTCACAGTAAAACGTTGCAATTCTTGAGTCCCATCGCCAAATTGAATCCACCACTCAACTAATATTTATATAAGAGAGTTTAATTAGTGCGAAAAAAATTTAAATAAATATTTAAAACATTAAATAAAATTACATGAAGATCATTTGGCAATTGTATCATTTGCATGTTGTAATCCAAAAAAGTCTTCTTTGTTCCTAAAAGGTATTAATTGCATGTCAGCATTTGATCTTTCAGTTGCATCACTTATTAGCCGATCCTTGCAATGATAAATCCCAACTTTATTTCAGAGTTTGACTTGTTCTCTACATATTGATATTGAGGATTTAGGTAGTAACCAGCTGCATGCAAGTGCCTGTGAAGTTGTAGGTCCCACCTATCATTAATAATATTCCAAATTTTTCTAAAGCTACCCTCTTCGCCTTCTAAGTTGGAGGCAATCATTTATTTGGCTTCATCCATGGCATTGCAGATGAAACTCATTGCAGGCTTCTTTTCAGCATTCACCATCCTTAAAACTTGAACCAAAAGTCTAGTGATTGTAATGGCATATAAGATACTTTGTCAAAATCTATCATTTAAAATAATCTTTCTAATCTTTTTTCCCTCAGCTTTCTTCACCCAAGCACAACTCAACCACTGTGTAAATGTGAACATAGCCTCTAAAGGTTGTCTAGCATCTAGCATGCTCTTTGAGGTCAAATAAGCGATGACAAATCTTGTTGTTGCTGGCCTTAGAATTTCTTTTTTTAAAAATTTTCTCATAAGAGGTAGAACCCAAGTGGTTGTAAATAAACTTGATTATTTTTTTTGCTTTAGTAAGTGCATTCTTATGTTGAGGTAGCTCTCCAAGCTTCTCAAGAATCAGATCTTTGACCTGGTCAGATACTTCAACTGACCTTAAAAATACAATACCATAAGCATTATTAATGAAAATATTGATCAGACTTCTATGTTTGATATCAGACCACCCATCTGACATAATTGTTACTCCTGTTTGGGTCCAAGTCCTCTTAATATCTTCGATGCTTTATCAGTGCTTTCCAACTCCTCCTTTAGAATCCATGTTCTTAAATCATACATGGTTAGAGGTTTGAACCCTCTCCTAAATGCTCCAACTGAACGAATCATATTTTAAAAGGCATGTGATTTTGCAACATTAAATGGAATTGCATTTTCGTAAAAGAATCTACCTATATCCTTACACACTCTTCTCCGCGCCTCCCTTGCATTTTTTTGGGCCATCTTTTGTGTAGTATGAGGCATATCCTCTGATGTGTCCACCATATAATGATCCATAGGCCCTCTAGCACCCCTAGATGAAATGGGCTTCATCGAAGAAAATGAATCCCTAGCGCTGCGCTCACTCCCATAATAAGAGCCAACATAACTCTGTCCTCAAATTGCTTCTGTGCAAGATGTTTTAACGTGGTAGACTTATTCATGTATGACTTTATCTCCTCCCTTATAGTATCGGAAACTTTGGAGCATGAAGCAACATTCTTGTGAGACCTTGAAAGGTGATCCTTCATCCTAATCACACCACCCTTCACAACTTTATCACAATAATTGCATTTTAGATAGATATATGTTTTATCACTTCCCCCTACATCCACCTGAATGCTGTGGTTTCATGCTGGATCTTTTCTATGACCTGATGCAGCTTTATCCTTACTTCTGGCCATCCTTTATGAGAAAAATATATTAGTGCAATATATCGAATCCCTAAATATAATGTTTCACTTATTATACATTAAGAAAATTTTTACAAAGCATATACTCATGAAGAAACAGACTAACACTAACAACTATTACTAAAGATGATGAATACAATAATGTATCGGTCTGCCAGGAGTCCAAGGGGGCACTGCCCCCTGGCGTGGTTCGCAGCAAAAGCGCAGTGAATGCGCAGTAAAAGCGCAACAAAAACGCAATGACAATGGCAGACAGATCGATTGTGGAATCTTACTCAATAGAATATGTAGGTCCTTATTGCAGAACGGATCGATCTTGTATTTCAACGAAGAATAAGAGCTTTCAGCGGTTGGTCGAAGGAGACTACAGCCCAACTCGCGTTAGAAGATAACTCCAAGTAATAAGCGAAGAGCAACTCAGGGTGGAAGAAAGCCGACGCCAAATGAAGAGGGAAAAATGTCGCTCGAAGACCTGTTTTCGAGAAATTACGGAAGACCGTGCGAGGGTTGGAGTCCGAACCGAATAAATATATATCAGGTTAGCTTTTTTATTTTTAGAGGCGAACGCCTCTAAACCTTGAGGCATACGCCTCAAATCCTGAACTCATTGTGTGGGCTTTGAGGCTTAAATGAACGAAATTGCATTGAGGCGCGCCTCTTATTGCGTAATTTTAAACTATGGACCAAACCATCTAAGGCGAGACTCTCTCTAATCTTATCTTCCACTGAGTTACTCCAACCTTTTCACGTATATGCTCATTTTGTATCTTGTCTCTAAGGGTAAATCAACTCATCCACCTGAGCATCCTCATCTCTACAACACTTAGTATTATGCTTCACTTTTAATGGCCAACATTCTGCACCATAAAGCATTGCAAGTCTCACCACCATCTTATAGAATTTTCCCTTAAGTTTGAGGGGGGACTTTTCTATCACACAATGAGCCCGATGCATTCCTCCACTTCAACCATCCAACTTGAATTCTACTGAGAATATCTCCATCTATTTCACCATCACTCTGAACAATAGATTAAGATATTTAAAACGTGTACTCTTATTAATGACTTGATTGCCCAAAGTCATAATCCCCCACTAGGTCTACTACTACTAAAATTACACTACGTACATTCAGTTTGGATCTACTCAAGCAAAAACCTTTAGAATCAAGTTGACCTCCATAATTCAAGTTTACCTTCAACTCCCTCTCAAGTCATCCTAAATTGGAAGGATATAAGGAAAGTTAGATGATGTATTTTTGTTTGTAATAAATCTCAAAATAATCCCCAAGCTATTCATGTGTGGCCAATTTAGTCTCAGGATATTATATTTATCCCATTTAGTCACTCAGCTATACAAAATTAATCTAAAATGGCCTCTCATATAAAAATTGTGATACAAAATTAATCCCAATTTAGTTCATGACTATATAAAATTTATATCAATTTAGTCCATAAAGGACTATTTTGGATCAATTTTATATAGCTGAATGACTAGATTAGAGAAATGTGATACTCTGAGACTAAATTGGTCATATACAAATAATTGATGTGCGATTTAGGAGTGTAATCAATCTTGTTTAAGCAAGGTTTTAAAATTGAGTATTGATCCCATCGTAAAAATTCAATTTTTAAGATCTAGCAATATTTCTTATTAATATATTAATATATATATATATATATATATATATATATATATATATATATATATATATATATATATATATATATATATATATATATGGTCCAGTGACAAGTTTAGATCATTCTTGAACGAGAAAATCAGCTTTCCAGACAACATCTTTCCTATCAAAGCGAAGGAAAAATGAATACAACTTCATTTCAAATTGTAATTTTCAATGGGTTTTCCAACTTTTGTCTCCACTACACTGACTAAACTACAGAGACAAACCCATAACCACTCTTCTACTAAAAATTCAAGAAGAATCTTAGAAAAGGGACATTAGAAGTCCAGCTGGTGACAGGATTCTGACTCAACACGGCTGTTATTAAGCAAGAGTTTGTTATACTTTCATCAAAGATTTGATCTAACACCTTATTAGGCTCTCATAAATAAGCGGATATATATATATATATATATACACGCGCACGCACACATTTAAGGTTTGAAATAAAGAAGATAGATTGGGGCACAATTTCATAACAAAAATGAAATTGGTTGGTCTTAAATATGAAATTATAGTAATGATAGTTGCTCAAGTGTTTAATGATATTTTATTCAAAGTTTTGGTCAAAATCGTTGAGTTTAATTTTTAATCTTTATCAAAACTCTTGAGTTTCACCCAAAACCCTCAAAATTAAATCAAAAATATTAATTGGCTTCAAATAGGTTTCAACTGATAGCTATCCAAAATCAATGAAACTGTGCCAAAACTACCAAAACTTCAGCCATAATTTTTTACAAGTAGAACTCCAAGATAAGGTAACAAATGAATTCCCAAAGATGTGTAATAAATTATTGAAATGTTGTATTGCTGCAGATTGCATTCATGAAATGATGCACCCCCTTTTTTTTAATGATGCACCCTTAACAGAGCAATTTGGAAGATCTTCAACGAAATCATTTCTCAAGGTTAAAAATCTTCAATCCATGCCAGCAATTAGGAAAAGACGTTTTTTTAATAATATTTATTTTATCGATTTCTAATCAAAGCCGCAAATAAAATCAATATGGGTGAGGCAAGCCTGTCTATCTATCACTACTCTGCCGTCACAGAGCACCAAAATCGGCTCAAAGTAGAGGAGGACGAAGAAGAAAATAATGTAATTCCGTTTAAATATAGTTAATATAATTGATTATTTTGGATGCATGGGACTAATACGCAAGAAAGACAAAGGGAGCTTAATCCAAGCAGAGAAGGGCATTTCAAATGGAAAAAGGATAAGGTACCTCAGCCAATTCGCTCTCATGCTTAGGTATGAATGCCGTATCTACCTTTCCAATTCTAAAGTCCTGCATTACCATGAAAGTGACATGTAAGTTTTTCTGAATTCAAACATCAACAATTGCATTTGAATTAATATCTCAAAGAGAGCAGGGGCATCCTCGTGAAATGCACAAGTGATCTGCTTCTGCATTTCACGTGGACGCTTGATTTAGCCTGCCAGAAATCAGAAAACAGGCATCTCGTATTCCAAGTAATAGGCACATCGATTGGATTAAATCCAACACCGCCTGCGCCCTTGATTCCATAAGCATAGAGCTTTTTATACCTCAACATCAAGGATGAGCTTGTGGTACTCAATTGTCGTCGGGACACCTGAAAAAGGTAATAAAATTGCAACACTCATACAATGAGAGGAATCATGAGAGAATTCGCATATTCATGAAGAAACATTAAAAATAAACTTAAAAATGGCAATACGTACTTCAAAAGCCAATATCTCAATGATGCCTATAATGAGATAATTGATAAATTGATAGAAAATAAATAAATAAAAGGAAGACAGAAAATGATAGTAAATTTGAATAGTATGTGGAATGAAGGTTTCGGTTTACATGATATACAAAAACAAAGCAATAAGTTGTACTCTACTAGAGAGTTTCATCCAATATTAAAATTATGGAATGAGTGTCCGTTGTAACAAAGACAGATATTCTTTAACGTTAGCAAATAAATGATATCATGCAAGTTTTCTGTTAGTTTAACTACAGTACTAGAAAAGGAATAAAAGATAACTGTATCTGTCCACTAAATTGATTTTCCATTGACTGCAAACTAACCGGTGATGACGGTGTCATTTAGAGCTCTTTTCATTCGTTCAATTGCTTTATCCCTGGTTGGGGCCCAAACAATAAGCTAATTACAAAGAAGAGATGTTAGATTGGAAATTCGCATGCAGCAAACAGTAGAAAAGAATGAAAATCAATATTAAACAGACTCATCACATTTCAATTATAATAGCAATTCAACCATTTATTTATTAGTTTCTGTAACTAATAAATCTCTGTGCCTTTTAGCTTCTCCCAAGTTGAACTTATGTACCATGACCTAATTCTAAGTTTTCTAAACCATGTTGTGTAACCTTTTGGGGTTCTTTGGTTGCAAGTAGGATTTAGTAAGTCCTGTAAATCTAAATTTATCAAATCCTGAGGTTGTTAACACGTAAAAATTATTTGGCATGATACATGTTAAATGCTAGCAAATTGATTGGCTATACATTTCAAAATTTATGGCCGTGAAATTAAGAATTTAAATGTGAAGCTATGTATAAGGCACATGTGAGAAGCAAACATTATTACATGACATCATTGAATTACATGATATCACCAAATTAAGATAGATAAGACTCTAGAAACAAATTATTGATCACACATCTAAATACAAAAAAGAATGAAACATAAGTTCTTATAACAACAATGGTGGCAGCAAGTACATAGAAGATAAATACAGATGAACAAATAAACTAAATAGAAGTAGACAATAATATTTCATATGTGCTTCCATAATGAGGGAGATATGATATAACTAGCACTTCAAAGTGATCTTTTCATTTTGAGCAGTGTTGTTCATTCAACTTCTTGAAAAAAAAAACATAAGTAGTTTAAAGTTTTAAAATTTAATTAAATTTTCACTAATGCAATCAATATTCTTACCCTAGCCACCCACAACTTCTTGGTGATTGCATGTCTATCTATTTCCCCTTGATATCTTTCCCCTATTATTACATATACATTAGGATCTTCATCAATCACTTCTAGCTCACTATTTTGAGTATCATGCTACATTTTAATTTGCAACATATTGAAGTACAGATCGTGTCTATGGTAGTAACCAATAAAGTTAGTACAATACCACACATACAAGCAAGATGTCTGCCGGAGCACTAGGAGGAAATTGTTGCATGTGAGAAACGTGGATGGTAGTTAATGATAATGAGTTTACTCACTCAATGGCATTAGTTTAGTAAATCATGAATAAGAATAGTACCAATATGGAAATAGTTCTAATTGAAGAAGGAATTATGGTCCGACATCATATAAGTCATGAATCGACGTCTAGGCACCAATGACACCGAAGAGGTGTTCGTGAAAAGATTTCAAAATATGGAGTTGGGTTTTAGAACATTATAGTGACTATCAAATCGAAACAATTGAAGTGGGAAGAGGAGCTTCATACCCCAATCGCAAAAAATGAGCAGAGAGAAAATTATACATATACATTTGTATTAGTTTAAAAGTCTAAACATTAACACGAATAATTTCTTAGTTATAATTGTATATCTCTCTATCACAAGACAATCTCAAGATGACCCATTTTTGTTGAAACTCGTTCCACCTGCACGAAATCCTTCAGAAGATCTACGTTGATAAAATCGCAATTGGGACAACAATAAGCTCAACAAGAACAGCATGACCTGCAAACAATGATGAGGACGATGAAGTTCCAAATAATGTAGTTCATGTCTTCCCATTTATGATGCATCGATACTTTTCCTCAAAAGAGGTATGCAGTCTCCAACATGTATCAGACACGAAATGCATCAGACACCACTCAATAAGATAAGATCACTCCGAACTGCAAGTTAAATCCTATCACCTTCATCATGGAACCACACGTAAGATATTTATGTCTAGTCCATTTGTTCATATGTAACTATCTTCAATGAACTCGTAGGAGCTATTACTATATTTGTTGTAAGAACTTATATTGCATTCTTTTTTATTTTTAGATGTGTGACTGATACTTAATTTCAAGAGTCTTTTCTAATCTTAATTCAATGGTTTCATGTAATTCAATGATGTCATATAACAATGTTCACTTCTCACGCATTCATTATGCATAGTTTCACCTTTAACTTTGTAAGTTAACCACCATAAATCTTGAAATGCATAGCCAATCAATTTTTTAGGATTTAACATGTGTCATGCCAAATTGTTTTCAGGATTTGACATTAGGATATGATAAATCCGGATTTACTAAATCCTACTTGCAGCCAGACAGCCTCCAAGTAGTTGGGTTGCAGAAAGGACATGCATACCTTTCCAAGTAGGGAGTCATAGCTAGGAGGCACCACATAATCTGGATAAATGTGACTATCCATTCTCACAAATGGACCTCCAGATGGAAGGTATGCTGAAATTCTCCCTGCCATCTCGGAAACACAAAAAAGAATACTTAGATATATGGAAAACCTTAAACACACATAATTATGATGAATATTGATAATGACAGTGACAACAAGAAAAGTAAAGTTTATCATTAGCAGTGGACACACGTCTAAACTTAAAAAACACTTAAGTGGGCAGCTGATGAGAAATGTATTTCTTTTTTTGTTTCGTCCAGTGATCATAAAGCACCAATAATTCAGAAATAAAATAACTAACAGAAGCATATCCTAATTTTTTTCCTGCCAGCTTTTATGCATATTTCTAGTTAAAAGGATACAAAAATCTTTCTTAGCTAAGTTGATCAATCACGGAATTAAAAACCGAACACTATAATTAAATTAATCAAGTGAAAGAAGTTATACCTGGCCCTGGACGAAATCCTTTAAAGGGATCCTCTGCATTGATGCGACACTCAATCGAATGTCCTCTGAGAATAATATCCTCCTATAAATGAAAAAGACAGTATTCTCGTAAACACAAGAATTGATTACACATCACCTGAGAATAAAAACTTTAAATGTAAAACCTGTTTGTAAGTCAGCCTCTCCCCGAGAGCTACACGGATTTGTTCCTCAATTAAATCAGTTGAGGAAATCATTTCAGTAACAGGGTGCTCGACCTATTTTCATCAAAAATAAATATGTAAACCAGGTAAAAAGATAACAAATAATAGCTGAGAAAATATAATTTACTCCAGTTGTTATCCATACCTGGATCCTCGTGTTCATTTCCATGAAGTAAAACGAACCTCTCTCGTCCAAAAGAAACTCCACAGTTCCAACACCAATATAGCCGATGGATGCAGCTGCTGCCACCGCAGCATCACCCATAGCTTTCCGGAGTTCTGGGGTCAAAGCAGGAGAAGGGGCTTCTTCTAATAGTTTCTGGTTTCTTCTCTGACAAATACATCATGTTTTGAAGGCCATTAATTCATGCAGTAACAAGAAAAAAGGATTAGGCTCTTCGCAATTGTCAGCAACTTTTATTACTAGCAGGATTTTATGTGGCAAATAAATGTGAAAGGTAAAATGGAATCTTAGCTTAGTAAAGGAGAATAAATGTCAATTATTGGTTTAGTAATACAATAATTTCCTCTTAGTATTTATCCTCTCATGGAAATTTGAGCATTCAATTAGACAACAGAATACTATTTGTATCAGCAAAAAAAGAATCCAAAAGAAATTGACTTGAAATTATACGCAAGTTTCTGAAACAATGACAGGCATGTCCTAGGAACAAGGAATTTAAGTTCCTTCCATAGCACCAGACTCAAAAACCTCATGAACAGTGTCCAAGCTACCTTCGAAAATATTATTCATACTAGGGGTATATATCGTGACGCAGGAGTCATGCGCACATGTGTGAACAGTTTTGGATGACCTATTAAGAATCTTTGCTCTCATTGAGATTTGGGGAGTGAAAACTTTACAATCCAATAGTACGGAAAATGGGAATGAAAAAGGGAACCTCTTCATAGGTTATAAGGGTGGTTAGTCTAGATCTGGGGCTCTGATCCGTGGATTTGCATAGTAAAGCTACAACAACCAAATGAATGGAATTTCATGTTGCATTCATTTGCCTGACCTAATTTCATTTCATTGATAATCAAATGTTTTTTAGCTAGTACATGGTCGGGTAATAAGCTAAATTTGTATCAAACTAAGAGATTCTGTACAAATTCACTTGGAAGTACCTGAATACTGCAATCACGCTCTCCAAAATGAACAACATTTCCATACTTGTCAGCAAGAATCTGTGATACATAAGATTAGTTTAGGTGAGCGCTGATATTTACGAATTTTTGTAGGATGGTGTCATTTGGTGCATGAGAAATATTCAGTAGCATTGATGTGAGCCAGATGTTGCTTAGATGATTTTGACCAAATTATTTTTTAAGGACAAATAAAAAGGTTTAAGATTTTTAAAATTATTGGAGTTCAAATATCTCTCCATATTATGTCATAAATTTATAATCTATATGGTTACTTATCCGCTACTTCACAAATACTTCTCAGCACTTCACAAGCACTCCTAAAATGTTCCTAATATAATAACTCAACTAAACATTGCCTCAGAAGATAACATATTATTAAATTAAAGTATATATTTGTTTCCAAAAATATCAAACACCAATATTTTCTATCAAGTAGTTGTTTAGGTGCACATTATACTGTTTTTTTTTTTCAGTTCTTTTTTTTTCTATAAAAAGTAGTTGCTGTCTTACATCTCAGATTCTTTCTTTTCAAAAAAGGCAGTATCCCAAGTTAAAATATATTAATCACATCTGAAATTGTCCACCTTTATTTTACAGATGCATTTAATAAATCTTGAAGGGTTTGCCGAACATCCATAGTTGAATTAGGATGTTTATTAATCCAGTTATAAAACTCTTGACTAACCTAATAAAAAAGTGTTTTGATAAGTTAAAGAACTTTCTTGTATCTTAGAAAAGGAGAAGAGTCATTATCCACACTATCAGAAATTGAAAGTTCCCTGGTAGCATAATTTGGAAAATCATAACCTGAAACTCAATGTGCCTTGGATTCTGAATGTACTTTTCCAGATAAACACCGTCATTTCCAAATGCAGCTGCTGCTTCGCTCTTCGCTTGCTGCAAACATGAACAGCAATATTTAATCTTACAGAAGCAAAAAAAAAAATCCCTTTCCGTAATATCAGGGCATGAACAACAATGTCATTTATCATCTCACAAATGTACTGCATAGGAGCAAAGATCAGAAAATTTGATGATGAAATATAGTTGTATTAAAAAGGTACCCACATTAGAGAAGATAAATTTTTGTCATAAGAAATACCTGTAGTAATTTCACGAATTCACCAGGCTCAAGAGCTAATCGCATTCCACGTCCTCCACCACCAGCAGTTGCCTTCGTAGGATAGAAATATAGATTTAATATTACAAACAATAACCAAATATCATAATTCATAAGTGTATCTAACAAGCTCGATAAACATCCTAATATGTATGATGGGTAGAAAAAGGGACTACAGTTCCATGAAAGGTGCATATCAATTGCCTTCTAAGAAAATATGATACATTATCTTAAGATCTTCTCCCAATCTTCACTCAACTATAAAAATATATCTCTTTACCATGAAAAAGTCAAATTAAGTTTATTAATGCTTTGGGAGGAATAAAAACACATCAACTTGATAGGCTTTTCTCTAGACATATTTTACCCCAGTAAAACTTCCAATTTCAATCTGTTTTCTCAAGTTCTTCTTTCTATAAAATTTAATTGAGTTCTTATAATTGAGCAATTAAGATGAGCCAGATTGACATCTACAGAAATTCAGATGTAATGCTGGATTGATACCTTGATCATGACAGGAAAACCGATTTCATGGGCAAGCTTGATAGCTTCTTCAGTGGACTGATAGATTTGAAGAATGTTCAAGGTTAGAAAGAGATTACAATTAAAAACACATTGAATACTCTGCAATTTATGCGGAGTCCATGACATTACTAAAGGTTCTATTATACCTGCAGCAGTCCATCGCTGCCAGGAACAGTTGGAACACCCGCTTTCTTCATCGTTTCTCGGGCAGTAGACTTGTCGCCCATAACGCGAATGCTGTCAGGCTGGAATAGGATGAACAACTTGTTAA
This sequence comes from Dendrobium officinale, assembly GCA_019514585.1. Classification (NCBI taxonomy): domain Eukaryota; kingdom Viridiplantae; phylum Streptophyta; class Magnoliopsida; order Asparagales; family Orchidaceae; genus Dendrobium; species Dendrobium officinale. The sequence continues at coordinate 45,004,338 of CM033684.1, forward strand.
TTAAAAGCTGTGCTACACAGTGAAGACAAAAAGCAGAACTATAAAGAAATCAGTTCAATAAATGCAAAATTTAAGAGGCTGATGAAGTTCGATGATTTATAAATGACTTCATGACAAGACAGTTGCACATTTATAAGGCAAAAGCATCCATATTTCTGTTTGAAATGGGTGCTTCTAGAACAACCAAATAATTATGCTGCAAAGAGAGGACAATAACATGTAGCATGCTAATAAAGCTAAATTTATTAAACATCTAATGCTGAGATTAAGGATTATAAGAACAACTGCAGAAATTCTATAAGAAAAAAATGTGGGTCCAAACTTCGACCATTCAAAGAGATTCTACTTACATTAGGACCAATAAAGTTTATTCCATGCTCTTTACATATATCAACAAAGTGAGCATTCTCAGCCAAAAAACCATAACCCGGATGTAGCATAGTGCACCCATGGCTAACAGCAGCAGAGAGAACATTTGGAATGAACAAGTACCTGCCAGAGAGGTACAAAGCTGAAAAAGACTGTAGGACCACAGAAGAATTGCAGCATGTACTAAAATGTAAGTAAACCAAGAGGACAGTTCAAAGAAATCAATATTACTTGTAATATGACTGATATGTGAATATTCTTTTTTTTTAAGAAAATACGGCTTTACCGAGGAGTTTGGAGAAGTAAATATCTTACTTACGATTGACTGCTTGGAGCTTCTCCAATGCATACTGCTTCATCTGCCAGCCTCACATGAAGAGCGTCCTTATCTATTGTAGAGTGTACAGCTACACATGGAATCCCCATCTCGTGAGCAGTCCTAATGACCCGAACTGCAATCTCACCTCTATTTGCCACAAGGATTTTCTCATCCTGGCATTTTGTACAGAGAGCTCCACCAGAATTTTTAGATCTTTTATTTATATAGATGGAATTCTTTCTGGAGAAGAATAATTTTTGAAAATTTGGGGCATTTCCAACCATAAAGTTGCATTTAGAACTCCTAATTCCTTGAGTTGGTCTGAGAAACAGTGCCTTCTGACAGAAACCAACAATAATTTAGACAGCTACTCAGCTAATCATGGAAGAAAAGGTATAGTAAAACGTGAGCTTTCTTTCCTCTTTCTGAAAAAAGTAGAGTTTCATTGAACCATCTTGGCATTAATAACGAAATTTTCCAAAAAAGGGCAACTAATCAATGCAGCAAACAAGTGAGGACTTCGATTGAATAGTCACAGCCAAAAAAAATAGCTCAGCAATGTTAAGTTGGAAACTAAATGAAGTAAAATACATAAGTAGTTCAATACCAACATAAAAACATATATCACCAAAAAAAACAATCGAAGAATTATCTCTTTCTGTATGTCTGTGTTTATATATATAACAGAAAATTAGCGAGGACTTAAAACTACTTGCTTTCTTTTGATTTGAACTCAAAACAATAAGAAATCCATAACAAATAATAATTTAATGATCAATTAAACCAAAGAAAATTAGTAAGGAATTGATAAACACCAAAAATCCACATTTCAGTTGGAATTCACACTATAATTCAAAAATAAGTTGAAATGTATTTGATAGAAATTAATAAAGCTTGCACTAATAAAGAATTATGTGGAAGAATTGAGAACAAGGAAAAAATTCACCAAGTAGAGAAAATTCATGCATCGCACTAATATAAGGAGATAACATCCCTTGGAATTTGATTTTTGCATTTGCACGGCATTCAAAGGAATCCAATGGCCAACTAAGCACACAAAAATATTAGAAGGAATTTGAAATTTTAAAAAGCAAAAAGCTTCATAACATGCCAACAAGCCTAAGATTGCCTAATTTATAATCCTTAAATTCTTATAATCACGTTGCCCTTAAAATCTCTTTATTACAATTCACATATCACACCATATGATACTCAAAATAATCACTAAAAATGGTAATAAATGAATTAATGCTACCGGTTGGATAGGCATAAGGATCACATGGGACGTCCTCCAGTAGCATCATTGGTGAAACACAAGAATCAGAATACTGACTCAAGCAAGAGCAGTAGGTAACATGGCAATGCAAGTATGTGAAGTCCACATGGTTTAGCTCCACATATAAAGCAGTAGAGAAATCCAATTGCAATTAAGACGGAGTAATGAAAACTCTGGACTCCAATAATAAAATCGACAAATTGCATAAACCAAGATTTACCAAACCAAATCAAAGGTGAATCAAACAAGGGAAAATATCAAATTAACCGAGAAAGCATTGCATTCTCATATATCATAAAAACTCCAATAATGAATCAATTTTGATTTATTAAGAAAAAGATCTAAGAATTAATTCTCTTGAGGTTGAAGCTTGGTGGTCAGCCTTGGCTTCACATTGGTGGGAGGGTTAGTTATCCTTCAGTTTTACGTTTATCTATCTTAGTAACCATTCTCCATTGATAAGAGCATTCTTCCACACTCAGTCCTGCATCCCTAAGGCTTTCCCATATCCTCTACAACCTAAAAAATATTTTTTTAAGCACAACTCGAAATTCTCTTTTCAAATGCCTTAAAACACTTAGAATCCCTCCATCAACTCTAGAACAATTGTCCACACATACAAGTAACCCTTCCAAGTCATTCCAACAGCTAAAAACCGCACTAGCCTCCTCCTTTAATTTTCTAAATCAAAACTAGGGCAATTGGTCACATTAAGGTTTATAATATCTGGTGTTGGGAATCTGATGCGGGCCACCGCCGACCACCGCCGACGCCGACCGGCAGAGGGAGGGTCGGCGACCCCGCGGCGCGCGGTCGGACCGCGCCGTTCGACCCGCTGAAGCGGGGAACGCGGGATGGGGACGCGGAGCGGAACGCCGAGCGGGACACGCCGAGCGGCTTGAGCGGAACCGGTCCATTTCTGGACCGGTTTGGCTCAAGTCTAGCTTGAACCGGGCGGTTCAACTTGGGCAGCCCACTAGTGGGTATGGTGGGGTCTTTTGCTTGCTATATGTAGGGATTAAGGGGGGATTTCTAGGGCATGAAAGATTGAAGTTTTCTCTTAGCCTCTTAGTTCTTTCTCTTGCTTTTTTCTAGGGTTTGTAGTGGGAGACCTTGTCCTTCTCGAAGTGGACAACTTGTATCTTGTTTCTCTTGGATTTTGAATGCAAATTTTCTTGTTCTTCCTCTCATCTCTCTTGTGTTGATTTTTGTCGTGGATTTGGAAGAGAAATTTCTTCTTTGGAAGAGCATTAGGGCAAATCCTAACTTGGGAACCCTAAGGCGTATCAAGTTGGTATCAGAGCTCTCGATCCTAGACGGCATGGCATCAAAGAAGGTAGAAGTTTTGGAAGGGGAGATGAGCCAATTAAAGGAGGAAGTGGGAGAGAAGCTTTCGTCATTGGAGGGAAAATTTTCATCCCTTGAGGAGAGATTTGGGGGAATGGAAGAGATGATCCGCAAATTGGTAGAAGCCCAGGTTGCTCAATCAAATCCTAAGGAAAAGGGGAAATCGCCGATGTCAAACCCTAACCCTAATTTCCCAATTAGGGAAGATGGAGCAAGCCAACCGGGGGAAAGCCATGCAAGCACCACCTCACATCTCGCGCCAAGAGCCTTGGTCAAGGGAAGGGTCTGGGAGGCATCCGGCGTGGGGGGTGCACCGTGGGAGGGGACCGCCAGCCAAGGGGGAGGAGCCGTACGTGACCCTCACGGTCCGTATGGAGGGTGGCCGATGAGGCCGGGAGGAGTGCAAGAGATGGGTCGCACCACTTGGGAGCCACAAGGAGGGTGGTCGAGAGGTCCAGGAGGACCGCCGGAGTTGGGCCGAGCCACAGGAGAGGTCGGGGGTGGTTGGCCGAGACAACTGGGAGGCGCACACGAGGGGGGCCGAGCCCCTTGGGAGCCACCAAGGAGGGGGGTGCAGACCCCGTATCCAGGGGAGTGGAGGGGAAGACCTCAGTGGGAGGGATTTCAGCATGGGCCATGGGAAGATGGCAGGAATCTTCCTCGGACAGATACACGGATGAGGAAATTGAAGATCCCCGTATTCGAAGGGGAAGATGCATACGGATGGGTCTACCCGGGTGGAGCGATATTTCGCCGTTAACGGCGTCACGGAGGAGGAAAAAGCTGATGGCTGTCCCGATTTGCTTGGAGGGGAAATCATTGGCTTGGTTCCAATGGATTGAGGGGCGACAACCTATACGAAGTTGGGAAGAGTTCAAGGACCTATTACTGCACAGGTTCAGAGTGTCCAGTGAGGGCACCCATTATGAACAGTTCATGTCTCTTGTTCAGGAAGGCACAGTGGCAGAGTACCGGGAGCGCTTTGAGCTTCTATCTGGACGATTGAGGGGAATGCCTGATGACGCCATGGAGGGGAATTTCATGAAAGGGTTGAAACCCTACATCAGAGCCGCCATCAGGGTGGTCAACCCACGAGGGATAGTGGGAATTATGGAGACAGCTCAACTTGTTGAGGACAAGCAGAAGGCGGATCAGACACGGAAGTCAGTGGGGTCTCACCCCTCATATCGCTCACCACTCATGCTCGAAGGACTTAAGGTGACTGCCACTACTCATCCCGAGGAGGTAAAACAGGAGAAAGCCATCACTGTGGTGAACCAAGGAGGGTTCAAGAGACTGACTGACTCCGAATTGAAGGAGAAGAGGGTCAAGGGCCTCTGCTACCGTTGCGACGAGAAATTTGCACCTGGGCATAGGTGTAAAGAGAAGACCCTACACGTGATAGTGGTGGGGGATTCATATGAGGACACAGATGAAGGGACAACAAGGGAAAAGCTATGTGAGGTAGAGCATCCTCACCTGGATATGATAGAAGTCAGTCTGAATTCGATGGAAGGTTTACCATTCCATCCCACTATGAAGATGGAGGGGGAAATTGAAGAGTGCAAGGTGAGAGTTTTGTTCGATTGTGGAGCCACTCACAACTCCTTGGCCTATCGAGTGGCGGAACAGTTGGGTCTTAAGGTGATAACAAGCAAAGAGGTAGAGGTGACCATATGCACAGGACAGAAGGCCCACATCTATGGGAAATGCAAGGGAGTCACTATTATCTTGCAAGGGGAGGTAGTTACTCAAGATTTTTTGCTGATGGATCTGGAAAACGCTGACGTCATCTTGGGTATGCAGTGGCTTCAATCCTTAGGAGACATGGAGGTCAATTGGGAGAAGTTGTTGGTTAAATACAACAGTAATGGTCGAAGGGTGGCACTACAGGGTGACCCTAGCCTATGTGGGTTACCGACCACCGAGGGATCTACATTCTTTAACCTTGAGGACAAGGTTAATCTTAAAGGAGGGAGTATTGATGCGGGCCACCGCCGACCACCGCCGACGCCGACCGGCAGAGGGAGGGTCGGCGACCCCGCGGCGCGCGGTCGGACCGCGCCGTTCGACCCGCTGAAGCGGGGAACGCGGGATGGGGACGCGTAGCGGAACGCCGAGCGGGACACGCCGAGCGGCTTGAGCGGAACCGGTCCATTTCTGGACCGGTTTGGCTCAAGTCTAGCTTGAACCGGGCGGTTCAACTTGGGCAGCCCACTAGTGGGTATGGTGGGGTCTTTTGCTTGCTATATGTAGGGATTAAGGGGGGATTTCTAGGGCATGAAAGATTGAAGTTTTCTCTTAGCCTCTTAGTTCTTTCTCTTGCTTTTTTCTAGGGTTTGTAGTGGTAGACCTTGTCCTTCTCGAAGTGGACAACTTGTATCTTGTTTCTCTTGGATTTTGAATGCAAATTTTCTTGTTCTTCCTCTCATCTCTCTTGTGTTGATTTTTGTCGTGGATTTGGAAGAGAAATTTCTTCTTTGGAAGAGCATTAGGGCAAATCCTAACTTGGGAACCCTAAGGCGTATCAGAATCCTCCATCTACAAGCCCTAAAACTTCAAGGAAAATGTCCACCAACTCCAAAGCTAATCTCCACATACAAGTCAATGCAATTCAATGCAAGACCTTAGAACCCCAATATCTTTCCACCCTAATTTTATAAACACAAGTAAGGTGCACTTGAGCTTGGCCTCCCCCACAATAGTTGACTGACCACAACCACATGGCTACAGTCTCTCCCCTCCACCACCAACACCCTAAGAGTTATAACTACTACAAAGACAACATTATAGTAATTTAGACTTAGTTTGATCACCACTCCAAGGTCACATCAATTGTAGTCCATGCTCTGAATGACAGTATAATCATACATAATTTGCCTGAGCTTGACGACAATGGGGCCAAATGACTATTAGGCCCATATTTTGGCCATGCCAGCTAGAATTTTGATATGATCCAAAGAAGCTACTTCTCCTAAAACTTTTGGATGAGAGCTCTATTATTAAAAAAAAAAATCACTTTTAAAAAAAAAAATTAGACGATCAATCCATCTCTAAATCTATCTGATTTTTCTTTTTTTAGGGGGGGGGGGAGCAGGGGATTAGGGGCAACGCCCATCTCATTATTAAAAAAAAGAAATTACAAGTATAGAAAATTACAATGAGAGAAGTGGAAGGAAACAAAAAAAGCTCCATGATCAGCTACTAAACATGAGGTAAGCTCGATTATAATATAGTCCAAAAACCCCGACCAACAAGATCGAGCAACAGAACAAAAGAGTGCCAGAAAAAAGAAGAAAGGTATAGACATAAGCAAAAATTAAGCCCCACAAGCAAGGACTCAGATCGAACTTGATAAACATTCAAAATCGGACAGGGTCAGTTCCCCTAGTTGCTAAAGAGGCCATCCAAGGGGAATAAGTATGGAGTTAAGGGATTATTATCATCGTCATTAGCAAACCAAAATCCCACCAGACCATAGAAATTCGAAAAGCCATCATCATGTGACAACCCATGAGATAGCAGCAGCAGAGAGGTCCACAAGAAATACCTCCCTCAAATCCAAAAGGAATAGAACTTCCTGCAAATAATAGGCAATCAAAAGTAGAGAAGCATCATAAATATTCATATCCAACAGCAACTTTAATATTCAGCCCCAAGCTCTTAGAGGCCTCAATATAAACCTATTTTTTAATGATATGAGCAGTATTGTCAATGCTAGCAAAATTGGAATCAAATCTTATATTGTTTTTTTTTCCTCCAAACATGATAAATGGTGCAGCAGATCAATACAAACGTGAAATTCTTGCATGCACTAGAAGACATGTTAAGATCATGAAAATATTCAAAAATATGCAAAATGTTTGGCCTTAACAGAAACCCATGAAGATCAAGAATAATCTTAATTAAAAGAGCAAAAGAATAATCACATTCGAAGAATAAATGTGATATGCTTTCATCAGACAAATTGCAGAGAGAGCAGAGAGGATTGACTTGGATATTTCTCAGGCATAAAGCATCTATAGTCTTAAAACCACCCAACAAGGCCAACCAAGAATAAGAAAAATACGTCATGGACAAGTACTTGTCCCAAACAAACTTAAACCAACGATAAAGAACCTCTTCAGCATAAAAATCCCTCAAGAAGTTTTTAAACATCCCAAGTCTGTTGCCAACAAAATTCCAATTTAAGCAAGAGGAAGAGTCCTAAATTGGAATGCCATAAATGGAGTTAACCAAGGTGATTGGAATGCATTCAGGAAAATTCCAATTATAACCTTTAGGAGAACAAAAACAAAGGCAAAAGAAGGGTAGATCGAATGCAAGACAGTCGAACAAACATTACCCATTAAACCAGTCATCCCAGAAAAGAGAAAACGAGATATTGCTAGTGATATTGCATGAAGTTTTACTAATAACCCTTGTCCTTGTATTGCAAATGTTCTTCCACATGTTGGACGCTCCAATAGGCAAAGGTTTCCATGGAAAAGCATTGTAAAAAGCATTAATAGCAGAAAGACCAATGCCACCGAATTCCCTAGGTTTACAAGTGTTGTGCCATGAGATGAGATAAAGCTTTCTGGCCTTTATATCACCAAAGTAAAGGAAATTAGAGCATAGTTTTCCAATTAATTTGAAACACGTTTTAGGCATAATAGCATCACGAATCGAGTAAGCAATGGTATTACAAATAGTGAATTTGAGGAACTAAGCTCTACCTACAAAAGAGAGAAGCCTTGCTTTTCAGCAAGTTTGTTAGAGAAAATATTAATGAGGGGCAGGACGTCGGAGACCTTGAGTCTCTTAAGAGAAATCAAGAGGCCCAATTATATCATGTTGGAGCTATAGTTACGAATATAAAGATGTCACATAAAGCAGAAGTGAAAGGAGTGTTTGGAGAAAGGATCAAAGAACTTTTATCATGATTTATATGCAGCCCCGAGCAACTAGTAAAAGATTGGAGAATAGAATTAAGGGAAATACAATTTTGAGGGGAAGCTTTCCCAAATACTAATAAATCATCAGCATATAAGAGGTGGAAAATAGTAAACTCATCAGTAGAAAAGCCTTGAAATGGAGTAGGACTATCCACATAGTCTATAAGGCAAGAGAAAGCGTCCATAACAACACATAAAAAGTAAGGACTAAGGGGGCAGCCCTGCCTTAGTCCTGATAAAGAATTGAAAAATCCCTAGAGGTCACCATTAATACAAATATAAAAATACACATCAGAAATACAGGCTTTAACCCAAAATATGAATTTGGAAATCCTTTTTGAGACATTCTAGCAAGGATGAAAGAACAAGAAACCGTATCAAATGCCTTTTGGATATCAAACTTAGCACAGAAATACTTCCTGGAGTATTTACTATTGAACTCACCAAGCAATTCAGAGGCCAGCAGCATATTATTTGTAGAAATCCTTTGGTGAATGAAGCCAGATTGATTATGTTTAATGATGTATGGCATGATTAGCTTCATTTTGGAAGTTAAAATTTTGCAATCACCTTGTACAAAACATTGCACAATGAAATGGGTCTGAAGTCAGCAATATTAGAGGAATTATTGGTTTTAAGAATTAAAGCAATAGCATTGGCTTTAACCTTCCTAGGAAAATAATTTTTAGTAAAGAAAGACCTTGTAGTTTTGCATAAGAGAGGGCCAACAATGGGGTATAGAACTCAAAATTGTATCCATCCAGGCTTGGAGCATAAGTAGAGGATCCAGCAAAAATTGCATTTTTAATCTCACAAATAGTAACAAGAGTAGATAGAATGTTAGCCCGGGGGGAGGGGGGGTGCATAATCTCTTCATGTGGGATGAAGGATATGTTAGTCATGGTGGGGGGTGGAGTTGTAAAGAGTGTTGAAGTGTTGAATTATGTAGTTAATAACATCTTGGTGACCAACAGAAGAGTCAACAAGGGCAGAGAGCACAGAAGTTCTACCATATTTCTTCCTAGTGTGGATTCTGGCATACAAAAAATTTAAATCATCATCTCTGAATCCTATCAAGTTTCAAATGAATAGGGGATTCAACCCTTTGATTAAACCATGTGTAAAAACTACAAGTGGAAGAAAGCTCTTTGAGGCCCGTGTCAAAAATAAGAGAGTTGAAATCAACCAAACTATGGCTAAGCAAAGGAATTCCCCTAATCTTATCTGATTGAAACCTGCAACAATTGAAATCGCCTAATATAACCCATGGGGTGCCATCAGAGGGCATAGTATGACGAATCTGCTCCCAAAGATCAAACCTTTCAACTTGAGAGTTGGAGGCATAAATAACATAAAGAAGAAATTGATTGTTGAAAGCATCAGAAACCAATCCAGTTATCATTTGATTGGAGTAGGAGAGGCAAAAGAAATCTTAGAAGGGTTCCACTTCACCCAAATTCTACTTGACCTAGCAAAATCAAAATTATGACAGCTTTCTTCATTCTAAAAAATGAGATGGGATAGATGAAACAAAGGTCATCACGAGCAGCACTTTGGATCCTACTTTCCAAAATAGGAAACATGTTCGGAGAGAACTGAGAAGCTAAGTTTTTGCAACACATGACCTTAGCAGGGTTATTAAACCCCCTAGTATTCCAAGCTGCTAGGCGGAGCAGGATCATTAGGATTTTGGAGGGGGAGAAGAAATTTAACCAGTCACTTTGAGCTGCATTGCGCAGAGTACATGTACGTAGTAATTTAAGTACAAACCTATTTCCAAAAAAAAATTTAAGGGCATCTCTCTCCCACTATATCTCTACCTCGATCTCGACCAACACGTTTTTAACCACTTGCTTCTTAAGCAACATTGTGCATCACTGCTCCATCACAGGTACGTAAGTACGCAGCTTTTTATGCTACATGCTATGATGCACCGACACTTCTCCTCAAAGAGGCGTGCAGTGTCCGACACCGTGTCCGACACGACACTCGTCCGACACTCCTCCGACACGTGTCGGACACGCCGAAAACGTGTCCGATTAAAAAAATATTAAAAATAAATTGGACAAGCGTGACCGACACGCGTATCTTAAATATTTTATAATTTTTAAAAAATATAATTTCTTATATTTTGCGAGATTTAAACTAAATTTCTTATTTCATATCCACAACACCAAATCAACGTCTGCATTTAATACCCATTCATCGAATATTTTCATTTTCATTTCTCTTTGGCAGTGAAGGTATTTTCATCTCCTCTCTTTTTGTACAATTACAAATCTTTCTCTTGTTGAACCAGAGTTGAAAGTAGTGATATTTAATGATGATGATATTGAAGGCCAAAAACAAACCTCTAAACCTAATCCTAATAATTGAAACTTGAATGCTTGATGTTGTAGTAAGTGATTATTTGCTTATATTTTTATGATTGTACTAGATATTTTGTATTAAATATTTTATATTATAAACTAGACAAGTTATCATGTCATTCATTTATTATTGTTTGTCATTTTTAATATGATATTACATTAATATATATACACTATATAAAAAATGTATTGTCGTGTCCGCGCCGTACCCGTGTCCTATATTTTCAAAAAAAGCCGTGTCCCGTGTCCGTGTCGTGTCGTGTCCGTGTCGCCGTGTCCGTGTCCGTGCATCATAGGCTACATGGCTCATCAGTATTCGAGCATAGACGTTCAAGTACACGGAGACGGCATTTTTTTCAATTATTCCAAAAAAATTCTCATAAACTTAAGCAGCAAAAGTCTAAGGTTTAAGATCAGTGAAAACTTTTCAATAATTTATTAACGAATGTAACATTATGTTCGGCAAGCATTAATATAGGCATAAAAGCGTCTCCTACGACTAACACTACCTAACAAAGAGTAGCGAAATGCCGGAGCCAAATCACTCTCGATTTATTCAAGGCGCCAAAAAAAAAATTCAGACAAAGAACAATAGTAAATACCGCTAAAAGGGCAAGATTTTGCAGAAATGCACAAATTAACAAAGCCCAACAAATAGATAACAACTCACCGGCGTCGAGCAAACGGATTTGGCCATGATCACCGAGTCCATCTTCAAATAAATACCCTATAACAGAATAAACAATAAAAACAATGCGTATTTCAATCGAACCACGACGAAAACCTCCCAGAAGCCATGCCAAAGTAAACGAGCTCGAATTAGCGGGATCTGCACGGGGATAAACCTGAGGAGAGAAGGCAAAGGTTGATCCTTGAAAGGGATTTGTGGAGCAGAGGAAATGGAATCGAAATTATGACAGCTTTCTTCATTCTAAAAAATGAGATGGGATAGATGAAACAAAGGTCATCACGAGCAGCACTTTGGATCCTACTTTCCAAAATAGGAAGCATGTCCGGAGAGAACTGAGAAGCTAAGTTTTTGCAACACATGACCTTAGCAGGGTTATTAAACCCCCTAGTATTCCAAGCTGCTAGGCGGAGCAGGATCATTAGGATTTTGGAGGGGGAGAAGGAATTTAACCAGTCACTTTGAGCTGCATTGCGCAGAGTACATGTACGTAGTAATTTAAGTACATACCTATTTCCAAAAAAAAAAATTAAAGGGCATCTCTCTCCCACTATATCTCTACCTCGATCTCGACCTACAATTTTTTAACCACTTGCTTCTTAAGCAACATTTTTGGGAAAAACTTCTTAAGCAACATTGCGCATCACTGCTCCATCACAGGTACGTAAGAACGCAGCTTTTTATGCTACATGGCTCATCAGTATTCGAGCATAGACGTGCAAGTACACGGAGACGGCATTTTCTTTCAATTATTCCAAAAAAATTCTCAGAAACTTAAGCAGGAAAAGTCTAAGGTTTAAGATCAGTGAAAACTTTTCAATAATGTATTAACGGATATAACATTATGTTCAGCAAGCATTAATATAGACATAAAAGCGTCTCCTACGACTAACACTACCTAACAAAGAGTAGCGAAATGCCGGAGCCAAATCACTCTCGATTTATTCAAGGCGCCAAAAAAAAAATTCAGACAAAGAACAATAGTAAATACCGCTAAAAGGGCAAGATTTTGCAGAAATGCACAAATTAACAAAGCCCAACAAATAGATAACAACTCACCGGCGTCGAGCAAACGGATTTGGCCATGATCACCGAGTCCATCTTCAAATAAATACCCTATAACAGAATAAACAATAAAAACAATGCGTATTTCAATCGAACCACGACGAAAACCTCCCAGAAGCCATGCCAAAGTAAACGAGCTCGAAATAGCGGGATCTGCACGGGGATAAACCTGAGGAGAGAAGGCAAAGGTTGATCCTTGAAAGGGATTTGCGGAGCAGAGGAAATGGAATCGGCGAGAAACGCAGTGCTTGGGGTTGTTAAAATTAGGAATGCAGCAGGTATAGTGAGGTCGATAACATCGAGGAAAGATTTGAAGCTCTGCTGTTCGGATAAAAAAAGCGGGTCCAGCGTAAAAATTTGTAATTAAGACTAAATAATATTAGGATAGGTAAAGAATGGGGAATTTGGGCGTATTTGGAGAATTATATTTGCTGTATATTTTTATTGAAAATATATTTTTTTTTAAATGTATTTCAGAGAAAATTATATTTTTTTTATATTCAGATGAATAGCTTATTGAATTCTATTTCTAGAGAATTTTATTCAAATTAGTTTAAATTAAAATCTTAAATCAAATATAAGTCAACGAAGCTTATTGGAGCTCATTAGGTGCTTGTATATGGGATCGACACCCTGTGAGGACAAAATGAACTTATAACGAGAATCACTAAAGCTAGCTGACAAGATCGACGGTATTTGAGGAGAAGATTTCGTGATGTAAGCTCATTAGGGCCTCGCCAATACGTCAAAATGTCTATGCAAGAGAAGTTAATTTTGTAACAGGAGCTTATGAGGGAAAGCAGAGATCGGATCGACTATTTAGGAGGAGAAGAGGAGGCTTTCTTGTGGATATCACTTTGAGATCAGCATGCAATGAGCTTACTAGGGAAAGCATCACAGGTCAAGCACGTGTGATGGAAGCTTGAATGGAATTTGAATCGATCAAAATTTGTTCACGAGAAAATTCAACAAACAATCGGATTTACAAAAAGAGTAATTTAATTTTAAATGAACTTTTGAGCATATTTTTCAAATAAAATAAATAACGAACATATTTCTTCAATCACACCTATTATGAAGCATATAAAATCAAATATTCTAATAAAAATAAAAAATTATAATAATAAGATAAATAAAGAATAAATGTAAAAAACCTTCTCAAAGTTTATTTTTTTGTATAATGATCCTTTTTATATATTTATCTAAAATTTTTTATTTAAATGTTAAAATTCATAATAAAATATAATCTACCACTTTTACTTTTAATACACTTCAAGAATAATTCATTTTTTTAAGGTACTAGATTTTTAAAAACAATGAATTCAATTAAATATGTTTTTTTTTTTTTTTTTTGAGAAATTCTAATTTATATTTTTGCACTAGATAACTTTCAATAGCTTCATCATAGCATGCACAAAAACTTGTTTTAATAGTTTTTTTTAGTAGATATTAGATGGGAATTTTTTTTTTCAAAAGGGAATTTTTTAAAGAAAATGTAATTTTTAAATAAATTTAAAATTTGAATTATATCACCAATTAAATTGGCATATACGACTAGTAGTTGGAGGTCGAGAAAACCTTTGCTTTTTAAAATCCCACACCAACTTGTTTTCTTTTTTGTCGCTCATCTCTTCTAAACTTCCTATACTAGTAATTTTAATGCAATCCTTAAATTAAAAACTTACATGATTAAAATTATTACCATTTGAATTCTAATTTCAAAAAATTTATAGTCACACTAAATGTTTCAATGCGACAAACCTAATGATTTGAAAGTGGTCCAATTTGAAACATGCATTTGAAATGCGGTTGAAAACTTTATAATATTAATAGAATGACTAAATGATCTAAGAATATCACATTCTTTCATTCAAAATAAGCATCTCGATGAGAGAAATTTAATAAGACTAAGATCACTTAATTATATGACAATTAAGGCCATAAATATTAAAAAGACTTGCCAATGATCAACATAATCAATATATACCATCCAATGAAGTATTTTTGGATAATTTAGCTAAAATTACCTAAATGTCATTCGATAAAAATATAAATATATATCTTCATTCTTCACATGAGGGAGGGGATGAGAGCTTAGAAATTGACTTAAAGTAGAGAGGGCTTCCAACCACTAGAGCTCCACTTGACGTTTAATGTTAACAAGCATTACCAGCAATTGTCATCACTTGAAAATCACTGACTTACGACCATCATGCATCAATCATCGTAAAAAGATGTTAATGCACACACTCACTTATAAGGCTGATACACGGTACTGACACCATCATTGATGCCTATCAACTTTCTTGCTTTTTCTCGCTACTAATGTAGACACAATACATAACCAACAAGGCCAATGTATGTAGTAAACACAAAACATTGATGCTTGTTATTGCTTATAATTTGGACACACACCATCACTTATAAAAGACAATCCACACAATTGTCTATAAGGAAAATGCATACAATTGATACAAGTATTAAAACTCGTCGACTTCATTTAAATTTCTTGGTTTTCTCTTTGTTGAGGGAAAGAAGAATGACAATATGTATAGGAGATTTCACCAAAAAAAAAAAGGTTCATTGGCATAAAATCAATTAATCATATCTCAACTCATGTAAAATACACATAAGAAGTCATATTATAAAATTTAAGTGAAATTAAGTAGATAATCAGAATTGATTAGTCTCCAAACTGTTAATTATACTCAACGACACATCCAAATTATACTCCTCATAAATGAATCATGCCTTCATTTTAATTTTCCTGAGTTAACATCAAAGAAAATTATGGTTCAAAGACTACTATCTTAATAGGAAACATATGCTTTAAGAAGAGTTATTCTATAAGATAGATGATGAATCACTATAACCTAGTGAGACGACTGCCTTTCCATACAAAAACTTAATATGATAATGATATTTGAATCATAAAAAAAAAAACTCAAATAGGAGTATAATAAGCTCAAAGGAGTGACAGGTATTAGTAGTTAGTCTTGAAAATGTGGAAATTATCCTGTTGGGATTTCATGGATCCATATCAAAATGAGTTGTGTTGTTTATATACAAAAATGAAAGTGAAAATCATGTAAAAACATTGATGAACAATCTACATTTGATATGTTGCACCAAGTTCAAATGTACTTTTATATGTTTGTTATTGGGATGCATGCTAGTAAGTACTCCTAGATCAGCTAATGAGGCCGGGTACTCTTTAATATATGTTAATACTAAATAATAAACTTTTACTTTTATCTTTTTAGACTAAAAGTATAGTGGAAGTAAAAGAATTAAATTGGACACACACAACATAAAGTATGAAAAAATAAATTAAAATATCACATAGAATCATTTGGAAATTATGCTTGAGTTGACATTTAAAATAATTTAGCATAAATCCCCTATATAAAATAGAAAAAGAGCAATGGCCACAAGTATTGTAACAACCTGATAATTATGAAAAAAAATTAAAATGAAATCTATTTTTTTGTCTAAACTAGAGGATTGCGACATCAAAAATTGTCAATGCTATTTTAAATACTCTATTCTACAGTAACTCTAGATTTAGCATGTAGTGCAACGGCTTTGGGTTGGAGTGTTGATGGGGTGGAGTAACATAAAGAATTATGAATATGATTTAGGGCTCTATTGATCCCTAAATAATGCTTAGATTTTATTTGATATAAAAAAATATAAAAAACTTCACTTAATATATGCAAATATATGTGCCGAATCAAGTAATATAGCAATAGAGTAAAATATCGATCAAACGATGAAGAATATTTTACTTGCAAATACTAGTATTGTCTACTTCAACTACAACAATTATCTTACTCAATAAAAATAAGGTTTGGTAGAGATTCAATAACTTTAGCAAAATCAATAACAAAGTAATTGATACATTTATATGAATAAAATATTTTGGATTGATGAAATGTAAAATTAATGTTTCCTACTGATTCTCTTAATAATGTGATGTTATTCAAATCATAAGCATCATCGACCCCTAAGTCAAGTGCGAAGAGATAAAGGATAGGTTTAATACATTTCACTCTTAATACAACTCTAAACTCTTATAGTCTGTCACCCTATAAAAATCTTAGAAGAGTAAGTAAAGAACGTAATATTAATCACCCCTTTATGACAATCCATCTCTATAAATTTAATATATGACAAGCACTATGTCTATGCTTGCATCATGTTAATCCAACATACATGGTTATCCCTACTTTCTTATTCATATGCTCCACATTACACCTAGATTAAATATATATAAGGCCACTATCTGCATTAAATGAAGACCTGATATATTGAAAACATCATATCATTAATTTAAAGATTAAGAGAAATTATTAGTATTTCATATTTAATTTACACTATCAATCTAAAAACTTTAAGAATTAGCCTGCCATGAAAAATAATTGGAACAAACTCATTTTCATTAATAATATATAAGAAAGTAAAGAAGAAAAGATATCACCAGACAGTTCAATATTCTCCTCTACACTCCACCTTGAATTTATAGAATTGCCTCCACAAATATTGACCATATACTCTAAAGAAGTGGATCTAGTGCTCTATGAACTCCCTTAGTTATCACTTCAAAGGAAATATCAGAGAGACACTATAAAGTCTAAATTTTACTAAGTGACTAAGCTCCACCACTAACATAAGAAACATGTTATTTATAGAAAAATACATAAAATGGATTATGGTACCATGATGCTTGCAGACACTTGTATTGTGGCGTCCATAAAATAAACTAATGCAGCAGTGCTAAAGGATTTTCTTCGCTACGGTACTTTCTAATATGGGCCCATTATTTAATGAATCAACACGTCACTTCGCTAGCAGTTCGTGGCTTAAATAGTTATAATTGTAGTATGTGGTGCTGCTGATGTTTGAGCATTATGAAGTCCATGTGGCACTCCTCTGACTTAGTGGCGTTAAAATTTGGCATTGTGACACTATATAGATAGAGACTGGGCTTTATAGCATTGACTCCTTCGACCTTGCAATATTGGGATAGTTGGTTAGGCTTTGTGACGCTGACACCTCTGATGCTACAAAACTTTGAAACAGAGACTGGGTGTCACTATGTCCATATTTGGATGCTCTGATTGTGTCGTTAATGATGGTGTCAATCTCTAACTTCGCGATGTTGTGCCATACTTGAAAATTTTGCCTATTTCCTATATTCCTTGCACAAACACAAATAAAATAATATGTTTTCACTAACAAATTAACACATAAAATATAACATACACTTATCAAGTGTCATGAAGCCAGACACTAAAAATTATTTGTTAATATTTTTATCTAATATTCCTCACTACCACCCACTCCCTCCTTCACTCTCTTTGCTTGTTCAAGAAGAAAAGGAAAAGAAGAATGAGAAGGGAAGAGTAGGAGGAAAAAAAAGGAGAAAGAAAATACTTTGAAGTTGTTTTATCCATTATTATGTTACAAAAATTATTCCGCTCACAGTAATTAGTGACTAAACTCTTACTCTATTTTTTATGGTTTTAATTTCTACTAGTTTTATCTCTCCTAAATCTATAAAAAAAATATTATTCCCTGATTTTGTAAGCTTTTACTGTTTAACTTTATATATATGATAGATATGATTGATATAGACATTTTAACCTTAATATTATTTAATTTCACCAAGTAAAATAAAAGTTATGATTTTTTGAAACTATTGGCTAGTATAAAGATTTTCTTGTATTTTATAGATTCTTACATTTCATGCATTAAAGAAAAACTAATACCATTGATTCAAGTTAAAAAATGCATTTGCATATAAGAAATAGAGATTGGCAGTTAATACTATAATTAATATAAATTGACTCTTAAAATATAATATCCTGCATAGGAGATTGGGCTAATGGGCTTTTTTGAAAATAAATAGATTGTGGTGCGTGATTATGATTATACTTGTAATTGATTAACCAAATTATGCTGACAAATAGAGGGTGACGACTTATAAATGATTATTTAAGGCCACCTTCTAATTGACTTAGTATAATGAATAATGATGACTTTTTTGTCTATTATTTATATTACAAAAACTATTCAGCTAGTAGTAAGTGATTATACTCTCACTTTTTTATGATTTTGATTTCTATGGATTTTATCTATCTTAAATATATCAAAAATACATTCTTGTTTTGATTTTGTAAGCTTTTATCATATAACTTTTTATATATGATAGATATATATAATATGGATATTTTGACTTAAATATTATTAAATTTTACTAAGTAAAATAAAAGTTATGATTTCTAAAGTTATTGGCTAGTATATAAATTTAAATGTTGTTGTTGTATAAATTTCTTCATTTCATATTAAAGAAAGATTAATATCATTGATTCAAAATAAAGGTGGCATTTGTATATAAGTAAAAGTGGCTAGCTATTAACACTCTAATTAATATAGATTTGCTCTTAAAATATAATTCCTTACCCAGGAGGATGGGCCAATAGACTTTTCTAAAAATAAAAAATTTGTAGTGTAATCCTAGTTATAGCCTATAATTAATTGATTGAATTACATTAACGGATAGAGGTGACTCTTAAATGATTATTGAAAGCCATATATGAATTTACTTAAAATAGTGAATAATAAGGATAAGATAAAGATTGATGACTAACGCGTTGATAGTTAGGGTTAAATAAAAGATTGATGACCAACTAGGCGATAGTTTGGGCGATAGCTTGGGTGGAAGGATAAAAATGTCATATTAAAGTTGAATATCCTATATTGTTTTTTCATAATTACATTCATGATTGCCTTGACATGATAGCATATAAATTAATTAATAGATAAATATGGCATATAATTGATTTAACTAGCATTAATATTGAGACAACATAGTATAACATTCCCATTGATTGATCTCCCTGATCATATTGGTTTTAATATTTATTAATACATGTTTTATAAAATTTTTTATTGATTATACTAATAGATTATTGATTATTGGTTGATATTGACTAGAAGTGGAGTAAGCATATTGATTCTTTTGCCTTGCATTGAAAGCATAAATGAGTTTTGGTTACTTACTGGGCTATGTGCTCATTACGTGATTTTATATGATTTCAAATAAAGGTAAGGAGCTTGCATACGAAGCTAGTTAATAATATTAGTTTAGTTCCATTTTTAGCTTTTTTGTTTTCTATATATTCTTTTGTTGTCTGTTGTGGCTATTGCATATATATCCTTTTAAATTTTAGATTTTGAAGCAAAATATGAATATTAATTATAGATATATAATTACATTTTTTTAATATTTATAATTATTTTTTATTAATAATTAGTTAGCTCTGGTTGTGAATGAATATTTATTATAAATTGAATTGTAGGAAGAACTATAAATAAAGAAAGGGAAAATAGATGAAATTCTTCACTTTAAATCTCAGAGTGTTACATGTATGGTTCAACTACAACAACAACAGGCTTTTGTTCCACTACGTGGCATCAGCTACATGAATCATTTTTCTCCATTGTGTCCTGTTAAAAGTTAAATTCTCATTTAAATCTAATAAAGAAAGATCATTTATAATAATTTCTAACCAACTCTTTTTAGGTCTACCTCTACCTTTCTTAATATTAGTAAAATATAATACCTCTACTTTCCTAATCGGGTTATCGGAAGGCCATTGTTTTATGTGATTAAACCATTTAAGGCGACTCTCTCTAATATTATCTTCCACTAGAGCTACTCCAACTTTTTCACGTATATGCTCATTTCGTATCCACTCTAAGGGTAAAGCCACTAATCCACCTACGCATCCTCATCTCTGCGACACTTATCTTATTATTATATTTTTCTTTTAATGGCTAACATTCTGCACCATAAATTATTGTGGGTCTCACCACCATCTTATAGAATTTTTCCTTAAGTTTGAGAGGGATTTTTTATCTCACAACAAGCCTGATGCATTCCTCCACTTCAACCATCCAACTTGAATTCAACTGATAATATTTCACCATCACTATGAACAATATATCTAAGATATCTAAAACGTGTACTCTTATTAATGACATGATCACCCAAAGCCATAATCCCCCCATTAGATCTATTACTACTAAAATTACACTCCATATATTCAATTTTTGATCTACTCAAGCAAAAAACTTTTAAACTATAAGGTTGACCTCCATAATTCCAGTTTACCTTCAACTCCCTCTCTAGTCTTATCAACAAGAAGAATATCATCAGCAAAAAGAATACACAAAGGTACGTCTTCTTACAAATGTCTAGTGAGAACATCCATGACTAAAGCGAGAAAGATACGGGCTTAAGGCTGATCCTTGATGTAATCCAACCAAAATAAGAAAATACTTGGTCAAACCACCTTGTGTTTGAACACAAGTAATATCTACTACATACATATTTTTAATGGTTGGATTATAAGCATTATTAACACATTTGTTTTCAAGAACTCTCCATAACACTTATCTTGAAACTATTTCATATGCTTTCTCTAAATCAATAAATATCATATGTAGATCATCCTTATTCTCTCTATATTTCTCCATCAAACCTCTCAATATATGTATGGCTTCAATAGTAGACCTACCTGGCATGAATCCAAATTGATTTTGAGAAATATTAGTATCACGTCGTAACCTACGCTCCATAACTTGCTCCCATAGCTTTAAAGTATGACACATTAACTTAATTCCTCTATAATTCACAAAATCTTTCACATCACATTTATTCTTAAAAATAGGAATCAACACACTCATTCTCCACTCATCTGGCATCTTTTAAGTCTTCAAAATAATATTAAAAAGTTTAGCAAGACAAGATATTCCTTCATCCCATAATAATTTCCATGCCTCTATTGGAATATCATCAGGTCTAACAGTTTTTTCACACTTCATTATCTCTCAAGCCTCTCTAACTTTGGTTTTACTAATACGCCAATAAAAATAAAAATCTTTATTTTCATTTAGGGTGCTAAGGTCACTGAAGTCAATCATATTCTCACAATATTTATTAAAAGTTTTGCAAAATATCTAATCCACCTTTATTGAATTTCATCTTCTAAGAAAAGTACAATATAACATGTATGGTACATTCAACCAAAATATATCTATCATAGTTCGAAAACAAAACACAACAATTGACAAATAAGAACATCCTCTAACAAAATGTGCATTAAAAAGATCCTTCTAACAATATGCTAAATGTTTACATCCTCTTTATAATAAGCGGCTAAGGGTTTGTGATCTATCACAATTCCTAAGTATATGCAAAAGCTTTATTATAGTAAGGATCAAGTCATATAATTGTGACGTGATACTAAGCTAACTTACCTAAGTGCTCCAATCAAACTAAGGCTTATCACCTTAATATTTATTTTATTTTAAAAGAAATTTGATAATATTGAAATAGTTTAAAAATAAATAAAGATATGAATTAAAATATTTTGAAATGGTTTTTGGCCTTATGTGTAGCATAAAATGTCACAAACTAACTTGACATACTCATATACCGAATGAGTTATATCATATCAAATTTCAACAATTCAATTCCTAGGTACTATTTGGGATGAATTTCTTTTTATTTCTTTTAATAACAAAGTAAAGAGTCATTAAAATATCAAATAAATAATTCAGAAAATAACTCAAAATATTTTCATTCGTCTTCCAAAAAGCTTTACAAACAAAATTCTTCTTATATATACAATAATCATGATACAAAATTATATAACTGACAAAAGAATTCACTACATAGAAGTATACATAATCATCAAAAAACTACAACCTCTGTCTACTCAACTTGTCCCTTTCCTTTTCCTTGGCATTAAATCAAAACATGCAAAAACGTAGGTATAAGCAAACAAGATCTTAGTAGGCTACACTGAATATACCTAATTTGTAATAATAAATAAAATAGAAATAGAAATATATATATATATATATATATATATATATTACTCTAAAAGTTTAGAAATAGAGGAGCAAGTTATTAGGCCCGCATGACTCCTACAACTTAACACAATCTCACAATTCAAAATTTAGGTCCTTATACCTATACATGGATGTGCTTAACATTAATGACAACCTTCGGCATTCCTTCACACATATTTAATCTCACAATTGTAAAGACTTCACACTTTCAAAACAGATAAATAGAATCATAAACATCAAAGAATTTCACAAAATTGCATATTTATGATAAAACAGTCAGAATTTTAGGGTTTAATTTGTGCACACACTTTGATGGTTGTCAATCATAAATCTATTCACATATAATGTTCACAACAGTATTTTAAGGCATTTATCTTCTATAATAAATTTTATTAGAACCTAAACACATATCCAAAATATATGAACCCCCCCCCCCCCTATAACCGTCAATACTTGATGATAATTTAGAAGAAATACGTCCAAACATAAAAAGTAATAAGAGCAGCAACATACCAAAAATTATATAGTTATAAAGTTTCTTATATGCTAAAATATTCCCATTTTTGTATTGTTAACCTCGGATTTTGTAAAATATTGTATTATTAAAAATAAAGATATGGTAAATATAGCATGCATCAATGTGGATAACTTTTCCAGTTGACCAATTAAAAGAAAATAACTTGGAGATCTCTAGAATGGATTTTCTCTCTCTAAAAATCTCTTTCTCTCTCTAAGCTAGAGAATCCAATGGTGGGGATGAAATGGAAAAAAATTAAGTTAATTTTAATATTTATAAAAGAAATATGGTTAAAGCATTGTGGTGCCTGAAGAGCCAATGCAGCAACACTCCTAAGGAACTCTATTTTCACTTTAGAATATAAAGCGTTAGGTGCTACATCTGTAATAACCCAAAGTTCTTAAATATATTTATTTAAAAATTTTGAAAATTTTCAACTGTGGCACTACGACGCTATAATTTTGAGCATCGTAGGTCTTTGGGGGTTCAACGCTGGGGCACCAGAATTCGTCGTAGTGGCACCGATGCTCTCTGTTCTATAGTAAGTATAGAATGAGTATGCAGTACTGCGACACCGAGTTGAAGCGTTGTGAAACTCAACATTGAAAAATATTTTTTATTTATATGTTCTCCTTCACTCAGCCACCTTCCCCCTCTTGTTCGATTTTCTTGGCTGGGAAAGAGCCAAGGAAGGTAAGGAAGAGGGATGGAGGAGAGAGAAAGGAGTCTGGAGCATTTTTTGTCACTTAGTTATACTCAAATTTTTTTTCTATTTGTGGTAAGTATCTCGAATCTCACTCTGGTTTTTAATTATTTTGAGATTGATGAGTTTAATCTTTCCTATTTTGATAAAAATATAATTTTCTCCTTATTTGTTATATTTTCATTATGTAACTTTTTATATATGATATATATGAATTTATGAGCATTTTGATTATAATATTATTGAATTTCACTTAGTGAATT
This sequence comes from Dendrobium officinale, assembly GCA_019514585.1. NCBI lineage: Eukaryota > Viridiplantae > Streptophyta > Magnoliopsida > Asparagales > Orchidaceae > Dendrobium > Dendrobium officinale. Next base: position 45,028,115 of record CM033684.1, read on the forward strand.
GATATTTATGATTTTTTAAAGTTAATAAATAATATTTAGATTTCCTGCATTTCTTAGATAAATACAGTTCATACATAATATTGACTTAGAAGGTATAAGAAAATGACATGAATAATATGAAATAAACATAGCGATTTCATGTAAGTAAGGAAGACTAGCTATTAACATTGTAATTAATATGAGTTTGCTCTTAAAATATAGTACATTATGCATGAGGGTGGGCAGACATGCTTTTCTTAAAACAAAAAGTTTGTGGTGTAATTATCGTTGTTAGCTTATAATTGACTGATTGAATTTTAACAACAGATAGAGGGTGATGACTCTTTATAGATTATTGAAAACCCCCTATAATGATGATATAAAAATATAATAAATAATTTATAAGACACATGAATGAAAGATGAAAGAATAAAAATATTATATTAAAGTTGGATGTAATGTATTACTATTAATAATTGCATTCATGATAACATTTATATAATGGAACATGAATTGACTGATTGATATAACTGATAAAACTAGTATTGAAATTGTTACAATATGACATAGCATATGATAGATACACTTATAGACATTGATAGACATATTTATATAATACATTAGTATGACATACTAATAAATAGGTACATATGGCACATCATTGATAGAAAATATATGATTGAAACAATATCATGGATAAAATTGATAGATAATCGATATATGTTTTAATATATGGCACCTAACACATTTCTTTATAAACTTTTATTGAGTTAATGATATATTCCTATTCTTTTTGGGATGCTTTTGTTTTATTGATCATATTGAATTTGTATTATATATTGATACTGATCATCGATTTCACATCGATGATCAAGGATTTTATATTGATTGAGTTGAATATGGACATTGATTTTTGTGACCTTACAATGAATGCATTAGTATGTTTTAGTTGCTTGTTAGGTTATATGCTCATTATATGGATTTGATTAATTTTTCTGTTCAGGAAAGGGATGAGCTGACTAAGATTGATCAGAATCAGGTTTCAGGTTAAGTTTAGTTTCTCGTATTTTTGCCATTTTTGTGTAACTAGAGGGGTTATAATTAGATGATACAAATATATAATTCTTCCAATTTAAGTCTTGAGGTGTTACAACAATGCCCAAAAACCTAGTGTCACAGTTCCCCCAACACAACCAAGTATATCAAAATACAGAGAAAACAATGTCATAATACTCAAACTCCAGTGTCTCTACTCTCCCAGATAAATCATTATTTATACCTAAAAATAAAGAAGCCATACTCGAATCACTTCCAAGGGGATTTTCGCACACATGGCCCTTAAGATTCAGCCTAATGCTAATAATACTTTCATAAATTCACAAAGAATACTGAATAACATGTCACTTACCAAAATCAATTCATGTCATAAAAGGTTCTTTTGATTGCTGATATAGTAGTCCTTATATAAAATAATCAAATTAATATTAAAAATTAATTAATGTAGCATGCTCTAGGTTGTTTATATTCTTAAAAGTAATATTTAATTTGGTTATACTAGGATAATTCTTATTCACCTTATAATGATAGTGAACCTATCATGACTACGAGCTATATCCTAAATTAAAGGGTTTGACTTACCAAGTTAAGTGCTAAGAAACTTCATGCATAAACAAAATGCAATAATATGAAGGAGGATATTTGAAACTAGGGTATTTCCATCAAAAGTAATACAAACACTTGAAAGATTAAAAAATTTAAAACATATAGAAAGAGTTTTAAATATCTAAAATACAGTGTAATTCAAAATAAAGATAGTTTGCTTGAAAAAGATAAAGTGATTTATGTAAAAATGTTGACCTAACAATAGAATAACATAATCAAAGTGTATGACTAAGCTAGGACATAACTCAAACAAATATGATATATCTAATCTCCAAAGAGGTTCCTTAAAAGGAAAGTTTTTTTAAAAAAAAATAAGCTCAAAAGAGCATGATCCTATTAAGGACTAACTTAGCCAATAAGGCATGACTATATTAAGATAGAACTTGGTCAAAAGTGCATGCCTAGATTGGGGAGATGTTCTGGCCAAAAGAGCATAACCAAAATAGCTTAGTATAGTTAAAAGAGTATTACTAGAATAGAGATAAACTTAGCCAAAATTTTATGACCAATTTAGGGTATTTCCATCAAAGGAGTATGATAGAGTGGATAATATAGTCAAAGGAGCATAAATATATAATGAATGTACTAGAAGCATGACTATGAGGGTGGATCGGGGCGGAACTAGTCATAATTTTCAGGGGGGACAAACTTATAAGTAACTGTTGACATATATGTCGGGGGTTCAAGGGGACAGCGCCCCCCTGGCAGGGTTCGACCTGATCGGAGTTAAGAGGCAGCGCCCCTGCGGGGGTTTTTGGGGGCAGTGCCTCGAGAACAAATTTTTATTTACTTTTTCTCTTTGTATTTGGTTCATCATTCCATAACAATAACACATATGCACTATGTATTTAATTATATTGGGGGCAATTACCTAAAGACCATAGTATTTTAATATTTTTAGGGGCCTCCAAAGGGTTTCGCCCCTAAGGGTGGATAGTATAGTAAAAAAGTATAAATATATTAGGAGTAAATTAGGTCTAAGGATTATGGTCAGTCTATAAAGATTCTTAACTAAAAATGTGTGACTAAGTGGACTTGAAAGAATAATTAAAAAAATATAATATAGCTATATTAAGGGTAAAATTATCCAAAATGGAATGGCTAATTTTAAAGGAAGTCATGTGAAAAGGTGAATGACCAAATTGTTAAGAAAAAGATCTCAATAAAATTGATGAGTGCATGCCAATAATGCAAAATAGAATTCTCTCATAGCCTCTAGAGATATTTTTAATAGATAGTGTGACATTTAGGCTTTGTTTGAGACGACTTTCTTACTGCTTCTTTAAGAAGCTTTCTAGTAAAAAAAATTACTTTAATAAGCAGTAAGAAAGGCGCACTTGAACCAATAAGAACCTAGAGTGAACTAGCTTAAAAGGCTATGTTGTTTATACAAAGCAGTGTAATCCCCTATAAATTAGCCTACCAATAATGACAAGCTTGCTAGAGTGTTCAGAAAGCGAAGTATATAGGGCTTGAATCATATCAACTAAGCACGACTATTGGTCATCAAGTTAAAATTAATTAAATTTATAAAGCTGGAAGTTTAAAGTGAGGTGCAATGACCATATGACCCTTGACATATGAACAACATATATAAGATGCATATAAATTATGTATCGTGCTCTATAGGGAATTTTATTGTAAATAACCTTTATTAAAAAATATTTTTTTAATTAAAATATAAGATATTCAAAAAAAAAAAAAGTCACAGATGATTAAAGTTGGAAGTGATATTTAAAAATTAAAAATTTATGATTTTGAATTTGACATCTTGTAAAGGTTAAACTCAAATGGTCTTTTAAATTTAATGTCAATGTCAAAATCTTTTTCTCTTAATTAAATAAATAATTAAGGATTATAAAAATAATTAAGAAAAATTTAGAAAATTAGTCAACAGTTAATCAAATTTAGCTAAGCAAGGCTTCGTTTAGGACAACTTTCTTATTGTTTTCTAAAGCAGCTTTCTAGTACAAAAAATTTTTTGAAAAATTTTTGTGCTAAAAATTTATTTTAGAAAACAATTAAAAAGCTAGTTTCCATCTTCCCAATTAAGTTGATATAACTTCTCAAATATTAAGGATATTTTTTATAGTTATTTAATATTTTTATAAGGTGAAAATCATTAAAAAATACTTAATACTTTTAAAATTTTCTAAAACATTTAGAGATATTTAGTGTTTGACCTTTGGCTTTAAAAACCCTAAATTAAGCATTAAATAACTAAAATAATTATAATTTATACCTTTTAATATTAATAAGGAGCATTTTCATAATAAAAAATATAAATGCATGATTTGTACTCATCCAAATGCGTATGAATTTTCCATCGCATGCTCATGCATATGAAGTGAACATTCATATATAATTTTAAATTTATTAAAATTATTTAATATTTTCTATAATTTTTACTAAAATTTTAATAATTAAAATTTTCATATAAATTGGAAAATATCTAAATAACTAAAAAAATATCGACATACAGTCACCATGATGTAGAGTTGAAAACATGCATTAATAATGTCAATATATGAGAATTTTAATTTTTTTCCCTTATTATCCTATTTTATAAAACTTTAAAAAAATGAAAATTTTGAAATTGGAAACATTAAATTATGTGACGCAGGAGCTATTGCTTGATTCTTTTATTATAAACTTAAGTCCATATATTAGCCACATAATTAGATAGTTTGGCTTTTATATTTTTTTTTAGGCCGATTGCCTTTTATATATGTAGCCTACAAATACTATAAATAAGGGTTGTTGTATTGTAATGAGGAATGAATAAGATTTGAGTTTACTTTAGTTTTTATTTATGTATCCTGAAGTACATTCAGGTGGTGATTTTTTCCGAGAAGTTCTTTGATGTTATGCTTGATCAAGGTAACTTGATCTTTGATAGGGAGTTGTCAAGCCCCCTCCCGTCCGGTGCAATTTACTATTAGAGCCGGTAAGATGCCGGTGGTGAGAAGAGGAGCTTGAGAATAGGAAGGAGGATGCCGCCTCTTAAGTGCACGATGAGCGACGATGAAGCATCTTGCCTTTTAGAAAGATCCTCGTTCATGCCTGTGGTTCGAGAGGAGTCCAAACCAAGTGACTAGTCCGTTCACACCGCCGTCATCCTGAGTTTAGCTCAGGCGTTAGGCACTCTGTTTGGCCTCATCAGCGTCATGTTGTTCTCACTAGTGCACTTTATGCTTTTAAGAAGAGACATTTTTTTGGAAGGCATTTGTCTTTCTTCTTGAGTCATGTTGGTGACTGATTCTGTATCCCGATAGTTTCAGGTGGTGGAGTTCTTGAGGAATCGTTGGCTTTCTAGTTCTTGGAAGACTTCTTGTTAGCGTTCTACACCCTCTTGACTGAGTAAGACAGTGTCAAGAGGAGAGGAAGGGCAGTACTTAAGGATAGCAAATCAAGGAAAAAATTATGGAATCCTGCTTGTAATCAACTCTAGCATTGGGTCAGCTCTCTTACTGGATTGTTGCAGTTTAGCACCTTTACTTGTCAATTGATCAACATTATTTTTTGGATGAGAGAAAGAAGTTTTAGACATTGATCTTGGTAGAATCCTAGAAATCACATTCATCCGATCTAAAAATTCATAGAAAGCAAACATTTCATCTTAGCCACAAATTCAACCTCCAAAACAACTACCTTGATAAAGCAGAATAAGCTGTGGGCTCGTCCGACTCTACAAAAATGTACCAATTCAAGAAATAATGATTGAAGATCTTCTACACTAGATTTCCCAACTCCAAGAGTGATTTCAAGACTCGAATGAAGGAAAGACTTGAGCCCCCTTGCCCGGACTTTCCTGTGATCCGACCACATGTCAAATATGTTCCAATGGCGGCTTCTATATTCTCCGTTCAGATTGAATCCTTATGAATTGATGACAGAGGATATCTTAGACGATCAGAGTTCTTCTTCATACGCAGACATGTTTAAAGGTCCACCTCGTAAGTCTTCTTCCACACCCTCGATCGAGTCCATATTTAATGAGCTTAAAGATCTGTTGTCGCAATTATCATCTTTGTTTGCCTATAATGAGCCCATATTGACAAGTATGATGATGGACTATTATTGGGAGTTCTTGATGTTGATAAGCCTTTGTATGATGATGATCAGAGCGAGCGGGATGTCCATGAGGAATTATTCACTCATAGTGTTCACAATAAGGCAACAAACTTGATCGTCACCACTAATAAAAAAATTGCAATGCAAGATCTCCCCAATGAGTTAGATGTTGAATCTTCCATCTACTTCTCTAGGATGCTAGCCAGAAGAAATACAAATGATTCCAAATAGTTTCATAATCACAAATGTTTCATCCACTTGTGCTAAACTTGAGATGTTGAAGATTAGTAGACAAATTGACATTGGTCGAACCTATCCAGATTGATTTAGCCAATCAAACCCGCATCCTTATTGTGGCCAACCGGATATCTTTCTACGAGCCGGAAGTTCCTCCTACCCCGGTAGAATGACGTTAGAGCTATTGCTTGATTCTTTTATTATAAACTTTCACTCCATATATTGGCCACATAATTATATAATTGACTTATATATTTTTCTTTAGCCGGTTGCCTTTTATGTAGCCTACAAATTCTATAAATTAGGATTGTTGTCTAGTAATGAGAAGGGATGAATAAGATTTGAGTTTAGTTTAGTTTCTATTTCTGCATCCTGAAGTGCATTCATGTGGTGGTTTCTTCCGAGAAGGAGTTCTTGGTGTTGTACTCAATCACGATCATCAGATATTTGACAAGGAGTTGTCGAGTCCCCTCCGTTCCAGTGTCACTATGTTTCATGATTTTGGAAAAATATATGAATGCACTCAAAGATTTAAAATAACAAATTTAAGTGATAAAAATCCTATCACTCAAAGTAAATTTAAATAATATTAAAACTTACATCAAAGCAATCTTAGTTATAAATATAAAAATATAAATTAGAATAGATAGCTTTGAACGCACAATTATTTTATTTGTAATTTTGTAATCTTATGTCACTATTGGTGATCAATTTTAATCCGAATAAAATTAAAAAAGTTAATATATGACAATTCTATTATATTTAAATATATTAAATTTTACTCTTTTAATTTACTGATAAATTAAAAATAATAAAAATATTTTTTATGAAATATCTTAGAAAATACTAAAATGTTTATATATAATTAGTTTAAAAAATATTATAAAAAATGGACATATATTAAAATTTTATAAGACTATTTTAATAAAAAATTAAATCCAATACACTGTTTTCAAAATATAATAAACGTCTCATCTGACGGTGCCACCTGGCTTCCACATAAATCGCCACATACGAGACCCTAACGGCATGCACGCTTCCACTTGCCCATCTACCAAAACTTCCCGAACGGCTTTCTCTAACCCTATATATACAGTACAAAGCACTAAGAACTTGCACTTTTTCTTTCTTGTACAAGCTGATACCCAAGAAGGCAATGGGGCAAGGAGAGGAGGTCAAAACAAGGCCAGACCCTAAAGTGGAGATCCAGGTTTTTTTTTTTCCCTCAATAATCCTTTTGTTCTCTTTCATTTGCCATTTAGGTCATAAATGTCGAGCATTTAGTTCTGCGTAGGATGTTCTTTTTAACATGTTTGATAAGTATGTGCTTACCACCAAATCTTTAATCTTTTTGAATTTTTTTTCATCTTTTAATCTTGCCAAATTATCAAGGTTAGTTTCAGTTTGCTTCAAGAGAGTAAGAGGTTCATTTTCGTTTTTCATTTTCTTTGAAATGAAGTAGTTTTTTTTAACCATTTTAGCAAACAGAATTTCTTGCAGGTTAGTGCATTTGTTTTGTATAAAATCAGTCATTCTGTTTGTTTTTTTTAAACTATTTAGCGTCGAATTTGAACAAAGATTAGGAAGAAATCGGAATAGAACAATGGTGTTCCCGTCGGAATACCAGTCGTACAAAAAAAAAAAAAAATGAAGATTTCATATAAATGCTTTAGCGCAATGCAACACTTGGAGGGGTAATTGATAGATTAGGATTTGCAAATTAGGCATCAACTCGGTGTGTTAAGGCTTCAGCCAGTAATGGCAGCAGTTTACAAGGCTTCTGCTCTTCATTTGTTCACAGAAATTCTTTTTCTATGTCTCAGTCATGAGCTCAGACTTGTGTTCTTATAACCCTAGTGAATAGTAATTAATCTATTGGTGCTATTTTTTGAAGATCTTGAACTCGAACTTTCAGCCCACAGTCACCTATAAAATTGCCCATCGACGTTTTGTTCTTAGATCAGCCAAGCCTATATTGAGATTGAGTTAAAATATTATCAATTCAAATGACATAAAAAAAGAAGCTTATCTTCTTGATTTGAATGATAAATTACTAACTCGGAATTAAAGCGTTGTCATGAATTTTAAGAGGACCATTAATTTTTTCTCCCCAATAAACATTTTTATTATTTATTATGAATTGAAAACTTTGTAGTATTTATTTTTGAGTTCTTCATTAGAGTAGTTGATAGCATTTGTATTTTACAAGTAAACGCTTTTATTTTTTGGATGTAGGAGAGAGGGGATATATTTTTCTTCTACAGGCCCAAAATTGGAAAGATGGAAGCTCATGGCGCTGATGATGTGCAGAAGATGTACATAGTCCTTCGACCAGAGTCTGGTGAAAGACCACTTGAAGAGAAACAGTCTCCAGATTCAGGAAAGGAAGGTAAAAAAAGATCAAAAGAAAATAAAGAAAATGATAATGGGGATGCTGACAAAGAAAAACCTGAAGGTGGCCATGGTGCTGAGGTATGTTTCATTGGTTCTTGTAATGATGAAGAAGCTTGTCTAAATCAGATGTTATTTCAGCAATGGTTAATTTTTATAATACTGAAATATTTTAGCAGTAGTTGTTGCTCATGTATATTATTTTAAATGTGTTAATGTGAAGGAGGTGAACATTGAGAAGCAAATGCTGCTTAGGTTTATTGTAATGGGAAGGAAAAGCCTTCCTGATCCAAGCCAGAGGAGTAGACCTTATTGAATATTTGTAGAGATGGTCACTACAAAAACCGAAGATATAAAGACTGCTCTTAAAGGAGGTAATTGATCATACAACACTTCCCACATAAATCCATATTTCTTGATGAGAATTACATGCTCTTTCTTTTCTTCTATTTGGGTGATTGACCATACAACACTTCACATGTAAATCCATATTTCTTGATGAGAATTATATGTTCTTTTTTTACTTTTTTTGGGAGGCGCTGAACCAAAACATCTTGGCGATGATTTTAGACTGTTACAACCTTATTAGAAGATTAATGATCCTTGTTGGAATAGTTTTGATTTCTTGCCCGCCTCAAGGCCAAAATGGAATTAGAGGTGATGATAGTAGGTTTAGGTAACTATATATGAATACTGAAGAAGCCCTTATCTCTCCAATATCCACACATCAACTTTCTGTGAAGATGCTTCAAACTTTCAATGAATATATGGTTTATATTTTTGATGGTATTATATTATTCAACTGTAATTATTAGACGTCTCTAAAAGGTCGTAGTAGAGATGATCTTGTACATTCATTTTGAAGAATATTTGCGATGGGCTTTGGTTAAATGTGCAAGAAATGAGAGAACCAATAGCTAAATTGAGATATTTCTTCAAAATTCAAACATTGTTCTTTATTTATTTGCCTTACATAAATTTTCTTTTACTTCAATAATGCTCATTCTTTTTTAAAAAGTGTAGGTAGACCTAGTACAACTTCATAGAAAGTTTGTATGTAGCATCTTTGTTCAAGTTTAGCATCAGACGTCTTTTGTAAATGCAATAATCACTATCAAGGATATTGTGCCCCTATACTGAAGCTGATGTAGGTAATGCCTGAAGGAGATTGGGAGCGACAGTGATATGAAGAAGATGAAAGTGGTTGTTGATAAGAGTAGAGCACAATGATATGGATTTTTTAGTCAAGAAGGTAGAGTAAAGGTAAAGTAATGTTAAGTATTGTTGACCTCCATAGATGTGACATGATCAATGCAAGAAAAAAAAAGGATCAGCTATTCTTGGCTGACTAGACATGACTCATAATTTAATTGAGCGAAGGCGATCAAAATTCACAGACTGTAGATGAAAGATTGTGCAATGTTGCTCAAACATTATTAGTTTGCAAAACAGACTTTGCCATTGTGTCTGGAATGTCAAAATCATATAGAAAAGCTTGTAATATTGTTCAGGTCATCATATAATGTAAAAAAAAAAAGAAGCAAATTTGGCCTGAATTTTCGAGGTGACACTCACAAAACTGCCAAAATGTCATCCTGATCATGAAGCGAACTTCATTGTTGAGCTCAGAATATCAAAATTAGCCAAAGGAAAATCCCTTTGCAATTGAATCGAGCAAGTGTGATCGAAATCGATGGACCACTAACAAAATATTGTGCGTTTGCATATCGCTCGTTCGTAAAATGGACTTCGCCATTATTTCTGGAACATCGAGAATACATAAAGACGACTGTAATATTGCTTGGGTTCTTTATGTGAGTAAAAATGTAAATCAGAGCGATTCATGCAAATTGAGGTGCACAAATAACAAGGAATGTCATGATAATCAATTCACAGCTCTTATTCATTTTAAGATAGTATTTAAATTAGAATTTACTTACCTATACGTTATTTAATAATAAATTTAAAATTAATACTATCTTACTGTTTACCTCAATCCTATCCTACAGTTAAAATCCTGCTCAAGCATTGTCTCAGCTGCCCAATCCTGCTGTTGCCAGCCCGCTGTCTCATCTTATCTTTCACGCGGAATAAAAAAAAAAGGAAAAACTTGATCTCTTTGCATATTCCCTCCATTCCCTCGCTCGCCGTGACTCTTTTTAAAACTCGCACTCGATCCCTCTCCATCTCCTCCTTACTCCCAGTTGAGCAGCCCTTTACCCGATCCCCTCCTCTCCACTACAACAGCTCCCGAACCCTCTACCTCACGTATAATCTCCCAGCCGCAAGAGCTCCTGCACCTTCCGACCTTGATCTCTGTTTCACGCAAACCTCTCAGCACCTCCAGCCAATCTCCCTGCAAACCGCAACTCCTAGTTCTATCTCCCTCACTATGTTGAACTACTCAACTATAACAGCCTCCATCCAAGGTTGCTACCATTTGCTGCCCATTCCAGTAGCCAACACCCAACCATCTTATGTTTTCTGCTCTAGCCGTACCTCACTGCCCATCTCCTTCCTACGTCCTTATGGCTCTCAGTCAAACGAACCCAACTATGGCTCCCTAAACTAGTATTCCAGCTTACAAACACAAAGACCCCACTACATCTCCCTAGCCACTCCACACAACCTGCCACCTACTTGCACTCCCAACAGCCCGCAACTCACAGAACTTCTCGCTTTTAGCTCACTAGAACATATCTACTTCCAACATCTACACCCCTAGCCGAGCAGCCCACTCTTCTTCACTCCAAGTCTTTATCAACCTATTCTTTCTCCTTCCAATTCCTCTTAGGCAAGGCAAACAACAAACAGCCATCAACCCCATTTCCTACAACTCCAAACTTGCACACCTCATCTACTCCCTACCAAAACTACGTATACCCCTTTCCCTTAACCATACATCAGCTTAAACCATCTCAAACAACCACCAACAACCAGCCCCTACTTTCATTCTCCCTCTAACAGAGAGACTATTTCCCTCTCGCTATAATTAGTTTTATTATTGTTACTAGGTAAAAAAAGAAAGATAAGCATATAAAAGTTAGAAAAGCAGATTGTGTATTGCCATTGTCATCTCGACATAGCTGTCGTCCCCTAGCATGTGCAAAGGTATAATGATTGATTAACTCTAAACCTCAAATCTCATTGTCGACTCTTGCAGCGCAACGAGTAGACCTATACATGCTTTTTTAAAGCATGATGGGAGGAAGCTCGGTGTGACGCCTGTGACGAATCAGGTAAGTCCTGTGCATGCTTTTTTTAGCACGACAAGATAAAATTAAGTCTCAGTGCTTTCATACCGCCACAAAAATTTATGAGCTTCGATGCAGGTACCCTAAAGATTCGTTTACGCTTTTTTTGGCATGGTGGGAATGAAGATGACAACCACAATGTCATATGACACTGACCTTGCACGCCTTTTTGGCGTGGTGGGCAGGCCTGACTCTCCAAATTTTTTTTCCGAATGGTGGAGATGTCGGGAGGTTGCTTAATTTTTCAGTAAAAAGGAGACTTTAAAATAGCCTATGCGACTAAACAAAATCTAAAAGGCTCATTGGGACAATGGGAGCACTAAAGTGTTATTTTCATTACCTCAAATGAATGACATTTGACACGAGCATATGACTTTTAATGAATATAGTAGCTCATTTATGGGGGTTAATAAAAAACTCATAATGAACATACTAATTTCTCTACGGGTAAAGAATAATGAATGTGTAATGAACACGTCAGCTCACCTTTGGTTAAGAATAAAAACAGGGTACTTGTAATAAGCATGACAACTAACTTGTTGAAGAAAAAAGAGGTTTGTAATGAATGTATCAGCACTCTTGTTAGCAACAACAGGGAAACAAACCTAAATTAATATTTTTCCCAAAAAAAGAACTAATTTTGTAAAATTAAAAAGACAACAATGGAGGGACTTTTGATGAACATGACTTGCTTACAATCATGTATAAGGCATGTATAGTGAATGTGATACCTAGCTAACAGGTAGGAAGAGGAGATTTGTAATGCAAACATCATAACATGCATACAGGGAAGGATAGTAGGCTTTTGATGTACATAGTAATTTTTCTGCATGCAAAGAACAAGGACTTCTAATGCATATGTCAACTCGCCTACAGGGCAGTAATAAGAAACATGTAAAGAACACTATAAGTCACCTGTGAGCAGAAACAAGAATTTTGTAGTACACACTATAATTCACCTATGAGCAAGAGTAGGTACTTCATAATATACACAAAACTTAGCCTACTGGGAATGACAAAGAGTTTGTATTGAACAAATTAGCCTGCCTACGGGGAGAATAGGGGAATAATGAGTAGGATAATTCTCCTAGAACACAAACATCTTCTAGTGTTGATTGAACAAACACCCTCTACAAACTGTGCTAAATGATAACTTGAAGGAGACAAAATGAACTAAAATAACATCTCTCCTCTAGACAATAGGCAAAACCTAACTTGACTTCACGCCACTAGATCCACAACACTCATATAAGCGGATAGAAGGTCTCTTGAATGCCAAATGAAATCTTGCGCACTTTCTAATGATAATTAATTGTGCAATTGAATATATTTAATATTTCAAAATATCCCTCATGCATTAAAATATGATTTCCTAAACTTAAATGTGATATAAAAAAAATGTGCCGATGCCTCTAAGAGTGCAACTTGGTAAGCAAGCGACAAATCTGAGAGATATGCTATTACCTTGAGAAGCGATTCACTACCTTGAGAAACATTCGTATTGATTTAACAAGAAATTAATTCTCTGATGATGGCCATTTTGAATGGTTATCTCAACTAGGGATTACCCTTTTAAATGCCTTCAAATTCCTATAAGTATAAATATTTTCAAATGACTATAATGTCACTCTGACGATGGTCGTATTGAAAGTTAATCTCAACCAGAGGGATTTATTTTGATTTCTACCTAAAATCTAAAGATTTACATCTATTAAGAGTTAAAATTTAAAATTGAAATTAATTATCTAAAACTTAAACAAAATTCATGTACCCTCCACAATCGTTGGGCGAGGGTGATGAATTCAAGGATAACTCTAGCTCGTAAAGAACTAATATCTAATTGAGAATATCACTCAATTCATTCTTAAATATTATTCTATTAATAAGGACAACATTTGTCCTTTAACTGGTGGTTTGGCTAGTACAACTCTACGTAAACCCGTAGTATGGCCAGACGACTACGTGGTATGGTTATGTCTGGTCCTTTGATCGATGGTTTGGCCAGACGGCTCCATAAAGACCCTTGATGTTATGAACCGGTTGGGGGCCGGTTCAACTGAACCGGCCACCCGCCTATTATTAGACCCGCGACCCAGGAAGAGTCGCTAATTGCGAACGGAACGACAAACAGGGAGCGGGCGGACGACCGAACGTGCAAAGGAGGGATTTCGAGTTTTTCTTTCGCCTTTTTTAGCAGTCGATCGCGTTGGAGGATAAAAATTGATCATTCCTTTTCATTTCTACCATTAAAGGAGTGTTATTTTGGGAGAATTTGCAACGAACGAGAGGAACGACCGAAGAGAAAGAAGGAAGAAGTTTGTGGTATTTTTCTTCCCAAAAATTTGTATAAATCCCCTTCTTTTAATTCTTCTAAAGCAAACATTATTCCTTGAAGGAAAAGAAGGAATTGAAATCAAGGAGGGAAAGAGTTTTGAAAGCGGAGAGAAAGAAATTTGGGAAAGAACGAAGGAGGATATTAAGTCAAGAATAATTCTCTTTTTGTAAGTGATTTCTTTCATACATTTCTTGTTATATATGTTGGATAATTTAATGTTAATATTAATTGGATTAGAAAGAATTAACTAATCTTGTTTGCAAGGTGAATGATCAAAGTTAATAAGAGAATTTCTGGGAGATTTGATTGTGACAAGTAAGATCGTTGCAAGAATTGAAATTGGATCATATTGAAGCCAAAGTTCAAAGTGAGTAAATTATATTATTTTATGTTTTATGCATGATTTCAATTTTCTAAATAATTAATTAAAAATCTTGTATTATATAATGTTGAAGACAAATCCTTATGATCTTATAGTCTTAAGAAAGAATCCACCTATGATAAACTTATGAAAAAGAAAAGAAAAGAAAGGAAATAATTATAAGGATACATGTAATACATGTTATATGTAATGGTAACTATAAGGATGAAAATGATAAAAGAAAAGTAAATAAAGGAAAAAGGGTATTGCAAAATGACAGGAGTCACCCCCTTATGGTACTGGCTGGGGACGCCGTACTTGTGCACGAAAAAGGAAAAGGAAATTTCTATGGAAAAGGGGAAAAGAAAATTAATTGGAAAATGTTGTACCTTTGGGTACTTTGAGACGGTGCTCCTGCGCAAATCAAATGGGAAAAGAAAATATAAATGAAAAATTTATGATAACAATTGTTTCAAATAGTATAAATGAAAATATCCAAAGAAGCATAAGTTAATGAAATGAAAGAAACAAGGTTAAGAAAGGATAGAAGATATATTGATTAATTAATTATAATGATTAATTTGTAATTTCCCACTGAGTTTACTTAGTAAACTCAAACCACGAGTTTAAATGTTTCAGGTAATTCCTAAGAAAAGAAATGGCAGAAAGAGAAGAACATGTTTACAGAAAACGAGGAGCAAAATGACAACAGGTAAAATATATTTTGTGTTTTAGTGGCTCTTTATCATGAATGATGTAGTATTATGTTTAATGAATTTTATCGTCCGACTTTTCGTACCCGCCTCGTTAGATCGAGTATTCGGGCCGGGTCGTGACAAAGTGGTATCAGAGCCAATTAAGATCTGAATCATACTGAAAGAGCCATTAGGATTAATATCAATGATTGAAAGTTTAATGTGAAATGAATATCTTATTGACAACAGGAATCAAAATAATTCTAGAGAAGAGGAAGTGGAAAGAGCAGTGCCTAATGTTAATGTTAATCCTGATGCACTGGTACAAATGATGACAGCTGTAACTCAGCTGATTCAAGAGCCATTAGGATTAATATCAATGATTTAAAGTTTAATGTGAAATGAATATCTTATTGACAACAGGATTCAAAATTATTCTAGAGAAGAGGAAGTGGAAAGAGCAGTGCCTAATGTTAATGTTAATCCTGATGCACTGGCACAAATGATGACAGCTGTAACTCAGCTGATTCAAGATTCAAGAAATCAACCATCGGGGAGTAGTAGTGGTGGTGGAATAGTTATGGATAAATATCTGAAATTATTTCAGGATATGAGACAACCATTATTCAAAGGTATAGAAGGATCAATAGAGGCTGAAAATTGGTTGCTGAGGATTGAAAATATATTAGAAGGAATGTATTGTCCAGAAGAGAGAAAGTTTCCTTGGCAACGTTTGCATTAGAAGGTGTCACGATCCGGCCTGATTAGCTCGTAGATACGAGGCGGGAACGAGATCGGACGCGAAATTTATTTCTCATCAACAACTCCATTCAATTTTAGCTAATCAAAATAAATAAAGCACCTCTACAACATTATCATAACAAGTCTATCAAAATGTACAAGATGGCCATATAAAATGTTTTCTACACAATTTCTACATGCCATCCAAAATTTTAAAAATAACTACAACATCTATTACTACTAAAGACAGTAAAGGAACCTGTCACCCGGTAAGCGTCGTCTGTAAGTAAACCTCGGGTGACAGCCATCACCTAAGAGTCGGGTCTCCTGAAAAAAATTTCCCAAAACTAGGGAATGAGCTACGCTCAGCAGAAAGTTCTAATCCTAAACATGCTCAGTTGACATAACAATATGCTTTAAGAAGAAAGGGGAAATGTGTTTAATGTCTCAATTTCATGCTTTAAGAAGAAAGGGGAACATGTGTTTAATGTCTCAATTATGTCCTCATGAAAGGTATGTAAATGTCATATGCATATATCATAGCTATATCTCATGCATCTTATTTTACTTATTAAACATATTCAACCGTCCCGGAGTACCGTCTTGTACTGATCAGGTACACATCTTTTGGCCATTTATTTTTCTCAATTGCCCCAAGGGCCATCTGTGCCTTTGGCACCGTCTTTAGTACTCCGTATTCAATCATGCACAATTAATTCGATATTTGTTTCATATGACCATATAATCTTTCCTTACAAATGTTTTACATAAAGCTTTACACATGAATTTGAAGCATGAAAGAAACAAAATACTATAAAAAACTTTACAATACAACATGATATCAACATGAAATAGCAATTGAACATGTAAGGAAAAGAAATCCTACCTCCAAAAATTTTGAATTGCTCCTCCCTTTCTCTTTAATTATGCTTCTTCTTCTTGCCACCACCTAAAGGAAAATAGTTTAACTTAAACCTTGCCAAAATAAAATTTCTAATTCGTTTAGAAGCTTCCTATAAATCTCCTACACCTATTCTTAAGGTATAACATCATCAACATCATCAACCTCTTACCAAACTTGATGTTTTTAATAATAAATTTCGGATTTAAATAAAATAAAATATTGGAAAAATAGTTTTCTCTGCAATTTTGACATTAGAGGCCTCTTGAAGCTCTTAGGAACCCAATTAGGAAGCATGTGTCCTATAAAAATTAGGTTTTGAAAAACGCTAGACTTTCCCTAATTTTTTCACTCAAATTTGTTAAATGAAAAATTACATTTTTCATATCAAAAGTCTTCCCTTAAGCTCCTCTACTCATTCCCATAAAAATTTTATCAAAAAGAGAAACCCTAAAATTCGGATCCTAGGTTTTCCCTTAAGAAATCATCTTGAAATTGCATTAAAATACATTCCTACGCAAACCCTAAAGGTTTGCTAAAGAAACAACCAAGAAAAACCAAACCCTAAATTCGGATTTCATTCTTTTTCTCAAAAAAAATTGACATGAAGGGTAGAATAACATAGATCATGAGCATTCCTAAAGCTTTTCTAAAGAAATCACAAAAATTATCAAACCCTAGAATTTTCTACACCAAAAATCTCAAGGAAACTTTCATATATTTGAAGAAACACTTACCCCAAAGCTTTCCCCACGTTTTTCCTAAGGATTCTCGCCGGAATCGCCGGCTTGGAAGGAGCTCCCGCCGATTCTCCCTCTCTCCCGTCGCCCTCTCTCTCGGTCGGCCGAATAAACGCACAAGGGACCGAAATGTTCGGTCCCTTAGGCGTGAAAATGACTTAAGGAAAAATAATTTAGCATATTACGCATGTGCCCTTATCTCTAAAGGTTTTCTTTTAATTCATGAAGGGCAAAATGGGTAGAAAAGGCCAAATTTTACTTAAACGAACTTCGGCGAATTTTAACTCCAAAATCGTGCAAAATTTAATATATGTTCTTTATACCGTTTTGCTCGAAATTTCGAGACAAATCTAACGAAATTTATTTCGTTGAATTCCGACGACGTCGAAATTTCACTTAAGTTCGTCGCGACGCATCGATATGCGTGCGACGCACTCAATTGACGAATTTCGGGTTTTACAGAAGGAGAAGCTGAAAGATGGTGGAGATGCCTATATCAAGATAAATTTGAAGGAATACCTGGCATGCAAATCAAATGGAATGATTTTACTCAAGTGTTCAGGGATTGGTTCGTACCTCCTTCTGCGAGGAGGCAAATGCAGGACAAGTTTATGAGGTTGATACAAGGAGACAAATCAGTTATGCAGTATGAAGCTGAATTTACAACGTTAGCCAGATATGCTCCTCAATTAGTACACACTATGGATGATAAATGCCATCGCTTCTTAGCTGGACTGAAGGATGCAATTAGATTACCCCTGGTTCCTCTTGGAATTGAAGATTATACAGTATTGGTGGAAAGAGCTAGAAGGCTAGAAGCAGACCTGCAAAATACTCAAAGGAGACGTGGTTTTCAAAAGAGGAAAAGTGGAGAAGTTATAGAAACCCCTCAAGGTTCACATAGCAAGTCTATTTCACAAGGTGGAAAATTTAATTGGAAAAAGACAAAGTCCAGTAACAGTGACAGTTCAAGTGTGAACAGTTATAGCAAATGCGGAAGACAACATAAAGGAGAATGCTTATTTGGTACAAACACTTGTTTCTAGTGTCATCAACCAGTCATATAGCTAAGAACTGTCCTACTCTGGGGCAAAGATCAGTAGGAGAATCACAGATGAATACTAAATCTCAGAGGAATGTTGGAAGACCAAGAACAGTGGAATCAGCTGCTTCTACTCCAGGATCAAGTCAAAGCCGACAGAATACTCTGCCTAGAGTATATGCTTTGACTCAGAAGGATGCTAAGGATTCACCTGAAGTGATTACAGGTGATAAAAATTAGAAGTGAATGAATATGTATTATGAAAGTACTATTAAAAGAATGATGTATGTTTATGACTTTCTTATGTAATTTTATAGGTATAATTATGATGCAAGGAAAGCCTGTACGGATTCTTTTTGATACAAGAGCTTCACACTCTTTCATTTCAGAAGAATTTGTTAAAATAATTGGATTGAATGTTTGTGAGACCATTGTAATTTTGAAAGTTTTAATGCCAGATGGATCATTTATAAATGTGAAAGATGTATGTAACGTGACTTTCAAAATAAATGAAAGAGAGTTTGAAGCCTCAATGAATGTTTTACCATTGCAAGAGTTTGATATGATATTGGGAATGGATTGGTTATCAAAGCATTTTGTGGTTATTGACTGTAACAAGAAAATTTTGAAGTTTAAATTTTCAGAAGGAGAATTAAAGTTTTATGGTGAGAGAGGAGTTTCTTCAATGATAATCACCTTTATAAAAGCATCAAAATTTGTATCCAAGGGATGTCAGTGTTTTCTTGCTCAAGTAAAGGATACAAATAAGGAAGTCAAAGAGTTGAAAGATATACCTATAATCAGAGAGTATCCAGAAGTATTTTTGGATGAATTACCAGGATTACCACCAGAGAGGGAGATAGATTTCACTATTGAATTGATACCAGGTTCAGAACCAGTGGCAAGAGCACCTTACAGAATGACAGTCAAAGAGTTACAGGAGCTGAAAGGTCAGTTACAGGAATTGCTCGATAAGGGGTTCATCAGGCCAAGTTCCTCACCATGGGGAGCTCCAGTACTATTTGTAAAGAAGAAAGATGGGAGCTTCAGAATGTGCATAGATTACAGAGAATTGAATAAGTTTACTGTTAAGAATAAATATCCATTGCCTAGGATTGATGATCTTTTTGACCAATTAGAAGGAGCTACAGTTTTCTCCAAAATAGATTTGAGATCTGGATATCATCAGTTACGGATTAAGGAGGAAGATATAGCAAAGACAGCTTTTAGAACCAGATATGGCCATTATGAATTTGTGGTAATGCTGTTTAGGGTGACAAATGCACCAGCTATATTTATGGATTTGATGAACAGAGTTTTTAAGCCATTTCTGGACATATTTGTGATTGTGTTTATTGATTATATTCTGATTTATTCAAGAGATGAAGAAAGCCATTCCAGTCATCTGCAGGCAGTATTGCAAACATTAAAGGAGAATAAGTTGTATGCCAAATTTTCAAAGTGTGAATTTTGGCTGAGCAGTGTTAATTTTCTGGGGCATGTGATTAGTGGTGAAAGAATTTCAGTTGATCAGAATAAAATTCAAGCTATATCAGATTGGCCAAGGCCAATGACAGTTTCAGAGGTAAGAAGTTTTCTTGGACTTGCTGGTTATTACAGGAGATTTGTAGAGGGATTTTCTCAGATTGCTATGCCACTATCCAGATTAACTCAGAAAGCAGTGAAATTTGAATGGAGTGATCAGTGTGAAGGAGCTTTCCAGAAGTTAAAGAATTGCCTAATGACTGCCCCAATCTTGACAATTCCATCAGGTTCAGAAGGGTTTCAAATTTTTTGCGATGCTTCCTTAAGGGGACTTGGTTGTGTGCTGATGCAACATGGTAGAGTGGTGGCCTATGCTTCAAGGCAATTGAAAATTCATGAAAAGAACTATCCCACTCATGATTTAAAATTGGCAGCTGTAGTTTTTGCACTTAAAATATGGAGACATTACCTGTATGGGGTCAGATGTGAAGTGTTTATAGATTATAAAAGCCTCAAGTACATTTTTAATCAAAAAGAGCTTAATTTGAGACAGAGAAGGTGGTTAGAACTCATTAAGGATTATCACTTGGATATACAGTATCATCCTGGAAAGGCAAATGTAGTTGCATATGCACTTAGCAGAAAAATAATTGGAAATGCAAATTGGCTAATCACCCAACAGGAGCAGATCATTAGAGATATGGAAAAGTTAAAAATTTCAGTGGTCAATCAAAAAGAGACAAAGGATATGATGTTGAATCAACTGATGATCCAATCTACCTTGAAAGATAGAGTGCTCAATTCATTATCTCAAGATGAAAAATTTCAGGCCATCATACAGAAGGTACAAGCAGGACAATTAGAAAATTTTGTTGTTGATGATGGAGAAGGATTATTAAAGTATAAAGGCAGAATTTATATTCCAAAGGTTGGAAGCTTAAGAGAAGAAATATTGCAAGAAGCTCACCTCTCGACATATGAAATTCACCCAGGCAGTACAAAGATGTATCAGGAACTCAGAGGTTTATTTTGGTGGTCAGGATTAAAGAGAAGTGTTACAGAATTTGTAGCAAAATGCATTCCCTGTCAGATGATCAAAGCAGAACATCAAAGACCAAGTGGACAACTGCAACCCCTACCTATACCTGAGTGGAAATGGGAAGACATTGCGATGGATTTTGTAGTTGGATTACCTAGGTCAAGACAGAGTCGAGATGCAATATGGGTCATTATTGACAGATTAACCAAATCAGCTCATTTCTTACCAATCAGACAGACAGATTCAGTGGAAAAGTTGTCAAAATTATATGTTGATGAAATTGTGAGATTGCATGGGATTCCAAAATCTATTGTTTCAGACAGAGATGCCCGTTTTACTTCTAAATTGTGGAAGAAAATTCAAGAAGCTTTGGGTACACGATTGACTTTCAGTACAGCATTTCATCCACAGACAGATGGGCAATCAGAAAGAACAATTCAAACTTTGGAAGATTTAATGCGATTATGTGTACTAGATTTTGGAGGAAATTGGGAGACTCACATACCATTAATTGAATTTGCTTACAACAACAGTTTTCAAGCTAGCATTGGAATGGCACCATATGAGGCCCTTTATGGAAGAAAGTGCAGAACACCCTTGTGTTGGGTAGAAACTGGTGAAAGAAGAGTGATTGAAACTGAATTGGTAGATGAGGCTACTAGCAAAATCAGATTGATTAGAGACAGATTAAAAGCAGTTCAAGACAAACAACAGAAATATTATGATGCAAAGCACCGGCCAGTGGAATTTGAAGTTGGAGAGTTTGTTTTCTTAAAAGTTAGCCCAATGAAAGGTGTTCAAAGGTTTGGAAAGACAGGGAAATTGAGCCCAAGATTCATAGGTCCCTATGAAATCATTGAAAAGATTAGGAATATGGCATACAGATTGGATCTACCAGTACACATGCAAGAAATTCATAATGTGTTTCACATATCAGTGCTTCGGAAGTATGTCTCAGATGATTCAAAGAGAATACAGTCCAAATTGATTGACTTGCAGCCTGATTTGAAATATATAGAAGAACCATAAAGGATACTGGATTATGATGTAAAACAATTGAGGCATAGGGCAATTCCTTTTGTGAAGATTTTATGGAAACATGGATTAGAAAGAGATGCCACTTGGGAGCGAGAAGCTGAAATGAGAAGTCAATATCCTCATCTATTTAACTAAGGTATGTTTCATTATACTTGTTTAATTTCGAGGACGAAATTTTTATAAGGAAGGGAGATTGTTATGAACCGGTTGGGGGCCGGTTCAACCGAACCGGCCACCCGCCTATTATTAGACCCGCGACCCAGGAAGAGTCGCTAATTGCGAACGGAACGACGAACAGGGAGCGGGCGGACGACCGAACGTGCGGAGGGATTTCTAGTTTTTCTTTCGCCATTTTTAGCAGTCGACCGCGTTGGAGGATAAGAATTGATCATTCCTTTTCATTTCTACCATTAAAGGAGTGTTATTTTGGGAGAATTTGCAACGAACGAGAGGAACGACCGAAGAGAAAGAAGGAAGAAGTTTGTGGTATTTTTCTTCCCAAAAATTTGTATAAATCCCCTTCTTTTAATTCTTCTAAAGCAAACATTATTCCTTGAAGGAAAAGAAGGAATTGAAATCAAGGAGGGAGAGAGTTTTGAAAGCGGAGCGAAAGAAATTTGGGAAAGAACGAAGGAGGATTTTAGGTCAAGAATAATTCTCTTTTTGTAAGTGATTTCTTTCATACATTTCTTGTTATCTATGTTGGATAATTTAATGTTAATATTAATTGGATTAGAAAGAATTAACTAATCTTGTTTGCAAGGTGAAGGATCAAAGTTAATAAGAGAATTTATGGGAGATTTGATTGTGACAAGTAAGATCGTTGCAAGAATTGAAATTGGATCATATTGAAGCCAAAGTTCAAAGTGGGTGAATTATATTATTTTATGTTTTATGCATGATTTCAATTTTCTAAATAATTAATTAAAAATCTTGTATTATAAAATGTTGAAGACAAATCCTTATGATCTTATAGTCTTAGGAAAGAATCCACCTATGATAAACTTATGAAAAAGGAAAGAAAAGAAAGGAAATAATTATAAGGATACATGTAATACATGTTATATGCAATGGTAACTATAAGGATGAAAATGAGAAAAGAAAAGTAAATAAAGGAAAAAGGGTATTGCAAAATGACATGAGTCACCCCCTTATGGTACTGGCTGGGGACGCCGTACTTGTGCATGAAAAAGGAAAAGGAAATTTCTAAGGAAAAGGGGAAAAGGAAATTAATTGGAAAAGGTTGTACCTTTGGGTACTTTGAGACGGTGCTCCTGCGCAAATCAAATGGGAAAAGGAAATGTAAATGAAAAATTTATGATAACAATTGTTTCAAATAGTATAAATGAAAATATTCAAAGAAGCATAAGTTAATGAAATGAAAGAAACAAGGTTAAGAAAGGATAGAAGATATCTTGATTAATTAATTATAATGATTAATTTGTAATTTCCCACTGAGTTTACTTAGTAAACTCAAACCACGAGTTTAAATGTTTCAGGTAATTCCTAAGAAAAGAAATGACAGAAAGAGAAGAACATGTTTACAGAAGACGAGGAGCAAATGACAACAGGTAAAATATATTTTGTGTTTTAGTGGATCTTTATCATGAATGATGTAGTATTATGTTTAATGAATTTTATCGTCCGACTTTTCGTACCCGCCTCGTTAGATCGAGTATCCGGGCCGGGTCGTGACACTTGACTTAGCCAGTACGGCCCCACATGGTGAATGATCATGACTGCAATCTTCTGACCTAATAGCTTGTCGAATGACCACCATCTTATGGTCATGACTAAAAGCCCGTATGTTCGCCAATGGCTACTTATCATGAGTAATGAATTATAGGGTATAATTGATTGGGCATATAGCCCTCTGTAAGCTAAGGTTGACTTGAATTTGTTCCTTAGACGAACATTCATCTCAAGTTTACAAGTATGGAGCAACCAATGGTTGTCGACAAGAATCCTTCAGTTAGGTTGTGTTGACTACCTTCTCCGACTAAGTGAACTAGGGATTATAATGACCCATGACGCCGAAATCATAGGATCTTCATTGGGTCCATCATAATTCCCCCCACCTTTCGCTTAAAGTGACAAGTGATAAAATTTCTAATTTTAAATATCTAAATCTGCTGCTACTATATATTAGATTCTAAGTATCTATTTAACGACTAACCTTAATCGAAAGTATTCTCTCTTTATCGAGGTGAAATTAACTATAGGGGCTTACGCCTATAAGAAAGTAGAACTCAGATCTTAAAGTACTCAGGAAAAATATCTAGGTTATATTTTATCTCTATCTAATATACCTTCTAAAAATTTTTCTTGGAATCTAATCCGTTAAAACTTTCCCCGAATATATGCGGGAAGGCTGAGGCCATAAAGCTTAAATTTTTGGAGCCCACAAGTATGATGGAAAAGGGTAAGGGTGTAATAGAACATGTTGCTACGGTAAAATTAGTTTTGGTTGTTTTAACAATTGATAAGAAACAAGAGTTATATTTGTGTTAATAGACCTTAAATACGATCGTTAGAAATATGATTACTAAGAGAATTGAAAGTGGCACAATCAAGACAAGAATGATATGATTAATAGATATGGAGTTGTTAGAGGAAGAAAATACCATAATAACTTAAGACGATGACAGAACAGGTTTCGTAGGTAATGATGATGCTGCTTCAAGATTACTGTGTATAATTAGATGACCATTTTTATGCATATTCCTAAGGATTTGCCAATCTGAGGATCTCATGTATAACAAACAAAGAAAACACATCACATCTTAATTCACACAATTGTCTTATGGAAGTAAAGTTTAGGATTAGTTTTGGTAGTAAATAGGTGTGAAGAAGTGTTATGATAAATGGGACTTCATATATGGTGGAACCATCCGTACTGTGTATTAAGTGAGCAAGAGTCTAGTCTTATGGTTGCTACATGTAGATTCAAAATACAAGCAGACGACTGTAGTTTTCCATAAAGCAGGTTGTGAAGTTGTATAGAAAGTTGCTATCTGAAGTTGTTGTACAGAAATTAGTATATTTTATTTGTGTGGTATAACTGTCAAGCTACTATGCTAATTGTAATAGCACAAATTATCATGATACCCTTATATATTGAGAGGAAACAAAATGATTTAAATGAATTTTTTTTAAATGAATCTTATAACAAACTAACATATCTAAATTAAAATTGTATTCAATTTTAGCAAATATTTTAAAACTTTTAAGTATAAAACTTTATAATTTTTTTTTTAACAATGTAATACAACTTTTAAAATAATATGAACGCAAATTAAAATATCTGATATTACTTTATAATAAATTTTTTATTTATAATACTAATAATATAATTGTTTGTGCGTTTCGTGATTCTGAAAAGAAAAATCGACGTAAACACCCTTTGTCATTTGACATGATTCCAACAAAAAAGTACATCCACCTTTATAAACAGTTACCCATTCCTGCCTTTCTTCTACAACATAATCGATAAGCTTATTGCACCAAGCTTCAGCAGAAAAATTCCCTCCCGTTTCCTGCGCTTCTATCCAATTACCTGATGGCACAAGCCATTCTTTCCAAGACCTAAAGCTTACAAAGCCATAAACTTCTTTCTTGGAAAGGTATTTTCCTGAAAAACTTTCTGATGGCTATATCCTTTTTTTTTTTGGGGCTATATCCTTTCACTTTAGCTTAAAATATTTTATTTAGTTTCAAGGGAATCTCCATATTCATATTCTTTTTTTTGTGACGAGAAAGCATTGTCCTTAGGCCAGTGAAAACCCCGATCGACCTAGTATATGCAACCCACACCAATTTACACGGGTCAACACTTAAGGCTTTCACTATTTGCCAAGAGATTCGAACTAGGAACCTAGGCTTTGCCCAGCCGGCTCTTCACCACCCAGACAAGCAGCGGTGGGTACCAGATCCGTACTCAGTTGCGTCAGCTTTTCTCTTTTTCGTATCCTCCAGCTACCTATTTTTAAGTGTAAATTTTTTTAGCAAATCATGCTTCCTTCTTCGACTTCTTAAATCATTTTCATATATGCTCTTTTTTATTTACAATTTCCTTGAACAATATAATTTATGAATATTCCATTACAACATACAAGAAAATCTATTAAAATGAAATCCAAACTACTAGCTGTTAATACGTAATGATTAGTTTTTCTCATTCTAAATAATTATCTTTCATTGCCTCTTATTGAAATTCCGATCATCCAAAACATATTTAATTCTCTAAGTCATATACATTTTCTAAAGTTAATTTCTACTCAAACTTATTTATGAAATTTTTATTTAGTTTTGTTTTTGCTCAGCATGTTTTTTTATTAATTAATTACACAAGTTGATTATGCTTAACATATTTATATACATATATTACTCTAACAGATTTGTAATATCTCTTCACATGCTTTTAAAATTAAGAAATATGATTATTTGAAAATATACCTCTCAGATATATTTTAATTTATTTTTTAATTATTAAATATATAGGTGACACACAAGCCATTTTAAAGTTTAATATCTTCTTTACTATAAGCATTGACATTTTTCTCTATTTTTAAAAGATTAAAAAAATACTAATTCATAATATGATATGTAGGTTATGTTATGGATAAATCTAAGAATGGAAGAGCGTCTGCAACATGGAAGCACAATGTTAAAATAATTTTTTGTGATTTATGTTTACGAGGAATTAAACTAGGCAATCTTTTAATTACATATTTCAATACAGAGGGTTGGATGGATTTAATGTATTGTTTCATTGAGAAAATATATAGAGAATATGACAATTTTAAAATAAGTGGGATCAACTGAAGAAATATGGGGAGTTGTGGAAGGATCTTAAGCGAGGATCAACTGGATTTGATTGGGATTGCAGAAGAAAGACCATTGATCCTTCAAACAAATGGTGGAAATAAAACTTAGAGTTGAATATTCATTTTTATATATTTATATGTGTGCTTGATTATTTAAATTTAATTTTTTCATAGCTCTTATAGGATGAAATATGGATTACATGTTGTTTCAAATGCCAAAATTTTTAGATATTATGATATCGAGCTTGAATTATAAGAAAAGTTCGATTTGATGTTCATCGGTATGGTTGTTACAAGATCTAATGTTTGGACTTCCAATTAAAAAATATCAAATCGTAATAGATACAAACACTGATCATATAAATAATGAAAGTGACGCTTTAAATGATTTAATAGAAAATATAGGTGATCGTATTAAATGTATCCACTCAAAATATCAACCATCTATGTTATGTATAGCTGGATGGAAGAAATGACATGATGCTACATTTTTAAGAAACTAAATAACACAATTTGTTAGTTTATGTGCAAAAATTTTATTAAGGTCAAATTCACCGAAAGTACTAAACATACCTCCATTTCTTATTACTACAAGAAAATCGCCCATTACCGGAAGTAATATTTGGCTATTTTGATATATTTTTCGGCGGTTTGAAAAATTTCTGGCGATTTATAAACCGTCGGAATAAATTGTATAGGAAATGCAAACTGGCGGACAATTTCCAGCGGCAAATTTTCAACAGCTCAAACAACGGGAAATTACTGAACCAAAAGCACAGGTAGATTGCTGGAAAAATTTCGTGCAAAAATTGCCAGTAATCGTCGGTTTATTACTAGCGGTAAGAACCGTCTGTATTTCCGGCGGCCAAATCGCCGATTATTACTAGCAGCAAAACAAAAAAATCAGCAGCAACTTCATGCCGTCCGGTATCGAAGTTTTTGGCGGTTAAACTGCCTGAAATCTGTAGCATTGCAAAAAAAAAAAAATAGCCCCCTCTATCCACACAAATTTTGACGATTGCCTTCACGCAGTTCAAAACATATATAAAATACTTTTGACCATATACATTCACAATCCACAATCAAAATAATAGTTCTTCAAACAAATAATAATACATATGAGATAAATAAAGGTTCTAAATAACAACAACCAGTTATTCAAACAAATAATAATGTATATGTTCTACGATTAACATAATATATGAAATTCATAGTCAGATGTTCTAAATATACCAAACAGTTCTTCAAACAAATAACAACAAAAATAATAACACTAATCATCGTCCGTATTCTCGCTGCCCTGTGATTCAGGTATAGGCTCTTACTCTTTTTTCTTCTGATTTTTAGTTTGATATGATCGCAGCTCTGCCTGCACTCATTTTGAATCTTTCTTATCTCCTTTATCTCTTGTCAGGGTAGTAACTCTCCGGCTAACAATTTCTTCAACTCCACTAATATTATAAAAAGCTGAAGTAGATGTACTGCCCTTATAATCATATCCCTACAAACCTAAGCATAAACCCTTTCACTTTGTCTTCCTCCAACAACAGCTAATCACGTGTGATACTCAGAATACTGGATCGATTCTGAAGATGATCGCTCACCAGCATATTGCTGATTATGCCAGAGCCACATAAAATCATCCTACGAGAATAAATTCATAAAATAATATTTTTATTTATTTTTTATTATTACTCAAAAAATTATACTCACGTGAGCTTTTCTCGCCTTCTCATCAACCCACTGATAATTTGCTTGATGTTGATGAGTCATTGTATGAAGCTCCAATGATGTCGGCTCCCAACCAATATACTCTTTTTGCAAATAAAAAATAGATATTAAAATAATATACATATATTTATTAAAATAATTGAAATAATCTTTTACTAGTCATCTTCTATATTCAATATGCGGCATTGAACTACTAGTATAAAGAGAGCTTCATAAACCCTCACAGTCAGATGCTCTACTTTACTTATTTTGCTCTCCCAATTTGGTGCTCAGGGCTCACCCAAGCTTTGCTCAAATCAACCCATACTCCCTTGCTAATCCATAATGGACGTTGCCCAGACTTTCTAATGTTCATGAACATGTCCCTGAGACAAGTCGATCCTTTCCTCTCAAAATTTGTTATGATCCTCGTAGCATACTCATATAATCACTTAAAATCTTTCTGCAAAATATTGATATACTAAATAATATTAATATAAATGAAATAAAAAAATTTAAGTAATTGTAAATAAATATACTTGAAATTCTCTGAACCACATATCTCTAACTTTGTTTAAGATATTTTTTCATGATAAGGAGCATCATATTTGCTCCGTATTATATCACGAATTCTGTGGGTAGGCTTCTTTGAGATTAAATCCCCAGATAAATTTTTTTGTTAATAATATATAGTAGATCAAATTACAATAACTTTCAAAATAACTTATGTATCGCCCTCAGGCTTTATGTATACACACTTATCTACTATTGTTGTAGGCTCCTCAACACCAATCTCTTCTTATGTTGATGGTCCATCCTGTTCTGGCTGCACATAAGGCGGGTAATAATAAGGGTGGTGGTAAGGAGAGTAACAGTAGGTTGATAGAGTTGTTTATGATGTTGATGGGGGTAATATAAAGAGAATAGATCTTAGTGTGTCTGATATAGAGAGAAATTGAGGACTCATAGATGTAGGAGAAGGGAAGTACCCAGAAAGGGGTTGTATTCTAACCACAGCTGGGTCTATGTGTCCCTGACGCTGTTTAGTGGGCGATTGCTGCTGATTCCCATGTGATATTGATGGTATCACTGGTGGAACTGATCTTTGCCTCTAGCCTTCATCACCCTGTATAGACCTACTTGGTTCAATGCTCCATTATTTCTTAGCTAAATTGGAAATTCATTTGCAATAAGTTGCTCAATATCTATAGTATATGTTAGAGGC
The DNA here is from genome assembly GCA_019514585.1 of Dendrobium officinale. Taxonomy (NCBI): domain Eukaryota; kingdom Viridiplantae; phylum Streptophyta; class Magnoliopsida; order Asparagales; family Orchidaceae; genus Dendrobium; species Dendrobium officinale. The sequence goes on from CM033684.1 coordinate 45,057,850, forward strand.
AAATTGTTTACAAAATACTTGGTGACAAATCATTCAAGTAAAGACTTCAATATTAAAAATTAAAATGATTCCTTTTGCACATTACGAAAAAATTTACTTTAAGATTGGTTGGACTTCCTAACATGAAAGTTGTATATATAAAGTTGTTTTGATTTCTAAATTCTTGAGAAATCTTTCAACACAATTGTCACTTGGCTTTCCATAACTTTTAAAGACTGATAGTGCAAATTGCGATTGTTCTTCAATATTGAAGTCCATATTACGACCAATTTTTGTTCTTGTATTCCTTACATGGGGCTTGAACTAGTAAGAGCAAAAGTGGGTGGTTTCTTGAGATAAATATATTTCACATAACATTTTTTTCTAGTTGTGTTTTATTTTTAACATTTTTTTTTAATATATTCAAATATATGCTAGATGATTAGAATTATTAGTTACAATTAAAAATATTTAAGATAGTATATTAAAAGCATTTTTCATCTCTAAGAAAAATCCATCCAATAATTGCATAGGTCCACCAACTCTAGCCTTATAAGGTAGATGGATTGGAAGATGTTTCATAGAATCAAAGAATTCTAGGGAATTTTTTTTTCTAACTTGCATAGGATGATTGATATATTTTTCTCGCTCTTTCGTAAAGCATCTTCGCTTAGTTTAGATGAACAGAAGTCTTTGAAGAAAATGGTAAGCTCTATCAACAAATTCGATATATAATATGGTAACAAATATACTATAATTAGAAGGAGGATATCCATAATTATTTGACAATCATGACTTTTTAGTCCAAATAATCACGCAAATTTATAGTATACACAATGAGTTCTGTTTGATCCATAGGCATCAAACAATTTTAAATCTTGAAACCTCTAATATATTAATCTTTTTTATTCTAACATGAAAGAGTAAGGTGTGCTTTGGGCTCATTATTTTGCCATCGCTAATTGTTATTAGCTATAGATTTCTTTGCTGGCAGTACTCTTTAATGCCCATTCTAACTTTCACATTATCCTTGCTCATTTCTTTAATATCCATAATTATATATAAAATACCGTCGAGAAAGTTCCTCTCAATGTGCATAACATCTATATTATGCCATATCAAATTTATTTTTTAATATGATAATATTTAGAAAATATATTTTTTTTAATCCAATCATGTCGAACACCATATTCCAAAAATTTATACTATGATAATATTAAAAAATCAATCATTGATGAAATATCAGAAAGTTTGTACTATGTCATCATCACTTATATTTTTAATTAATGCTTTGTTATTTCTTCTAAATGGATGATTAGTAGGTAAGAACATACATTGACAATCAATTCAAGTTTTTTTTCTCCATGTTTTTTGTGAAAATCTTGTATTCTCCATATAGTAAGGGGAAGCTAATTTTTTTGTTATGCTCTAGCTCGATAACATACCATAAGCTGAAAAATTGCCAATCGTCCATAATAATGCAGCTCTAATGAGGAAATTTTGGTTGGTTGAGATGTCATATGTAAGGACACTTTCATTCCATATGTAAGGACACTTTCATTCCATATGTAAGGACACTTTCATATGTAAGGAGAAAATTTGGTTGGTTGGTTGAGATCATCAATTAATGGTTGCAAAAGAATATCAATTTTTACTTTTGGGTTATGTGGTCTATGTATTATAAGTGTTAAGAACATGTGCGGGGAGTTATATATATCTTTGGTGGAATGTTATATAGTGTTAGTATAACAGGCCAACATGAATACGGTGAAGCTGCCTGACTGTATGGAGTAAAACAATCAATACATAATTCCAATCTTATATTACGTTGGTTAACATTAAGTTGAAGCATGTGTTTGATCAAAATGTTTCTATGCTTTAGCATCTGATGGATGAGAAAGAACACTACTGTGTGCTAATTTCTCCTTATGCCATCTTATATGACATGCTGAACTCATTGATGCGTAGAGCCGCTAAAATAATTGAGAATATGAAACATCTTTCATTTGACAACGTTATTTTTTTAAGTTTGATTTAAACCGAGGTGCATTGCAGGTGCGATAATAAAATTCTATCGCATCATCCTTATAGTATAACATACATCCATTTATACAATCATTAATTTTCATAGTGGTGAGACCCAACTTGGATTCTAATTTTTTGTTTGATACAAATTAATCTGTGGGGATTAAATTATCTGCTGGATTTATTTTCATGAGAAGACTAATGAAATCATTGAAATAATTACGAGGAATATTATATTCAATTTTAATAGTTAGCATCTTAACAGCAACTGATAATCCTGAATGAGTTATGCAGTTATCTCAAATTGGTTTTTGAGCAGTATGTAATAGTTTAAAAATGTTTTGGTTTTTGCGTTTGGTGGCTCTTCTATTCTGACCCATAAATTAGGACCTGTTGCATCAAAAACAAGTTATTCATACAGTCTACTCATTTGATCTTTATCGACTTTTCAAAAGCTATGGATGGACCGGCATGAATATTTCTGTGTGGCTCTTACTCACCTTGTGAGATCTAAATCCAATATCCTAGAACAAATCTCTTACGATATAAATCAACCTGTACATCTTCGGGCTTAAGGAATGCTTGGTTTTTGTGCTTCAAGCATGTATATCTAAACATTCCACCGGACTTAAACGAAGGTATTTGAGATGTAACTTGAATAAAAGTCTCAACTCCATTCATAAATTCATCTGTCAATCCTCTTCGACCTGGTAACTCTCAATTATACATCCAATATATCATTTCTTGGATAGTCATTTGGATGTTAAAACAAACGTTTCCTACATAGTTGGGGGCGAGGGCATAGGCGAGAACATCCATGATTAAAGAAAAAAATTAAGGAGATGCATGGAGATCACATTCGGCTAGGGCGGTCAAATGCAAGTGAGGGTGTCGGGGGAGAGGGCATAGGCGGCATTCGACATGCGAGAGTTCTGTTGACGAAACAAACAAGCATAGTTCGACGAGGGCTCTGGCGTCTGGACGAAAGAAAATGAGCCATGCGAAGAAATGAGGAAAAAGGGAGGGAGTGTTTAATTTTTTTACGTAGAAACAGTGGCTAAACTGCCGGTAAAATGCCATCACGAAAAGAAAATACCGGAGGGAAGTTCCGGCAGTTTAGAGTTTAATACCGGCTATTGAACTGCCGGTTAATAGCGACAATCAAACCGCCGGTAGTTCCGGCGGTCAACTGACCATCGAAAATACCGCTGATATTCAGCGAATTTCTTGTAGTGTGAAACCATTAAGCAGCTTGATCTAACTATACAAGTTTTCAGGACATTCTACTATACTTATACAATGAAGTTTTTCGAAGATCCTATAAAATGGAAAGTTTTTATGGCTATGGCTCCTGAACGAAAATTTCATTACCTTCATTACCATTTTGAAAATTGTGGCATATAGATTTTCAAGCTCTTATGCCTTAGATGTCATAGGTGTGTCAAATTTTCTTGGTTTTATTTTAATTAGGTGTCAATTTGTGTATTCAAGTAAATGTAGTTTGTCATTTGAAGTCAGGATACTTGATATATTTGATTAATGTTTCGTTAAGACATTTGCCTACAAATGTTTCTACTAACTTTCACCTGTTTGCCAAGTTTTATGTTGCATTATCAATTCTTAAGAATTTTAGAGTTGTTGCATTGTGGCTCTCTGAAAATATTTCTTTTCAAATTGTTCTAATCTTTAATAAGTTATACATGAAATTCATTATCCATTTAAAAATTTTTTTTTCCTAATGAAATATACGTTCCTGTAATTATTTTTTAGTGTTATTGACAGTATGAATATGTAGTCGGATTGTTGTTTTATGAAAGTTAAATTAACTTACATCAAAGTTACTCAACATTCTTTTATTAGTAGTTTGCTTATTATTTTGGGATGTCAAGCTAGATACTTAATAAATTGAAATATTTTCTTGTCGTGTGTTTAATGCGATCTGAAATTAATAGGCTGTATATTGCCCTTGCATATTTTGTTTTGATAATACAAACTATGGTAATGTTTGTATTTATCATATTAATGAAAAATAATAAATTGATATTCAAATACCATACATACTTGAACTGTTTTGTATATACTTTCGTACTAAAGTAAAGGCATTTGAATTTCATTAGTGAATAGCTAACTTGAATTTTTTTTTTATTCTCATTATTATGATGTGGAACGTGGCAGCTTCAAATAAGTTTAACAAACAAATTATTTAAAATCACTTGTGAATATAATCCTGAGGTTGTTGAACTTCACAAAGCCGTTTAAAACATAAAATTAAATTGCGATATATGTGTTTCTTAAGCTCTAGGCTTTGTTTAGAACAACTTTTTTTACTGCTTTTTAAAGCAGTATTTTAGTATGAAAATTAAAATTTTAATACTAAATTTTCATACTAAAAAATTGATTTAAGAAACAGTAAGAAAGTCGTCCCAAATGAAGCCTTATCTTCCTGTAAAATAAAATTATTTATAAGAAAGATATTAAAAAAACACAAATAACAGTTATCATCCCCATATTCTTTTCTAAATTAGTTGATATTGATTCATATTATTGTCCGCTTAAATACGTTAATTGTACTATACTGGTGTATCTTCGTATTTTTGAACTTTGCGATCTCAGCCATATAGAAATTTTTATTGTCATTTATGTTTGAGTGCATTAATGTGGCAGAACTTATTAGTTACTTGATCAGCTAAAACATTTAATGTTTTAAAAAATTGATTATATATAATTGTATTTTAAGTGTATTTATTGATGAGAAATATCATATGATTATCTATATTTTCAAGTAGCAGATATAAATATAAGAAGGTAATATGGGTTTTCAAATTTAATTCAGTTATAAATCTTTCCATTCTTGCTAAGGTATGGAGTGGCAAGAAACTATCCCTTCATTATTAGAAATGGGACAATGGAAAGCAATTATTATTGATGCTTTATATCTTATCCATTATTGTTATGAGATGTAAATTAGCAAATACTCATGCATGATCGCATTGTACATTAGAGATAAATAATTGACGAGTTGCTCATAGGTCATCCAAATAAATTTCATAACATTTTTGTTATGCAACAATTAATTTTGTAGATCTTCTTTACAAATTAGAAAGATTTCATGGCCTACATGGTTCATCTCGAACAACAACAATAGTATTAGCAATAACTTTGTATATTTTATCTCATAATGAATCTATAAGAGAGATAAGTGAGCGATTATAACTTTCAACTGAGATTATTAGTTAATATTTTTTTATTGTCCTGGACGCCTTAATAAACTTCTTATCAAAAGTTGTGAAGTCAAGAGATCCAAAGTTTTGCTATACGCCAAGGGAGATATTGTACGATAGTTGATATATACTGTATTTAAAGGCATATTTTATAATCATACTAATCTAACTCTTTTTCAAGAGTTTGCATATGTAAGATAAATATTTTAATTATGATTGCATTGGAGAGATTTTTGGGTCACATGTGAATGCTCGAATTCCAAATAAAGAGAATGCAGCATACATCGGATAGTGTGGATCACCACCACAAAATGCTATAGTATTGTGTGATTTCAATGTGTTTTACTTTTATCATGATAGGATGGAAAATATTACACATGATAGCCGTATATTCAAATTTGTAACTCGTAATAGACAGAATAGTTTTCCCATGTCACCTTGTAGTAATTTATGTGTAGTAAATAGATTAAGAATATTAATTTTTAAAATAAATTATCTACACTTGCATATAGGAAAATATTATCTTATAGATGTTGGGTGTCCAATATAATAAGGTTTTTTTAAGCTATATATTGATACCAAAGATCATGTTCCTAGTTTTCAAAGAGGAAAATCTGTGCATGGGTGACAAGAAAATTTAAACCTGCGCCACTCTTCATTAAGAGGTGTGATTGAGAGATCCTTTGGTGTTTCAAAGAAGAAATGAGTTATACAACGTGATATCACAACCCGACAAGGCCCACTTATAGGACATGCTCTATCGTGTTGAGCTTTCATGCAAATCCTAATATCTAGTTTTTAAAATAGTTCAAAAGTTTTTTTCGAGTTTAAACTTTAAAATAAAATATAGACCACAGAGTTGATATAAACATTCAGAGTACTATGAATAAACTCATCCACAAGATTTTTTTTTTATTTCATCAAAATACATATGCAAGATCTACACTACATTATATGACTACATAATAGAAAACAAAGCAAAGCATCTAAAAATTAGCTTTTTGATTGTGCAAAATTTAAATTAGAGAAATACCTATAAATTCAGATAAGATCTTGAACTTAATCAACAGGCTTTTCCTTTCCCATGTTTTGAAATTCAAAAATAAAATCACAGTGAGTTACAACAGTTCAATAGACTACAAATACAAATCTAAATTTTTAAAAGTTTTCTTCTATTAAATATTTTCAGTATATTTAAATGTAGCTAAAGAAGTATAGTAAATCACTAAATTGAGCAGAGTAATAAAATTTTATTGCTTTTTTTGAATATTTTGTTGGACTTTTTCTTTTTAATGAACTTGATGCTATTGTAAAATGCCAGTTGATTGTTAAAATAATATTCAAGTTAGATAATTACTATATCTTCTTTCTTTTTACCTTTGTAAAGATACCTGAATTGCTTTTCTTGATAACAACAAATACAAATACACTTGAAAGTAGAAATATGAATAGAAAAAAATTTAAAAGAAACTTCTGTATTATTTGCTTTCATAAATTTTCGACGTATACAAGAGCAGCATTTATACATGATAAAGTTGGAATGGTAAATGCAGAAATGCTATTGATGTTGTTAGATAAGAACGTTGGAGATATGATCACAGTAAAGTGAACCTGGGAAGCTGTAATTAATGGTTGAAGTCCGAAATAGTAGATTATAGAGTAGGAAATTAATCAAGTCGACATCGTTCTTCTACGATGGTAGTGCTATTGAGCTTCATAATACAACGATTAAGCTCAAATAATGTTGACTTTATTATATGAGTCAATATCCATCATTTTTGGCAAAAATCTTAAGCCATGAAATTTGTTATTTTTGTGTTTATATTGCAACAATGTCATGATTATTAATTCTGAAAACTCAAATAAAATTGTGTTTGGATAAAAAAACAAAAATAAACACACATATTTCACCAATCTTTAATTAAAAAAAAACTAAGAACTTACATAAAACAATTTACGTAGAGTTAGATAATTGCATGGATGTAGTTCTATAGTATATAAACTGCCTAAATAACTATGATGAATCAAAGCATTTACACTGACAAAACGAACTCGTAAAAAATATAAACAAAATTTTATGCAGTTTCCATAGAAAAGTTATTTCTAATTCATCTAATTAACCAATTTTGATGTGATTTTCTTTTGTATTTGTATCATCACCTAAAGCACCTTCACCATCTAGTGCCTCATGATTGATTATATTTTCTTCACTCTTTAATAATGATTGAACAATTCTATACTCATATGCCTCTAGTGGTTTATATATTTGATTTGCATCACATATATTGATGTCGAGTGGGAGGATGAACTATAAAATTATGCATGGCATCATTGCTATCACAATTTTAATTTATTTTTTGAATGAATATGAAGGCATTTCTTGTAGTTTAACCCACTTCTTTCTCCAAACACCAAATGGTTTCTCAATTAAACCTCTTAATGAAGAGTGACACTTGTTGAAAGTTTCTTGCCTCTTACGTACTGATCGACTTCCTTTTTGAATCAGGGATATGAAACTTTGTATCTGAAAATGACTTCAGAAATCCCCGTTGCATAGGATAGCTAGCATCAGTAACATAATATTTACTTGTATGAAAGTATATGTAATTTACTATAAAGTTGACTATAACTAACTTTGTTATTATGAACAACTTTCTAGGAGGTGGCATTTATGAGTTACCAATTTAAATATATGGCTGTCATGTGCACATTCTTTCCATCCTGCCATGATAAAAATAAAACACATATTTAAGTCATATTTTGCCAAAATATTTCGTGTCAGTGCTCCACATCTTTCGATGCACGCTGCCATCTCATTATTTGACTCGAGCATCAACATGTATCTCATCAATCTCTTCAATATAATCCTAATTGATTTAGTTTTGTCATATTCGCACAACTCTTGAAAAAATTGGATTTTCATGGTTATTAAATATGACTTAAAATACGACATATACCGACTATTGTATAATCTCTCTTGGCATATTGCGAAACAATGGATCTCTTGACTTCACAAGTTCTGATTAGAAACCTACTAAAGTTTCAAATCCAATTGAAAAATATCTAATAATAGTCTAAGTTGAGTTATTGAATTGCTCACTTGTTGCACTTTGTTGACCCTAATACTAGTGTCGGGTCGAGTCGACCGCGCAAGATGAGTTCGAAAAGCGAAAGAGCTCGAAATCGCGCAAAATCTCACCCGACGCGTGTCGACCCAAAAACCCAAAATCGTCGAGCCGACCTCCGTTTGCGAAACGGACAGCGCCGATGCGTCCGGAGCAACGGAAACAGCTAAGATCGACACCCATAATGGTGGGGGTCGCCGGTCGGCGAAAAATTAAATTTTGGGCGTGCGAATCGAGACGACGACTTGTGCGAGCGACGACGCGACGACCCACTCGATGCATGATTAAAAAAAAAATTATTTTATTGTGCAATATAATTAAATTTTTTTTTAGAAAGAGAGGGATGGAAAGAGAGCCTTTTTTTTAAAATAAAAAAGGATTTTTTTTTAAATAAAAAATCAAAAAATACCTAAAATACCCCTAATAACCCTCATAACACCTCCCAAACCGCCCCCCTCTCTCATTTTCACGCCAAACTCACGGCTCCCTCTCCCTTTCACGACTCCAAGCCGCCCCTCTCACGCCTCTCTCACGATTCCAAGCCGTCGGCCACCATCCTCCCTCCAAGAGCTCAAGGTAATCCCTTCTCCTCCTTCTTCTTCCTCTTCTTCCTCCATTTTCTTCTTCCCATCTTCTTCTTCTTCCTTCCTTCTTCTTCTTCTCTCCCATTTTTCTTCTTCTTTCTTCATCCCTCCACATTTCCTTCCATTTTCTTCTATTTTCTTCCTCTACTCCCTTCTCCTTCCTCTCCTTCTTCTTCTTCTTCCTCCTCCAACCTCTCTTTCTCAAACCTACACCAAACCCTAACCCTAATTATTTTTTTCTCTCACTTCCACTCACCAAATCACATACATTCCTTCACAAAAAACACTTCCCTACACTTCCTACACCCTTCCAACAAAGAAAAATTTTCGTCCTTCATTTTCTCTCTCTAACCTAGAGAGAGAAATTTTCTCTCTCTAGAAATCTCTTCATGAATAGCTCCATCTCCACCCCAAACATCTTCCCTCTCCACCATACCTCCAAATTCCTTCCCTAGAGGGAGAAAACAATTGCACACTCTCTCTTTCTCTCTCCAAAATTGAGAAGAGATGGATTTTTTCTCTCTAAATCTCTCCTCTCACTTCCTTGCACCTCCTAAACCCATTCTACACAAATTCCCTTCAAATTCCATCTTTCCCCTCTCTTTCTCTCTCTAGAAAGAGAATTTCCTTCTCTCTTTCTCTCTCTAAAAATTAGAGAAAGAGAGATTTTCTCTCTCTAACCTCACTCCCCCAATTTCCTACACGCTCTAAGCCCATTCCACTAAAAAAAACCCAAAAATCCTTTCTTTCCCTCTCTTTCCCTCTCTTTCTCTCTCTAGAAAGAGAGCTCTCTTCCCTTTCTTTATCTCTCTAGCTTCTTTTTTTTTTAAATAAAAATATGATTAATTAAATTGCACAAGTAAAATATTTTTTAATTATGCATCGCAGGTTCCTACGTCGCCGTCATCCGCCGTCGCCGCCTCGACTACTGCGCACCCAAGGTAAAAAATTAGTATTTACAGTTATATGCATGAGATAAGTACTCGTGACCGCTTTTCTTAGCGGGCGAGGAAAAACTTAAGTACCCGTGACGCACTGAGCGAGCGGGGAAATTCGTATGCATGAAAATATAAGTACCCGTGACTGCTTTTCTTAGCAGGCGGGGAAATTTTGTTATTTATAGCAAAATTATTTAGTTAAGTACCCGTTATTGCTTTTAGGCGGGGAAAATGTCATATTTTAAACCTGTGCTCAAGGACCCCGTGACCGCTTTTATTAGCGAGCGGGGATTGGAACTGCGGCCGCGGTGTCATCCGACACCTACCGTGACTGCCTTTCTTGGCAGGCGGGAAGGCCTTACACACTCCGAGGCAGCCCCCTACGCGGGGACGACGCCGGAGTGCTGCCGAATTTTTATTTAAAAATATCGATGACTTAAACAAAAAGTGGAATGTGAACTCATGCAAAAGACTTGATTTGAACTCAAGTGAACTTACCATTTAGACCACACTCAGTTTGAACTCATACTTGAACTTGCAAGATGAACAATGGCATGACTTGAACATTTGAAATATTTGAGTTGGACTATAAGAAATACTCACATAAGACTTGAATTCAATATTGGTTTGAACTCGATGGACAACAAAAGATTTATGTTAAAATCTTAATTACTATAAGTTGTTCATAATCGAATGAAAGGATTTATGTGGAATCATCATACATGTTGCAATCCCTCTTGTAAGCATGATCTCACTCCTAAGTGATAAAGAATTTGTGAAGGCTTGTGATGAGCCAAAGGACTACAAAATGAAATTAGTTGTGTTCATATCAATCAACTCACAAGTTTATGATAAGTTTTAAATAAAAGAAGAGCTACTAGTGAATGTGATTGTTGAAGAAGGGCAATAACCCACACATGATTGTGAGCATGAATATAAATTTCTTATAAAGCACAATAACTCATTTGTGGGAGCAAGATGAGTATGATGTACATGAATTCCTAACCAAATGTAAATGAGTAATAATCCGCTTACAATCGTATGCAAGGAGTTTGTGGAAATGCATTCAAGTGGATAGCCATGGGTAAGTAAAGTTTAAAAGAAAAAAGACCAAGAGCTCGAACTTGATGGATTGGAACTCAAATGATTGGGATCTTGATTTGAACATTGAATGAATGAAACTCAAGCAAAGAATTCAAACTCAAATGGCTTCTAATGAACATAATGCGAATAAGTGAGAACATGTACTTATTATATACATAAAAATTCACTTTCAAGCAAATTACAAAGAGACTTGAGAATGGTTGTAGGTGATAAAAGAGCTTGTAATGCAACAACCTATTCGATGCTACAACAAAGGATCTTCAACTCACACATAAGCATCACGAAGTATATTATTGCCAACATGATTCACTTATAGATCACATAGCTAAAGAGAATGAATGATATGGTGACAAGGAAGCATGTGGAGCCTTCAAAACTTCATAAGTCACCTACAAATGACGATGACTTGTGTGTAGCATCCATATCAGTTATGCAAGCATGATCACCTACAAATGATGATATTTAGTGTGTAACATTCATAGCAATCCTACAATCAAAAGTATGAGGCTTCCGATAAAATATTGAGAGTCTTCATGTTAATCAAGATGCTAATACCAACCAACACTGGAAGAAAGCTAGCAAGCAAATGACGACAAAAGCTCACAATGTACGTCATATGTTACTCAAAAGTGAGGATGAAGGGCCATAACGCATACAAGGAATATGCAGTGAATATGGTGATTTATCAACAATCACATATGCTTGAAGCTAACGTCCACAAGCAAATCAATCAATGTCGATTTGCACACAAGCATGTTGATCTACTCGCAAGTAGTGATAACAGAAATGTCGCAAGACTGCAACAAATACAAATTCTTATAGATCGCTGTCAAGGACCCTTCAAACAAACATAGAAGAATTTTCAATCATATAGTAGTCCATTTATGTGATGATGATTAATGTACAATGAATGCAAGCATCAACGAACGAAGGCAGGAGATTAGTTAGTGCACTATGATCCGCCTACCAAAATCAACAAATAGTGCACGACAGTCTACCTGTACGAAGCAGCGAATAACTCTATTCAAAAGCTGCTACGCCACGCTACCGGATCCGCAATACTCGTACTAGCGGACATAAGGCGTACATAATCTCTTAAATGAAATATTGTGTGCATTCAAATTACAATTACTTGCACAACTAACGTATTTCAAAATTCCCCCCGCACCTACACTGTAGCTTGTATACACATAGATACACTAAAGGGGAAAATATAATCTCAACCCGCATGGGCCCCGGCGAGCGTGTTATTGGTACACACGTGACGCTTAGGGATGCTGCGCGGGTCAACAAGTGAATCCAAGTCCGAATCCGATCCTTCTATACGGATCAATAGAAGTTGACAGGGTTCAGACCATCAAATAAATATACGGTTGTGGGGACCGATGTATTATTTTAATACATTCATAATAGGCCTTCAAAGCCTATAATCAACAGAATTCACTCATAAAGGCTCAAAGCCTAGAAAACCCGATCCTCTGTCGACATCCAGACAGAGATGACAAGGTTCAAACTACAAATGAAAATGACCTCACCCCGATGATGGCCGTGTTGAATGCAGATCTCAACCGGAGGGGTTCCCAAATATTTTCAAATGTCTCACAAATATCCAAAACCCAAAACTCCACAAACCCAAAAACTCCACAAAAAAAAAACCAAAATCCCAAAAATATTCAAAATTCAAAAAAAAAATATTTAAAATTGAAATAAAATCATCGAATGCTTAAAGAAAAACTCCATCCTCCCTGCGCAACAGTTTGCCGAGGTGGACAAATTGAAATTTACTTCAGCTCACAAAAGAGCTAAATGCCTGGTCGAGAATATCACTAGGATCCATTCTCAAATAATCTCCTGCTAGTAAGGACGTGGTACGTGTCCTCTAACCGGCGGTTTGCCGCCAAATGGCACCGCAGGATAAACGGTTATGACCCGGGGCCCTCTGAACCGAGTGATTTTGCCGCCAAATGGCACCACGAAATACCGGTTATGGCCAGCGCCGTTACGTTCCTTATTGGCATCAAATCATTGAGATATAAATCAATAGGATATGATTGACAGGGCACAAAGCCCTCCGTTAGCTAAGGTGGATTCAAATTTGTCCCCTTAGGCAAATATTCACCCAGGTCTATAAGGTCCCCTTGGACGACGCAACCCATGGCTGCCGACAAGGATCCTTCTGTCAGGTTGGGTCGACTACCTCCTCTGACTAAGTAGACCAGGGACCACGATGACCCGGGACGACGAAACCATGGGATCTTGATCGGGTCCATCATCCATTCCCCCACCATCCTCTTTAAGTGCAAGATGGTGAAATTTCTAATTTTAAATATCAAACCATTTCAACTCAAACATCCAAATATTTCAAAATCCATATACATTGCTGCTACTATATGCCATATACCACGTATCTTTACGTATCTGATCAACGACTAGCCTTAATCGAAAGTTCTCTCTCGTGATCGGGAGGGGTAATTAACTATAGGGGCTTGCGCCTATAGGAAACCAGAACTCAGATCATAAAGTCCTCGCAAAATGAGGGCGAAATCTCTGGGTAGTGTCTTATCTACAAACCCATCTGCCTTCCAAAATTTACCTCGGAACTTAGTTCGTTAAAACTCCCTCGTCGAATAAGAAAAGCGAGTGGAGGCCGAGGCCGAATTTTCGGAGCCCACACACTTATTGATTCATTATGAGATGATGCGTACTACGTTATTGCTAATACTTTTCTTGCTGTTGTACGAGATGAACCATGTAGGTCATTAACACTTTCCAGTTGGTTAAGAAGATAAGGGACATGCTAAGAAATCTTTTTGGATGCCCTACCAGTGGCTCGCCATTCCATTTATCTCCAATGTATGATGTGGTCATGCATGGTATTTTGCTAATATATATCTCGTAATACGCATGTATAAGACACAAAGCGATAACAATAATTACTCTCTATTGTTCCATTTCTGCTAATGGAGGACTATTCCCTTGGTTCTCCATGCCTGAACAAGTAAAAGAGTAAAACAAAATAACACCTCATGAAGACTAGTTGGTGCAGAATAAAACAACAATTAGAATGAATAGCATCTAACTTTCCTGAAATTCACACGAGATCACACCTGTTGAAATAAATCTGCTTAGAACATGATGGGAGTAGTTTTTCATGATCCTTAGTATTTTTGTTTTCTTAACTAAGATAAGTGGGTACAAGCATGCTTACCCCATGCCAATTTGAATGATTTTAGTGGCATAAATCGAATGGTACAACCTGTCCTCCTCCCTGTATTTTAGACAATTATCAATCTTCTCTAAGCATGACTTGATGATAAGCAGATTCATAATTTGGCTCTACACTAGGCAATCGTGAACCGCACCCAACATGAACTATTGACACACTCGAGAGAATCTGTGCGTGACAAAATGAAATTTAGGTGAGCTATGACTATGGAAATACTTTTTTAAGCTTTAATGGGTTGAACTAGTAATCATAGATTTTATCACCAACAACCTGCTATTTTTGACAGAATTTCTCATTCTTTCTTTTCTATTAATTTCTGTCAAGAGTTTTATGTTCTGTTAATAGTAGTTTTGTCAAGTAATTTGACACCTAATCTTTTAATTTATTTTTGCTTGTACTTTTCTTGCCTAATATTCATACCAATTCAAGCCCTCTACGTCAGCAGTGCTTCCTATGTATCCTAAATACTAGTTTACCTTCTATATTGACCTTATACTATATAATCTATGATAAAAGATAGCCCGACACTTCTTCAAAAATCCATTTTACATTTATCCTTGTAGACCAAAAACAATATGTCAGCATTCTTATTTTTGCTAACATTCTACTAATTTGTGCGACATCTATCTATCCTGAAACTCTTGCAATGTGAAATTCATATTATTAGAAACAGAGATGATAATATGTATGTACTTTAAGCTTCTATTTGATTGACTTCATCTTTGTAAGGGGTTAAGAAAATAAAATATAAGAAATTAGAGTAAAACTAATAAAATTTAATGTTTTGTTTTTTATTGTAAATCGTTATTGATATTTATAGCACATTTTTCTGTCTAACAAATGTACTTACTCATAGCTAAATGTTTCTTCTGTACTTCACGATCTTTTCATTTTCTTCCTCACAAAATTTATTTTTATTCATTACATCTGAACGCAGAAATCATTTCAGAGAACAAAAAAGCTACAATATTCATATGAAGTTAACATCAACCTAAAAGTTGTCATTAAAATGATAGTTAATTTACAGATTTGTAGATTGTTATCTTAACTGAAAATACAACAACTATGATAAGCATGAATACTTCAAATTACAAACTACATATAATAGAACTTTGAAATTAACACATAAATAATTAAATTTCAAAGAAATTTGAGCAAACCTATGACATTCTATGTAATAGAGGTTGCAATTCTAGGCATCGTGATTTTCAAAATGTTAATGAAGGAAAACTGATCTTCGTTCTGAAACCATTGCCATAAAAACTTCTCATTTGGTAGTAAAAGTTTGATAAGGATGTTAAGCCTAAGTGAACTTGTCTCTAGGCACACCAAGAGGGGGGTGCATTATGAATTTTAAAACAAAAAATTTAATTGCTTTATTCAAAATAAAGACAATGTTTTTGGATTTTTCAATATTTGAAAAACAAGTAGCAATATTCACTAAGTGCGGGAGCGAATAAATCTAACAAAATATCTAAGCAACGATTTCACAATTTTCACCTAGTAGTTATAACGGAATTAAAATGCAAAAAGTAAAATACTGAAAATAGAAATCATAACAAACACACCAAAAATTTAGTTGTTCGATCAAACAATGTCCTACGTCCGCTCTCTGGAGTCCTCCATTCCGAGAAGCCTTTACACACATCATTTCCACCAAACCCGGTGTGGCAGAGAGCCGGAAGCTTTATCACCCTTCAGGCGATGGCAGTGAACCTTTAATCTTTTTCTCCTTCCTGGAGAAGGCAGAGTACCTTGAACTCTTTTCTCACCCTCCTGGTGTTGAAAGAGAACGATATTCTTGAGCTGAAGAATTTCTTCTCGAAGCCACTGAAGAAACCCATACAGACACTTGGAGGAATAAGGAAAGACACTTTGCTTGGAGAAACCGTGTGAACTCTTTACACTACTTCCTCACACTCAAGTTTTCTCTCTTCTTCCCAAAGCTCTTCTAAAATTTGTTCTCAAAGCTCCCTCTCAAGAGCACTCAACGGCCAAAGACTTGAATCAATTCAATGAGAGAGATTAAATACAAGACCTCACATGAAGCCCTAAAATTCAATTATGTGGCTTTGATCGTCTATCACGATCATGGATCGTCCTGTATGATTAGTTCAAAGTACTAATGTTAGTACTGTACGAAGAGATATGTGTTGTACGACTAATTCAAGGAATTAAGCTGATCGTCTAGGACGATTCAGAGCATCTTCTAGTATGATTAGTTCAAACGATTTGGATTATCATCCAGTATAATTGGTGACGATTTAATTATCGTCCCATACAAGAATCAGTTCGTACAATACGATTGATCAAATCGTCCTGTACGATCTAACTTGATCAATTAATCCAAATTATTTTCTTAATCACAGAATTAATTTAGGCAAGATTTAAATATATCGTACAGTATGATACTTATCTTATAGTACGATGAGTACAAAATTTGAATTTTAAAATATTGCCTAAATTGTGATTGGCGGCTGGGATCCTGATTTCAATTGATCGTGCTGTACTATATACATCGTACAATACGATTAATTCATCTTGTATTAATTATCACAATTAGCCATTTAATCATTTTCTGATTAGCTATGATTAGAACAGAAAACTCTACTCCTAATATTGTCACTAACTCACTCCCTTGAGTGTGTGTGTATGATTACCAAGTTTATTATCTACCAAATACATGATTTGACTCAAGAAAGATAAAAATACATAAGAATTGAAAATACACTTTTCACGACATACTTAACCCTAGTCTATCCAACCTTGAGCTGATCAAACTTGCAAGTGCAAGGTGGACTTAAAATGCTAGTGCATGAAAAACAAACAGTTATGCAATAATATCAATTAACATGAGATATCACAATAAGAAATTCAATAATGTTTGTTATCATCAAAATCATAAGACTTTGATCCAGATTTGCAACACGTAGGATCTTCTAGAAACTTTGTTGAGAGTAAGTATACAAGAATGTCCTAAAAAATTTCTATAGTCAAATCCGTCTGCTAATAGTTTCAGTAAGCGATGAAGTTATGTTTACCACTTCAGATGTATTTGACTTGATGTGATATTTGCACATGAACTAACAAGTTGAGTTATATGATTTCTTAAAAATGTAGCACCCATGTCTTTTCTTCCATGCAGCTGTACATGATGTAGATGGATGATCTATCGAGTGGATAGATTTAATATGATCATCTATTGTTGGTGTTGAATCATTGAAAAAATCACTATCATTATCTAGTTGTGCATTTATCAAAATTTTAAAAATGTGTCTAAGCATTAGCTCCCGTAGCAATAACATCTATGAACTTCAAATCGAGTTTTTCTTCAAATTCAGGGTTGATAACACAATATCAAAACTTGTTGGTGTTTGGAACAACTTGTAATTCGAAATTCATTATATGAGATCTTTATAAAAAGGAAATTTACATAAGTTAGAAAACATGTAAATATATATGAAGGGAAAATTCACCTCTAATTTTTATTTCCACCATCCATCTGATGCATCAATGATTTTTCTTTTTGGATCCTAACCCAATCCAATTGATCCCACTTAAGTTCATTCTATAACTTCTAATCTTTCTTTAGTTGATCTCACTTATTTTTTAGTTGTATCTCTACTTGTTCTCTCATGAAATATCTTCATTAAATTTATCCGGCCCTTTTTATTGAAATGCGTAGTTGTATGATTGACTAGTTCAATTTCTCTCAAATATAAATCACAAAAGAATATTTTAATATCACACTCCCATATTGCGGACGCTCCCCTATCCTTAGGTTTACCATTGTATGACCTACTTATTATAAAAAAAAAACAAGAGAAGACTATCAATGAGTAGATTCAACAAAATGAAGCCCAATAAAATGAAGCCCGATCAAATTGCATTGTTACATTTACTCATAAAAAAAAAAAAAAAAAGCAATGGAAGTTTGAAAGATAAAACTGTTATTAAATGTAATTTGAACTGCTGTTATACTTCAAACTTAGAAAAAAATGTAGAACCTAAAAGCATAATAGATAATTTCATGCTAAATCTTTTCCTGATTGCAGTGGCCAGCTAAAGGAATAGGTATTTGGCAGATGAATTTAGGTGACTTGTTGGGAAGGCTTAAAAGAATTCCATTATCCTTTCAACATGCAAGGGGATCTTCTCTACACTCCATCATCTATGTCCCTGTTTAGGGAATAACTACAATTCAGATATGTCATTTAAGGGCAACAGATCTGTCTATTTCTGGAATAGTGGGCTTCACCATTTGAAGTCAATGTATTGGTGGTTAATTGTATTGAAACTCCTGCAGGTTAAATGATCAGTTTCATGGCAATAGGGATGGGAGGGAATGTCAATTTTTTGGTGGGATGGAAGAAAACCAAATGAGGATAAATACTTGGTGATTTAATTGCAATTGTATCACGATAGAGCTACGAAATCAATCTCTCATCACTATTCCACATATAAATGAAAGAAAAACAATATAACCTACTGATTGAAGAAAATAATTTTCAGTAAACAAAATAAAGAAAAAATAAATGAAGAGAGCTTGAGCTTACTAGGGCAGTGTGAAATGATGACGAGGGGTTCTCACAGGTGGGAGTATGGAAAAATATTGAATGACTACCAATCTAGCAGACAATCAAGGTCCCAATTCCCGAACATGGTGAGATGGGCCCGAAGGAGCAAAAAAAATGGATGAAGTGGGCAGATATTGTCGAACTTCATGAGGAAGAAGAAGACTAAGGGCATTTATGTCTTCCTCTTAGCTTCGAACAATAGGAAGTAGGTGAATGCAGGAGGCTTTCTTAGGACAGGAAAAAATAACCGCAAGACACAAATATTTGAGGAACGTAGCATGACCCTGTAACTTCAAACCACTAGTCGGTTATGTTTCCTAACGTATAAGAGGGAAAAAATCCCCCTAAATGCACCCTAAGATGATAAAACATAATATTAGAAGGCGATGTACCGTCAGGGATTTATATTCATTGAAGAGTGCTTGTAAATCAATTAAAGTAACCATTTTGGGTTAAGTTGGTGGTCTAAGCAACAATTATGTTATAAGTCTTGGTGCCATACGAAGAAGATTCCCAAAATAAGGTCTAGCTCTAATTGCTTTATAGGATGAATCTTACAACATTCATGCTTGAGATGCCATGGGCCAACTCTACAGTAGTAATGACACTTACGATTTAGATAATCCCATGGAGTGCGGGCAGAGTTCTTGTAGTATTGGTGACACAAAGGAAGCCCAAAGCGCTGGCCATAAAACCAGATTAGTGATCAATTAATCCCATTGTGTTGGAAGAGTCCATGGTTATGAAGTGTCCATTGGCGTTGCTGACGCTACGTGAGATAGAAGTGTTGGGAGCAGCTGGTAGTGACCAATTAATCGCATAAGCATATGCAGCTCACAGCATCATTCTTGTATTAATCTTGCCCTTTATCTTGCCTTTCTTTTTATTTTCCCTCTCTCTAATCTCCTTTGGCTACGTGTGCTTTTGAGCTATCATCATGTATGTTACCCTGTAACTTGCATACAAGCTTTCATTTTCATAAAACTGCAGAAGAGTATGATACATCGACCCGTGGCCACCGCCAACAAGCACCGGCAAGTGCTCTTGCAGAGGGAGTCTACCGAAGACAAGCATAATGAACCACAGGAGGAGCTCAACATAGAACATGAAGGCTCCTTCATTATCCAGATAAGGAATCCAGAAGAGTCTGGCCACAGCAGTGGCTTTGGTGGACTTCAGAGCAAGCGGCGTGCGGCATTTCCAGCAAGCCTCCAAGGTTGTCTCGGGAAGCGTCGGTTTGCAGCAGCAGATCCTCCTGACTTTCTCAACTATGAGGGATGTGAGTTTCTGCTGATTTCGGCTTCTGATGATATTGACAGGGAGTTGGGGTTGGATCTGAAAACAGAATCTGAGGGTGAGGAGGAAACTGCTGAGTCCTGTTCTGACTTGATAAAGTTGTTTGGAGATTCTGCTTCTTCAAAACCTCTGTTCAGTGGGACTTGGGTTTGAAAACTGTAGTCTTTTGAACTTAATGAGCTAATGATATTCTAAACACTTGACTTTGTGGTTTTGATACTTTAGAAAGAGTTATATGCTAAATCGAGCAAAATTTATGCCCACTTGAATGATTGATGTGGAATATTAGGTATGGTATAAATTATGGAAGTACACAGCATTGCATTTGCTAGTAGCGAATGCACAATTGTGTGCTCACTATGTAGTCCCTTTTTTGGAAGATATTCAGAAGTATAATGTTGTACATTCCTTTAAAAAAACGAGTACACGCAATTACATAAGCAAGCTCACATATCAAGTCCAACTCATGCTTTCACTACTCTTATATAGCAGAGAACTTTTTCTGACCTTTAATCCTCACCGTTAGTTTGTAACTGACTGATACCTACCGTTCAAGTCAGCATAAGCACTTGATTATATAACACTGTAACAGAACCGTATGGGAGCAATGGAAGAAAAAGGTTTACTGTTCATTATTTGATTTTCCTTCTTTGCTTTTCCTGCTTGCGTTGCTTCTCTGTTGCAGGTCAGGAGCCCAGCGCTAGAAGGAAATTCAACATCGTATTAGAGCAGCTTTACTGCCTCACAACTTCACTTTGAAATCCTGGTTTCGTTTGTTTCTCCGTTTTTTTTTTTTTTTCATGGAAAACCCATCTCGATCTTTCACTTCTTCTCAATCACCATTTGCGATCGAGATGGCTGTGTGGGCTCCGAAAATTCGGCCCCGGCCTCGCCGCGCTTTTTTTTTTATTCGGCGAGGGAGTTTTAACGGAATAGGTTTCGGGGTAAATTTTGGAAGGCAGATGGATTTGAAGATAAGACACTACCTAGAGATTTCGCCCTCATTTTGCGAGGACTTTATGATCTGAGTTCTGGTTTCCTATAGGCGCAAGCCCCTATAGTTAATTACCCCTCCCGATCACGAGAGTGAACTTTCGATTAAGGCTAGTCATTGATCAGATACGTAGAGATACGTGTTATCTGGCATATAGTAGCAGCATGGATTTGAGTATTGGAAACTGGATTTGGATTTGGGTATATTTGATATTTAAAATAGGAAATTGCACCATCTTGCACTTAAAGCGGATGGTGGGGGAATGGATGATAGACCCGATTAAGATCCCATGGTTCTGTCGTCCCGGGCCATCGTGGTCCCTGGTCTACTTAGTCAGAGGAGGTAGTCGACCCAACCTGACAGAAGGATCCTTGTTGGTAGCCATGGGTTGCTTCGTCCAAGGGGACCTTGTAGACCGGGGTTGAATGTTTGTCTAAGGGGACAAATTTAAATCCTCCTTAGCTAACAGAGGGCTTTGTGCCCTATCGATCATATCCTATTGATTCATATCTCAAGGATTTAACGTCATTAAGGAGCGTATTGGCTCTGGCCATAACCGCTATCTGTGGTGCCATTTGGCGGCAAAACCACTCGGTTCAGAGGGCACCGGGTCATAACCGTTTACCTGCAGTGCCATTTGGCTGCGAAACTGCCGGTTAGAGGACACGTACCACGTCCTTACTAGCAAGAGATTGTTTGAGAATGGATCCTAGTGATATTTTCGACTAGGCATTTGGCTCTTTGTGAGCTAGAGTTTATTTGAATTTGTCCACTGCGGCAGACTGTTGCGGAGGGTGGATGGATTTTGCTTTAAGCGTTGGGATGGATGATTTCAATTTTAAATATTTTGAATTTTGACAATTTTGTGGAGTTTTTGGATTTTTGTGGATTTTAGGTATTTGGGTGGAATTTTGAGTACTTGGTATGGACATTTGGGTGGAATTTGAGAAATATTTGTGAAACCCCTCCAGTTGAGATAATCGTTCAACACGACCATCATCGGGGTGTTTGGGGGTTATTTCTTTTTATGGATTGAACCTTGTTAAATTTGTCGGGCTGTCGACAGAGGATCGGGTTTTGTAGGCTTCGTGCCCTTATTAGTGAATTCTCATCGTTATAGGCATTAAAGGCCTAATATGAATGTATTAAGATAAATATACCGGTCGCCGCAATCGTATATTTTTTCAATTGTTTGAACCCTGTCGACTCCTATTGATCCGTATAGAAGGATCGGGTTCGAACATCAATTCACTTATCGACCCGCGCAGCATCCCTAGACGTCACGTGTGTACCAATAACACGCTCGCCGGGGCCCATGCGGGTTTTATAATTGTTTTTACCCCTTTTAGTGTACCTATGTGTATACAATTTATAGTGCACGTGCAGGAGAATATCTTGGTTTTTGATGAGTCTTTCACAGTATTTCGTGAAAGCTCATATTTGTTCGTAGCTTTTCTGCATCTTTCATGTGAATAGCATGAACTTTATGCAGGTACTTATGCATATCATCATTTGTTGCAACTCTTTCGTATCTTATTGTAGATAGTGTAATATACATACAAAGAATTTCCTACAACAATCCACATGAACTTGAATTTGTCGTAGTTATTCTGCATCTTCTTGCGGGCAATACTTTAGATGTGTAACAAATCTCCTACGGTGGCCGGTAGGGATTTGCATATTTGCCCTTCACCAAATAGTTGTCGGTCATGAGGATATCATACATTGAGTGTATTAATAAGATATTTTATTATTTGCAAGGAAGTTTTGTTATTCGTGGGCGATAAGTTGAATGTGTTACGGTTCTTCTATCAACGTTTGTAGAGAACTCATCGCATCTATTAAACACTTATGTGGGAAATCTCATGCTATTGGTTGTAGGCATGTCATTACATTATTCACTTATCATTTGCTTGGAAATATGAATCATTCAAATACTTGAGTTTCATCATCCCTTGTATGTAAGTCACCTTGCATATGAACTAAATGGAATGTTCTTGTGCTTCCATTTGTGACTAGATCACACATCTTTATGATTGTTCATTGCTTGTAGGCATGTTATAGTTGTGAACTTTCTTGTCTCCACACATTGTTTGCAACATGTATGAATAGGTCACATGCATCTTCCATTTGATCATAAGAAAAGTTATATTATTGAGAGCTTATATCATTAATTTTAATGATTGATACTTGTGATCTTTGAGATGATTATACACCCATTGAGTTGAAGTTTGAACTTGGATCCACAAGTCCTTATCACCAAGTTTATGTCCTTTGCAAATTTGTACAAGTTCAAGTCATGTCTACTTGATGTAGGAATCAAGTTCAAATTTGAGTTCAAATCTTGCTCTTTGATGTTCAAATTGGTATTCAAAATAAGTTCATAAGTCCTCTATTTTAAGTTCAAGTTCATTTGTAGTTATAATGTGCCACTTGCAAGTCCAAGTCCCAAATGTTTGCAAGTTTAATCCAAGTTTTATTCTTGTCCACTATGCTTGATTCCAAGTATGTCCAAACATACAAGTCTTCCTCATTTGATTCAAATTTAGGTTCAATTTGATTAAGCCTTTTGTAGTTCAATTCAGATTCAAGTTCCAAAATAAATTCAATCTTAAATTCCAAGGTCTAGCACAAGTTTGAGTAGAAATATAGTTCAAGCTCAAGATGAGCTTCTTCCATTTGTTCGAGTCCACCATTGTTTGAATTACGCTCAGTTGAGTTTCAAATGAGAGTTCAATGTGCAAGTTCAAATTTGTCCAAGTTTGTTCATTTGATTTCAAATTTTGAGTTCAATTGAATCCAAATTTTAGTCCAACTTGAGTGTCCAAATAAGATTCAATATTGTTCAAAGTCCTTGGATTTTCAATCCAAATTTCGGTAGCCTTCCGGCGTCTCCCCCGTTTAGGGGAAAAACCAAGAGACAACCTTCCCCTCGACACTACGTGAGCGCTTCAGGTAGGTGTCAAAAATGACACCGCGGTCGCATTTGAAATTTTTTTATCCCCGCTTGCTACATGAGCATTTAAGGGTTTTTATGATTGTTGATTATAAGAAGAAAACATGCGTTAGAAAAAACACAGATTTCCCCTCTCTGCATCATGTGGGCGTTCGGGGGTACTTATATGAAAATAAAGAACACATTTTTTTATCCCCTTCGCCGCAAGCGTCGCACCGGTTTTCCACCCTAAGCGCTACTTGAGCGCCTCGGGGGTTTGCCGGCTCGTTGCAAGCTATGAAGAGGGATTCTTAAATTGTCGCGAACATCGCACCGGTTTCCCACCCTAAACTTTACGTGAGCGCCTCGGTGGTTTGCCTGTCCGTTGCAAGTATCGATAAAAGAACCTATATTTTTAGTTTAACATATATATTAATATATATGAAATAAATATATCTTTATACATATATATTAATATATATACATATAACAGATATATTATTATAACATATATATATATATATATATAAAATAATAATAATAATAATAATAATAATAATAATAATAATAATAATAATAATAAGCATAATGATATTTAAGCCAAGGGAGAGAGAGGTCGGGCTATAGACTTGCTGGAAAGTCTGGATCGGAAGACAGGGAGGGCGGTCGGCTTTGGTGGAGATCGGGAGTTTGGTTGAGGTAAGGTTCGGGCAAGGCCAAAGATCGGGCAAGGCTCTGGCGACGAGCTTGGAGGCGTGAGAGCTAGGTGGAGGTAAGGTTCGACACCCTCTCTCTCTCTCTCTCTCTCTCTCTCTCTCTCTCTCGGCCGGAGAAAACGAGAGGGGTGCGGCTTTATGGAGTCGGACAGAGGAGAGGGTTTCAGCACAGTGGAGTTCGGCTTGAGGAGGGCGACATGATTTGGGAATGAGGAAGAAGCAGAGAGCAAGTGTGGTTTCGCGTGGAGGAGGCGAGCGGGGAAGAGCAGCCGAAGAGGGGTTCAGTCGTGTTTTATAGAGGCGAATGGGATCATTGTGCGAGGCAGCTCGCAGGATTTCTGCTGGATTTACGGGCTGAGACGGAAGCGGCGCCGAATCTACAGTGCCTCGGCGAGATTTCTTGCGAATTTTAGGGGTTCGACGGTCCGAGGTGCGGGATTCCTGGATTCGATAGGCTCCTGGTATGATTTTGAATCTTCATTTCTTTCTTCTTTTGGTATAACATGAAGGTCAACAAATGCCCCCCAACAAATATGGTACCCGTCTAGAGCGAATCACGTTTGTTGTAAGCTGATTGACCCTGTGGATCTCTAGATATTTATTCTAGATGTCACACAAGGGATTTCATTTAGTGGATCTCCAAAATTTTATTTGGATGTCACACTACGATTTTCCTTTAGTGGATCTCCAAAATTTTGCTTGGATGTCACACTACACTTTTCATTTAGTGTATCTTCAAAATTTTTCTTGGATGTCACACTAATCTCTTTTTCTTCTTGACTCTTTTAGATGTATCCATAGATGGTTGAGATACTGATTTCTTTCACCCGGTGCTTTGGACATTGATGGAAGATTATCTGATTCGTCTTTGTTGACTTGTCAGGTGATTTTTGTACCCTCGGCCCTATGCTTCTAGCTTTGGCGGGCTTGTTGAAGGAGTAGATGCCGATGACCTAAACCCTTATGTTTGCATTAGGTCAGTGGCGAAAAGTCATCGGTCCAGAGCTTTGTGCATAGCGGACTTGTTGATGATGGAATCCACTTAGTTCAGCCTAGGGCTTTTCACGAACTTTGGGATAATTTTCTTCGGTCCTTTGCTTTGTGCTTTGACGGACTTGTTGAAGAAAAATTTCTTCGATCCTCGCTTTGTGCTTTACGGATTTGTTGAAGGATTTGCAGGTTCTGAATTCAGTTGATAGTATCGAACGTAGGTAGTATCTTGATCCTTAGCCACTTGAGAAGACTTTAATCTGAATCACTTGAGTTCATCAGATTGGGAGGGCTAGAATTTGATAGCTCTTCGTCCTCTAGTTGTTGAGATGGGGGTTCCTGTACTGCGGCCTTTCTTATGACTTATTGAGTAGATGGAGCTACCAGCGATCCGGTTATATTTGGGCTTGTTGGATCCGACCTTTTACACCCATCCAGGCTTCAGACTTGAGCTATGGGAATTGCGCTTCCCAATGCTAATTTTACTGAAGTTGACAGATTTGGAGTCATCATTCATGGTTTTAGATTTTGGAGCCTACGAACATTTGGTGATTACTCGAGACTCATCTTTCTACTAAAACTTTGATTCTCCAGTCACTTGGGAGGATTTTGTAGACTACGATCACTTGAACTTGTCGATTCAAATTTGCCTTCGTGCTTCCTACAGTCCCTACTGACGGGTTGACAAAGTGGGGGTTCCGCTACTACGGCATTTCTTATGGCTTGTTGAGTAGACAGAGCTGCCAGCGATCCGACCATATTTGGGCGTGTTGGATCCGACCTTTTACACCCATTCGAACCTTAAGCTTCAGGCTGTCGAAAGACTTCAAGCTTCTTCGGCTCAATTTTGTAGGAGTGTATAGCCACAAAAGTCTCTTTCTTGACTTTTGAGTCTTGGTTCGTTGTAGAAGGTGTTCTCTCAGTCTTTTGTAATATCACCTGCATATACTTTGAAAAGGAATTCGTTGTATTCTTTAGCACAAAATAACATTTGGATTGATAATTTTAAATATTTATTCATGGATCTCGGCATGCAGCGTGATGTCGACCCGAATAAATATTTAAAATGCCCCCTGTCTCGCAGGGACATTTTAGAATGGAATAAATTTGGAATATAAAATTTTAAATATTCATTTGGGGATCTCGGTGTATAGTACGATGTCGACCCAAATGAATATTTAAAATGCCCCCTGTCTCGTAGGGACATTTTGGATAGGCTTTTTGTCTTTAAGATTTTAAATATTTATTTGGGGATCTCGGCACGTAGCGCGATGTCGACCCAAATAAATATTTAAAATGCCCCTAGTCTGATGGGGGATTTTGAAATGCGTTCTTGCTATACAATAGAATTTCAAAATATAAATATATGCATGCTCTGATAACTATGTACATAAAACTTTGTTCATCACAAAATACATTAGTTATGGAATTTACATGCATGATATTTCTTTAAATGTCGGCCGTTGATAGGTGGCATAGGCCTCTGACCATTTAGATCGATCAACTGATACGCTCCTCCTTGGTACACCTTCTCGATGACGAAAGGGCATTCCCAATTGGATACGAATTTGTCACCAATTTTTAGGTGTAGGATGATTGGTCTTCTCAGCACCAGAACCAATTCCCCTTCCTGAAATGATCGAGGACGCACCATTCGATCAAAGGACTTTGCCATTTTTCCTCGGTAGATTTTCAGGTTTTGTTGGGCTTGTAACCTGAGTTCATCAAGTGCGTCGAGCTCTTCCATTCTGAGATGGGCATTTTGCTTTTGGGTGAGATCATTCTGAATTGCTATCCGGAGTGACGGTAGTTCAATCTTCAATGGTAATACAGCTTTAACACCGAACACCAATGAATAAGGAGTGGCTTTGGTTGGCGTATTATAGGTTATACGATACTCCCACAGTGCCTCTGCCATCTTCGTATGCTACTCTCTTTTATTCTTGCTGAGAATCTTATTTAGTAATTTCACCAGTGTTTTGTTGAATGCTTCTGTCAATCCATTTGCCCTTGGATTGTATATGGATGAATATCGCCAATCGATCTTGTGCCGATCAACGAATTTGTAAATTTTTGTACTCTTGAATGCAGTACCATTGTCTGAGATTATGCGGCGTGGCACACCGAATCTGTAGACGACATTATGTGTAAAGAAGTTGATCACATGCTCTGATGTGACCTCTCTGAATGGAGCTGCTTCTGCCCACTTGGAAAAGTAGTCCGTCGCTGCTAGAATAAAGCGGTGTCCCGCTGAAGATGGTGGATCTATCAGCCCAATTATGTCAGTGCCCCAACATTCAAATGGCCAAGATGCTATTGTCGGGTGCAACAGATTTGGAGGATGATGTATAACATCACCGTGGATTTGACACTCGTGGCACCTCTTAGCGTGGTTAATACAATCTCTGACCATAATCGGCCAATAATAACCCATTCTTTTGATTTTAGAGGCCATTTTGGGACCTGACTGATGTGCTCCGCAAAGCCCTTCGTGGACTTCTGCTACCATTTTATCAACTTCCTTGGTCTCTAGGCACCTTAGCCACATTTGATCAAAGGCTTGTCTGTACAACGTGTTATTGACAAATGCATATCGCAACGCCCTTTTTCGAATTTGTGCGGCCATAGACTTTTTCATCGAGAGTTTGTTTTCTTTGAAGTAGTCAATGAATGGCTGCCTCCAATCATTTTCGACTTCAATATCTAAACAATGCCACCACGATTCTGAAGCTTGACTAGCTTTATATCTCTTGGCCATATGATATTCTTCTAGATAATTCTCCCTAACGATCTGATGGAGAGGTTGAGGGTCAACTGGAGTTTCATCCTGCCGACTTGAATCTGAAATTCCTTCTGCCCTCGAGAATTATAATAGAGCGGGCTCCAAGACCCTACGAGTGTAAATCCCGATGAATATAAGACTCTCCTCATTGATGTTCGCCATTTCTTTGGCTAATTTGGCCAGACAATCTTCTTTAGCATTCTGTCCTCGAGGAACTCGAGCCATTTTGACATTTGGAAATTGCTTCGAAAGCTCAAGGGCTCGTCGGTGATAGTGGGCCAATTCGACTTTGCCAACTTTATAAATACCGAGGACATGATTTATCACGAGTTGAGAATCACCGTAGATTTGGAGATGTTGGATTCTGACATCGATCGCAATCTCCAGCCCTGCTAATACTTCATACTCAGCTTCGTTGTTGGTTAGAGGTCCAGTCAAACTGAATGAGAACCTCATTATACCTCTCTCGGGTGCTACGAAAATGAGACCAATGCCGGCTCGGCCTCTTGCAATATTTGGAGGTCGGACATGTCTAATCGACGATGCCCCGTCGAAGTACATTTCCTAGAATGGTAGCCTTTCATTCTCCTCGACCTACATAATCTGCTCATCGGGCAAATCATCATTTAGTGGAGAATCTGCTGGGATCGGATGCGCAGCAAGAAAATCTGCCAATGCTTGACTTTTTACTGCCTTTTGTGGCATGTATATGATATCAAACTGCAGTAATAGTATTGCCCACCTGGCTAGACGACCTGTCAACGTTGGTCTTGTCATCAAGAATTTCAGCGGATCGATCTTCGATATCAGGGTGATTTTATGGGATAGCATATAGTGGCGGAGTTTCTGAACTGCAAAAATCAGCGCCAAACAATGCTTTTCAATAGGAGAATAACGGCTTTCTGCTCCAATCAACCTTCGACTGATGTAGTAAAGTGCATTTTCTTTTCCTTCTTTATTATTCTGGGTCAATAGTGCTCCGAGGGACTGTTCCAGTGCAGCCGTGTACAGTATGAGAGGCTTCCCCGGAATCGGCGCTGCTAGGATGGGCGGATTTAACAGATATCTTTTGATGCTATCAAACGCCTCCTGACATTGTACATCCCATTTGAAATGAACATCTTTATTCATTAGCTTTGAAAATGGCTGGCACATACCTGATAGATTTGATATAAATCTCCGAATGAAAGCCAGTTGTCCTTGCAGCGAGCGAAGCTGCCGAAGGTTCCTTGGTGGTGGCATCTCCATGATTGCCTTAATTTTGTTGGGGTTGACCTCTATACCTCGATGACGAATAACATACCCCAAGAATTTGCCGGAAGAGACCCCGAAGGCGCATTTAAGGGGGTTCATTTTTAGATCATATTTTATGATCCTTTCAAATACAATTTTGAGATCTTTTAAATGATCTTTTCGGCCAAGACTTTTAACAACAAGGTCATCTACATAGCACTCGACCTTCTAACGTATCAAATCATCAAATATGTGAGTCATTGCCCGCTGGTAGGTTGCACCAACATTCTTCAGGCCAAAGGGCATAACTGTATAGCAGAAAATCCCGATGGGCGTCCTAAACGATGTATGTTTTTCATCTTCGAGCGCCATTTTGATTTGATTGTATCCTGACAATCCATCCATAAAGGAGAACATGTCGTAGTTGGACGTATTGTCCACCAGGAGTTCGGATACAGGAAGTGTAAAATCGTCTTTTGGGCACGCCTTGTTGAGGTCCCTAAAATCAATACAGACACGAATTTGCCCGTTCTTCTTCTTCACTGGGACGATATTGGCAATCCAATTGGCATACTTTTCTTCTTGGATGAAGCATGCCTCTATTAATTTCTTTGTTTCAGCAATCACCTGTTCTTCAATCTCCAATCTCATTCTCTTTGGAGCTTGCTTGACGGGTGCTACATCCGATTTGATTGCTAATTTGTGAACTGCTACGTCAGGGGATAAGCCGGGCATCTCAGCATATGTCCAGGCAAAGCAGTTCCTGAATTCACCGAGAAGTTCTTTTATTTCTTCTATTTTTTCTTCGGGTAGTAGAGAACTAATGAAGGTTGGGCGAAGGTCCTCCTCAGTCCCCAAGTTGACTTCTTTTAGTTCATCCATAGTGGCTGCCTGTCCACCATATTCAAGCTCTTCTGGTGCAGGCTCGGCTTCTACAGGCTGCTCATCATAATCATCAGCCTCGTATGTCTCTTCAGCGCCACCATCATCAGATTCAATTTCCATGCATGTGATTGCCCGGCAAGTCTCTTTCCGGAGAAATTTTTGTTTGATGAATCCGATACCTTTATATGCTTCTGTATCCTTCTGCCGTAACGGACGCGGACTCCTCCCATACCAGAGGCCAAGACTTGTAATAAGTTGTCGCTTGGTGGTAAGAATATTGACTTATTTTCGTAACATTCTTTGAATATTTTTTGTATTGAATTTAGGTAGCCTCGTAGGAAATAATTCCTCGGAGTCGAGGAGCATGCAATCCCAGTCATGATTCTCCTCTTCACGAACTCCCGTGGAATATAACACATTCTTTGGCACAGTCCCATTTTTACGGGGAGACAGATAGAGAGTGACGAGTTCTTCAACTTTATGCACCTCGCACGGAATAATTTCTTTGAAATGTTGTAAGGGAACATGCATGAATACGAGTACACTATCTGAAATTGATAGGCTGTCTATTCTTCTAGAGAACACATTCTGCACCGTATTCAAATAAATAGAGTCGTAGTCATAATCATCATTTGAAAATTCAACATGCCTACTCCATTCATCTGTGGACTTGCATACTCTTCGAGATTTAGCAGGAGTAACATCATCTTCATCTGTGTCACTTCCAAGATGAGGTACATGCGTCTTTTTTTTGGAATGATCGATGCTTTGGGAAGAGTCGGCATTACCTTCTTTCTCCCCACCTGCTTCTTCTCACCTTCTCGTTCAGATCGCTTTGCAGCCTTTGAATTTAATGCTCTAGCCTCGAGAGAACTCGAAAACTTTTGTTTCTTTGGCATGAAATACCGTGCATCTTCATAAACTGTTGCTTCATGAACTGTGAAGGGCTAAATATCACCAGAGATCCTGAATTCTTCTCCATTTTTGAGATATTTCATACATTGGTGTAATGTTGACGGGACAATGCTTTAATCATGTAACTAGGGACGACCTAGTAACGCCTTGAATGAAGTATCCGTATCAATCACATGGAATTTAGCTTCTATGTGGAGCTCTCCAAATACAAGAGGGAGCATGAATGATCCAAGGGTTTTCTGCCCTTTTTCATTGAAATCATGCACCATCAACTTATCTGGCCCGAGGTGTTCAACATCAAGGCAGAGGGATCTCAGTGCTTTCAAGCTTATCAGATTCACGGAGGATCCATGATCGATTAGGATTCGACTGATGATCAGCTTATCGCTCTCTGCAGTAACATACATGGACGATTATGGTCTGCAGTTCCGAGCATCATGGTCTCTTCGGAGAAAATAATAAATGACTCATTTCGAGCTTGCAGAACCTCAGTCAAACTACGTTCAGCAAAATACGCCTCGTATCTTTCGGGATCTTTGAGAGCCTGAATCAGAGTCTCCCGAAGGTCTTTAGACATCACCAAAGCATCGTATATGCTGAGCTGTGCTGGGATTTTTCTCAAATGTGATAAGATATTATAATCTATCCCCTTGGATGAAGTGTTCTTTTCCTTAGGATTTTTAGGGGTAATATCATCATTGGTAACTATCTCTTTCTCCTTGTCTTTGTTGGAGACCCCTTTCTTCGGTGGAGGCGGTAGTATCTTGCCGTTTCTTAACTGCACTTGAGCAATCTCCTCTGGTTCAGAGTCATTTAACGGAGCATTTTCTTCAGAATCAGCCATTGTTGCATATAGGAACTCATCTGTTGATTCAGAATCACCACCTAGGTTTACATGTCCCATCCGAGACGCTATGCTAGGGTCTGATTCGTCTCCCTCTGGAAAATATAAATCCTCCTCTGAACTGTAATCCATTGGCAAAACCATCATACAGGATTCAGTGGGTACTTCTGTGTATTCCTCTTCTATCGAGGTACTCGGCGCCACTGAGATGACCCGACATATTTCTGTTGGAAGAGAATTCTCATAATCTCCTTCAGCTTCATTAATTTTAAGCTCTGCCATGAAGTCAGCAAGCTTGATAGGTCGCCTCACAGTCTGGTAGTATTCATCCAAACTGTCGATAACCCTCTGAGTTGCGGTTATTTTCTCCTTGGGCTTCTTTAACTTGGTCTTCTTCTTGGATGATTTTTTCTTTCCGGTCTTTGAAGAACCAACTTGATTGGAAAACTGTTTTGAAGTAGAAGGTCGTATCACCGGCAGTGCCTTCAAATCTATCATTGGCTCAATAGGAGACTTCCACTTTACACCTGAAACTCCTTCAAGCTGCTTCAACATTTTCACAGTTTTTTTAGAGACAGCAGTCTCCCATCGTTCTTCTTGAATTGGCTTCTTTTCTTTTCTTCTTTTTTCAACCAGGGGTACGGAAGAGGACGTGATCACCCGAGTTGATTCCTTTATAGGGTGTGACAACACATTGTCAGACAATGTGAGTTCCCCTTTTTGATATTTTCTTTCAAGCCAATCCTTAAAGATATAGCAATCTTCAATAGGATGGCTGAGTACCCGATGATATGGGCAATAATTTGGGTCACCAGTGTGCTTCGACTCTTCGGGTCTCTTGCATTCAGGTAGTTCTAAACCCGATTTCAACACTTGTCGAAATAATTTGGCGACACTCTCCCTCTTGAATGAATATTATTTATTCATTTTATCTTTGAGGGATTGGAACGTTCTATCACCAGTTCCTATTGCCTGTCTCTGGCCTTCTCCTCGACCTTGATAAGTTCGTGGCTTATAGTTGCCCACGAATATCAGCTTTGGCCGGGGTGGGGTTGTAGGCCTGTTTGGACTTTTCTTGATATTGCATCGGCTGCTTGCCCTTGTCTACATTGTAAATCACCTACTTTTCTCTATCAGCTCTGGAGAAGAACGTAGAGTCGGCCTCACCCCTTCTAGCACCTGGGGCTTTAGACTTCTTGGGCTTATCAGAGTGATTTTCTGATCTGGACAAGTTCAGTTTCTCAAATTTGGCCACTCTGTCGAGCAAGTCTTGAAATGTGTTGATTGTAGCCTTGCACATGAAGGGTTGCATCTTGTCATCAATGTTTCCCATTAACAACTGTACGGCATGTTCTTCTTCAAGCTACTGCTCACATTTCATGCTCAGGTTGCGCCAGCGAGTGATGTATTTTGTAACTGATTCTTATCTTTTTCTTTTATCCAGAGTAAGGTCAGCGATTGTTATCTTCTCAGTTGCACTAGCAAACCTCTTCACGAACATAGATTCTAATTCTGCGAAGGTCTTCACAGAATCATTCGGCAGTTCAGCATACCATTCGAAAGCAGTTGCTGTCAAACTGCTGACGAATTGCCGGAAGAGTAGGGCGTCATTTCCTCCTGTATTCCCACAGGTGGCTTTAAACTGTGCCAGGTGCTGCCTGGGGTTGTTATTACCGTTAAAAGTATTGAACTTTGGTACAAAATACCCTTTTTGATATGGTACTTGGTCGTACTCAGCAGGATACGGACGACCCTTGCCCACCAACTTTTCTGCTTGATCAACGGCTATAATAGCTCTGATCTTTTCTGTGATTATTCCTTCCAACTGTGCAGCAGTCACAGGTTCAGAAGTACTCACAATATTTTGTGGGGTGGGCTGACGGATGACATTATGAGCCTCGTGACCACCTTCAAGAGTGCCCCGTACTCCTGAGACTTGTGGCATTGGAAAGTTTGGAGGATCGGGAGGAGGATTGGGCATGGCACCAACATCAACAGTTCTCTGCATCATTTGCATCATTGCCCCCATCTGAGCTATCATCTCAGTCATCTTCTCATTCAACTGAGAGATTTCTCTATCTTTAGCTCTCATTTGTCGCCTCATATGTATTTGCATGTCTGCAAGTGTGACATTCTCGTCAGCGAAGGGATTCTCCTCAGCTTTCTCTCTTTCTTCTTCAGCTTGTGAATGACCACCTCTGCTAGTGGTGGACCCAGCTTCACGACGACGTTGATAAACTTGCCTAATTGGCGGTTGTTGATCGTCATCATCTTCATCGTCATCGTAGTAGACTTCCTCATTAACATTGGTGTGTCTCACCATATAGACAACTTCCATGTCTAGAGTATTATTTATTTCTTGCATTTCTTCTTCTAGATTTTCTTCCAGAAATTCATCAATATTTTCTTCAATATTTTCATCCCCTTCGAGGTATTCTTCATCTTCTATATTTTGATCATCTATATTTTCTCCTAGTACTTGGATCTCCGAGCGGCGACGCCATTGGATTTCTGGTTCCTGATTAGGCACGGGGACTTCTTCGATCAGTGGGCTGCGATCGAAGTTAGTCTCTTCCTTTGGAGGGGATGGAGGGCGACGGGATCCCCTGGAGGATTCTCCAAGGTGTCTACCATCTGGAGGAGTGTAATTATGAGTTCTTTTTGGGGCCCACTTCTGACGTTGTTCGTAGATGGGGGCGGATCTCCGGGAAGCCTCACCGGATGTCACGCCCAGATCAATCATCCTTTCTCTTCTTTCTTTCTCGTTTCTTCGAGGCTTTGGCCTCCAGACTTATTTTCCTTTCCACCGGGACCTTTCAGCAGCGGATCCCTGAACATATGGTTCAGGTCTCATGCCCCGATGTTCACCGCCTGGAATGTACTGTCTTTCTCTTCTTTTCGCCACCACGGATAAGTGTTCCCTTGGCGGGGTTTTCCTAGCCTCGATGACCAGTAGCTTTTGAAACTTCTTCTTTTTCAAGCCCTTTTCCTTCACTGTCTTCAGTACTCTGTACACCCGAGCGGACAGAGTTTCAGGCTCTTTCTTCCTTGGAGGGATTGGAGCTTCAGGTCGTTGATCCCAAAAGGATTTCTTCAGCTCACCAGTAGAGCTGTTTCTTCTTACCCATTTCAGGTCAGTAAACTTGTTCCGAGTAAGAACATTGGCTTCAGGCTCTTGGGCCGGCAGATTTGATGGGTGGATTGGGAGTTGTTGATGCTGAGCTCGGAGCTCAGCGTTCATCTTCCTTCTTTGCCTCATTGTAGTCCTTCCTCCAGATGAGGAGGCCTCAGCATCGTATTTCCCAGGTATAGATAACCTGGTTGACAGAGTGGTGGTGTTTGCAGTCACCACGGAGATTCTTCCACCATTCACAATTCTCCTGGTGGTCAGGGCTTCAGGCTGTGATAGCCTCTCAAATACAGAAATTCTCCCACGAGAATTTTCAGCAATAGGTCGTTGTGCCGGCAGATACACACGACGGGTGACAGCTTCATCAGCATTGAGTCTTCTAGCAGACTTCTCAACATTCCTACCATTCACAGGAATGGCGATATTCCTTGCAGTAATTGCCGGGAAGTCAACGCTACCAAACTGGATGGTAGCTCCGGCATTTCCGGTCTCAATAACAGCATTCGCCAGCTGAATCATGGCTCCTTGTCCCAGTTGGATAGTCATCGGGGTGTTCTGTAGATCCATCTGCATAAATGAAAGGCAATGGTTAGTAATCAGAATCTGATACATCACCCCGCACTTTCAAATTACAGAGACTTGCACATAACACAAAAATAAAAGCAGATATCATTAGCAAGCAATTAAAATAATACAAATTTAAAAATTGCTAAATGCATATAAATTCGTTGAATGATCATTTTGAAAGACTCAAAATCTTGAGTACGGGTTGAAATAATTGCTACTATAGCTTATGAATGACTAGCTAGAGATGGAAAGAGAAACCATTCCCTAGCGGAGTCGCCAGAAATCTGTGGGCTCCGAAAATTCGGCCCCGGCCTCCCCGCCGCGCTTTTCTTTTTTATTCGGCGAGGGAGTTTTAACGGAATAGGTTCCGGGGTAAATTTTGGAAGGCAGATGGATTTGAAGATAAGACACTACCCAGAGATTTCGCCCTTATTTTGCGAGGACTTTATGATCTGAGTTCTGGTTTCCTATAGGCGCAAGCCCCTATAGTTAATTACCCCTCCCTATCACGAGAGTGAACTTTCGATTAAGGCTAGTCATTGATCAGATGCGTAGAGATACGTGTTATCTGGCATATAGTACAGCATGGGTTTGAGTATTGGAAACTGGATTTGGATTTGGATATATTTGATATTTAAAATAGGAAATTGCACTTTCTTGCACTTAAAGTGGATGGTAGGGGAATGGATGATAGACCCGATCAAGATCCCATGGTTCCGTCGTCCCGGGTCATCGTGGTCTTTGGTCTATTTAGTCAGAGGAGGCAGTCGACCCAACCTGACAGAAGGATCCTTGTTGGCAGCCATGGGTTGCTTCGTCCAAGGGGACCTTGTAGACTGGGGTTGAATGTTTGTCTAAGGAGACAAATTTAAATCCTCCTTA
Source organism: Dendrobium officinale (assembly GCA_019514585.1). Lineage (NCBI taxonomy): Eukaryota > Viridiplantae > Streptophyta > Magnoliopsida > Asparagales > Orchidaceae > Dendrobium > Dendrobium officinale. Next base: position 45,094,798 of record CM033684.1, read on the forward strand.
GCTAACAGAGGGCTTTGTGCCCTATCGATCATATCCTATTGATTCATATCTCAAGGATTTAACGCCATTAAGGAGCGTATTGGCTCTGGCATAACCGCTATCTGTGGTGCCATTTGGCGGCAAAACCACTCGGTTCAGAGGGCACCGGGTCATAACCGTTTACCTGCAGTGCCATTTGGCGGCGAAACTACCGGTTAGAGGACACGTCCACGTCCTTACTAGCAAGAGATTGTTTGAGAATGGATCCTAGTGATATTTTCGACTAGGCATTTGGCTCTTTGTGAGCTAGAGTTTATTTAAATTTGTCCACACCCCGGCAGACTGTTGCGGAGGGTGGATGGATTTTGCTTTAAGCGTTGGGATGGATGATTTCAATTTTAAATATTTTGGATTTTGGCAATTTTGTGGACTTTTTGGATTTTTGTGGATTTTGGGTATTTGGGTGGAATTTTGAGTACTTGGTATGGACATTTGGGTGGAATTTTGAGAAATATTTGTAAAACCCCTCTAGTTGAGATAATCGTTCAACACGGCCATCATCGGGGTGTTTGGGGGTTATTTCTTTTTATGGATTGAACCTTGTCAACTCTGTCGGGCTGTCGACAGAGGATCGGGTTTTATAGGCTTCGTGCCCTTATTAGTGAATTCTCATCGTTATATACATTAAAGGCCTAATATGAATGTATTAAGATAAATATACCGGTCGCCGCAACCGTATATTTGTTCAATTGTTCGAACTCTGTCGACTTCTATTGTTCTGTATAGAAGGATTGGGTTCGAACATGAATTCACTTATCGACCCGCGCAGCATCCCTAGACGTCACGTGTGTACCAATAACACGCTCGCCGGGGCCCATGCGGGTTTTATTATTTTTTTTACCCCTTTTAGTGTACCTATGTGTATACAATTTATAGTGCACGTGTAGGGGAATATCTTGATTTTTGATGAGTCTTTCACAGTATTTCGTGAAAGCTCATATTTGTTCGTAGCTTTTCTGCATCTTTCATGTGAATAGCATGAACTTTATGCAGGTACTTATGCATATCATCATTTGTTGCAACTCTTTCGTATCTTCTTGTAGATAGTGTAATATATATACAAAGAATTTCCTACAACAATCCACATGAACTTGAATTTGTCGTAGTTATTCTGCATCTTCTTGCGGGCAATACTTTAGATGTGTAACAAATCTCCTACGGTGGCCGGTAGGGATTTGCATATTTGCCCTTCAACAAATAGTTGTCGGTCATGAGGATATCATACATTGAGTGTATTAATAAGATATTTCATTATTTGCAAGGAAGTTTCGTTATTCGTGGGCGATAAGTTGAATGTGTTACGGTTCTTCTATCAACGTTTGTAGAGAACTCATCGCATCTATTAAACACTTATGTGGGAAATCTCATGCTATTGGTTGTAGGCATGTCATTACATTATTCACTTATCATTTGCTTGGAAATATGAATCATTCAAATACTTGAGTTTCATCATCCCTTGTATGTAAGTCACCTTGCATATGAACTAAATGGAATGTTCTTGTGCTTCCATTTGTGACTAGATCACACATCTTTATGATTGTTCATTGCTTGTAGGCATGTTATAGTTGTGAACTTTCTTGTCTCCACACATTGTTTGCAACATGTATGAATAGGTCACATGCATCTTCCATTTGATCATAAGAAAAGTTATATCCATTGAGAGCTTATATAATTAATTTTAATGATTGATACTTGTGATCTTTGAGATGATTATACACCCATTGAGTTGAAGTTTGAACTAGGATCCACAAGTCCTTATCACCAAGTTTATGTCCTTTGCAAATTTCTACAAGTTCAAGTCATGTCTACTTGATGTAGGAATCAAGTTCAAATTTGAGTTCAAATCTTGTTCTTTTGATGTTCAAATTGGTATTCAAAATAAGTTCATAAGTCCTCTATTTTATGTTTAAGTTCAATTGTAGTTATAATGTGCCACTTGCAAGTCCAAGTCCCAAATGTTTGCAAGTTTAATCCAAGTTTTATTCTTGTCCACTATGCTTGATTCCAAGTATGTCCAAACATACAAGTCTTGCTCATTTGATTCAAATTTAGGTTCAATTGATTAAGCCTTTTGTAGTTCAATTCAGATTCAAGTTCCAAAATAAATTCAATCTTGAATTCCAAGGTCTAGCACAAGTTTGAGTAGAAATATAGTTCAAGCTCAAGATGAGCTTCTTCCATTTGTTCGAGTCCACCATTGTTCGAATTACGCTCAGTTGAGTTTCAAATGAGAGTTCAATGTGCAAGTTCAAATTTGTCCAAGTTTGTTCATTTGATTTCAAATTTTGAGTTCATTTGAATCCAAATTTTAGTCCAACTTGAGTGTCCAAATAAGATTCAATATTGTTCAAAGTCCTTGGATTTTCAATCCAAATTTCAGCAGCTTCCCGGCGTCTCCCCCGTTTAGGGGAAAAACCAAGAGGCAACCTTCCCCTCGACGCTACGTGAGCGCTTCAGGTAGGTGTCAAAAATGACACCGCGGTCGCATTTAAAATTTTTTTATCCCCGCCTGCTACATGAGCATTTAATGGTTTTTATGTTTGTTGATTATAAGCAGAAAATAGGCATTAGAAAAAACACAGATTTCCCCCCTCTGCATCACGTGGGCGTTCGGGGGTACTTATATGAAAATAAAGAACACATTTTTTTATCCCCTTCGCCGCAAGCGTCGCACAAGTTTCCCACCCTAAGCGCTACTTGAGCGCCTCGGGGGTTTGCCGGCTCGTTGTAAGCTTTGAAGAGGGATTCTTAAATCTTCGCGAGCATCACACCGGTTTCCCACCCTAAACGCTACGTGAGCGCCTCGTGGGTTTGCCGGTCCGTTGCAAGTATCGATAAAAGAACCTATATTTTTAGTTTAACATATATATTAATATATATGAAATAAATATATCTTTATACATATATATTAATAATAATAAGCATAATGATATTTAAGCCAAGGGGGAGAGAGGTCGGGCTATAAACTTGCTGGAAAATCTGGATCGGAAGACAGGGAGGGCGGTCGGCTTTGGTGGAGATCGGGAGTTTGGTTGAGTTAAGGTTCGGGCAAGGCCAGAGATCGGGCAAGGCTTTGGCGACGAGCTTGGAGGCGGTAGAGCTAGGTGGAGTCGGACAGAGGAGAGGGTTTCAGCACAGTGGAGTTCGGCTTGAGGAGGGCGACGGGATTTGGGAATGAGGAAGAAGCAGAGAGCGAGTGTGGTTTCGCGTGGAGGAGGCGAGCGGGGAAGAGCAGCCGAAGAGGAGGGGTTCGGTCGTGTTTTATAGAGGCGAATGGGATCATTGTGCGAGGCAGCTCGCAGGATTTCCGCTGGATTTACGGGCTGAGACGGAAGCGGCGCCGAATCTACAGTGCCTTGGCAAGATTTCTTGCGAATTTTAGGGGTTCGACGGTCCGAGGTGCGGGATTCCTGGATCCGATAGGCTCCTGGTATGATTTTGAATCTTCATTTCTTTCTTCTTTTGGTATAACATGAAGGTCAACAGGCTGACATTCCCATTCTGCCTCAGTTGAAATTTCTCATGATGACTGTGAAATCAGTGCTTAATATTCAGCTCACAGCTGAAGATTAACGGCCATGGAAATCTCAAATCCTAAAGTTATTCACTGTGAACGGATTTGAGGGTTTTTTGGGTGTACTCCGAAACCATCGAAACTTATTTCTTATGCTACTGAACTTAAACCCAACCCTGAATACTATTCCTAGTTACTCATTGATCAAAACTTAGCAGCCGTTTTATATTCTACGATCTCTACCATTTTTCTGCCTTATGTCTTCTTTCTTGATTCTTGCTATCAACTTTGGCAAACTATTGAGCGTCACCTACAGATGACAATTCGCTCAAGAATTCTTCAACTGAAGAATGAGCTACATCATGTTTCCATGAAAGATAAAACCATGATGCAGTATTTATCTAAAATTAAAGGCAAGGTAGATGCGATAGGATCTTCTGGCTCACCATTATCTTCTGATGATATTATAATGTATACTCTCAATGGTTTGCTTAGTTCTTATCAGGGATTTAAAACTGCAATCAGAACTAATTTGAATCCAATAAGTTTGGATGATTTCTACGCTCTTCTGTGTAGAGAAGAGCTCAACTTAGCTGCTGAATCTATAAGAGAACTTTCTATTTCATCAGAACCTCTACAGGCATTAGCAACTCAACGTGGTAGAGCTTGCGGTCGTGGTTACCATGGTCGTTATTCCTCTTGACCTCCCCCCGTGGATGAACCAATTCATCTCACAACCCTCCTTCCCCCTGCTTCTTCAGTGAAATTTCAAATCTGTGGCAAGTTTGGCCATTCGGCAGTCAAGTGTTGGTATTGTAATGATAAAGGTTTATTACCTACTCCTAGCAGTAAGCTTCACCTCTCATCTCTTCATCTTGTTCCTCACTTAACCAAAAATCTCATTTCAATCAAAGATCTTACTACTGATAATTCTTGTGCTATTACGTTTTGATTCTCATGGCTATCATATTCAGGATTCAAAGAACAACCAAATTCTCCTTCACGGTCCTTCTGTTCAAGGACTCTACCCACTTCAAACTAAGCCAGCTCAACCTCGGGTTTTTTCTGCCTTTTCAGCAATATATTGAATAATTATGGAAGGAGCTTAAGCAAGGACCAAATGAATTTCATTGGTCCTAAAAGAAAGATTTTCGATGCTTGAAAAGAATGATGGAAATAAAAATTAGAGATGAATATTAATTTTCTATATATTTACATGTTTGCTTACTTATTTATTTATTTTTTTCATATCTCTTATATAATGAATTATGGATTACATGTTATTTCAAATGTCAAAAAATTTAGATATTGTGATATAGACCTTGAATTGGAAGAAAAATTCGATTTGATGTTCATCAATGTGGTTGCTACAGGATCTAATGTTAGGACTTCCAACCAAAGTTTTTCAAATCTTGATAGACAGGAAGACTCTGAACATAGATAATGATAGTGTTACTTTAAATGCTTTAACATAAAATATATATGATCATATTGAATGTATCCACTCAAAATGTCAATCATCTATGTCATGTACAGCTGGACAGAAGAAATGATATTTTGCTAGATTCTTAAGAAACCAAATCACACAACTTGTTAGTTCATGTGCAAATATTATATCAAGATCAAATTCATCGAAACTACTAAACATACCTCCATTGCTTATTGAAGCCATTAATCAGTTGGATCTAACTATACAAGTTTTTGAGGACATTCCACTATACTTATTCTTAACAAAGTTTTTCGAAGATCCTATAAAATCAGAAGTTTTTATGGCAATGGTTTCTGAACGATAATTTCATTATTTCATTGTCATTTCGAAAATTGTGACACTTAGATTTCAAACTCTTACACCTTAGGATGTCATAGGTTTATATATTAATTAGGTGTCAATTTGTAAGTTCAATTAAATGTAGTTTGTCATTTGAAGTCGGAATGCTTGGCATATTTGATTTATGTTTCGTTAAGACATTTGCCTACAAATGTGTCTAATAACTTTCACCAGTTGCTAAGTTCTATTTTGCATAATGAATTCTTAAAAATATTGGAGTTGTCGCATTGTTGTTCTCTGGAAATATTTCTTTTAAAAATGTTCTAATCTTTAATAAGTTATACACGAAATTCATTATCCATTTTAATTTTTTTTTTTGCTTAATGAAATATATGTTTTTGTTATTAGATTTAACTATATGATTATGTAGTCAGATTGTTGTTTTATGAAAGTTAAATTAACTTACGTCAAAGTTACTAAACATTCTTCTATTAGTAGTATGCTTATTATTCTGGGATGTCAAGCCAGATACTTAATAACTTGAAACCTTTTTTTTTCAGTTTGATTAATGTGATCTTAAATTAATAGGCTGTATATTGCCCTTGCATATTTTGTTTTGATATTACAAACTATGGTAATGTTTGTTTTTACCATATTAATGAAAAATAATAAATTGATATTCAATTACAAGCATTTTGCATATACTTTTGTACTAAACTGAAGGCATGTGAATGTCATTAGTGAATAGCTAGCTTGGATTTTTTTTTATTCTCATTATTATGATGTGGAACTTGGCAACTTCAAATAAGTTCAACAAACAAGTTATTTAAAACCTTTGTAAAGGACTTGTGAATATAATCTTGAGGTTGTTGAACTTCTCAAAGTAGTTCAGAACATAAAATCAAATTGTGATAGGTATATTTATGAAGTATTTATGTATTTTAAGAAAAAAATTGTGATATGTATGTTTCTTAAATTCTAGGTTTCGTTTGAGATAACTTTCTTATTGGTTTTTAATGCAGCTTTAGTATGAAAATTAAAATATTTTTATTAAAAAATAAATTTAAGAAGCAGTAAGCAAGCGGTCCCAAACGAAGATTATCTTCTTATAAAATAAAATTATAATTATAAATAAGATAAAAGAAAAATTACTAATGACACTTATCATCCCGAGATTCTTTTCTGAATTAGTTGAGATGAATCATATTATTATCCGCTTAAACACATTAATTGTACCATCCACATGTATTGACAAATAAACTAAAAACTTCTTATATTTGGACTTTGCGATCTCAGCCAGATAGTTTTTTTTTTGTCATTTATGTTTGGCTGCATTAATGTAGCAGAACTTACTAGTTACTTGATCAACTGAACATGTAATGTTTTAAAGAAATGAAAAAATATAATTGTATTAAATGTATTCATTGATGTGAAATATTAAATGATTAACTGCATTTTCAAGCAGCATATACAAATATAAGAAGTAAGATTGGGTTTTAAATTTAATTCAGTTGAACATATAAATATTTCCATTCTTGCTCAGGTATGGAGAAGCAAGAAACTATCCCTTCATTATTAGAAATGGGACAATGAAGTAATTATTGTTGTAGTTTTGTGTCTTATCCATTAGTATTATGAGATGTATATTAGCAAATCCTAAAGAGATTTCATAACATGTTTCGTATGCAAGAAGGAATTTTTGTAGATCTTCTTTACCAATTGGAAAGATTTTATGGACTATATGGTTCATCTCGAACAACAACAAGAGAATTATTAGCAATAATGTTATATATATTATCTCATAATGAATATATAAGAGCGACAAATGAGCGATTAGCTAATATTTTTCTATTGGCCTGAAGGCTTTAGTAAGCTTGTTATTAGAAGTTGTGAAGTCAAGAGATTCAAAGTTTTGCAATATGCCAAGGGAGATATTATACGATGGTTGGTATATATATATATATATATATATATATATATATATATATATATATATATATATATATATATATATATATATATATTATTTAAAGACATAATTTATAATCATGCTAATCCAAATATATTCAAAATTGCAACTCATAATAGACATTAATTTTTCTATGCCACCTGATAAGTTATGTATAATAAGAAGATTATAATATTAAATGTTTAAATAAATTATCTATACTTGAATACAGAAAAATATTATCTTGTAAATGTTGAGTATCCAATGTAACAAGAATTTCTTAAGCTATTTGTTGATACTAAATATCATGTTCATGATCTTCAAAGAGTACCACTCTTCATTAAGAGGTGTAATTGAGAGATTTTTTGGTGTTTTGAAGAAGAAGTGAGTTATACTACATGATGTCACAACCCAATCCAACAATACCCACTTATGGGACAGCCCTGTTGTGTTGAATTGTGACATGAAAATCCTATGATCTAGTTTTGAAAATATTTTAGAATTATTCTCCAATATAAACTTTACTATAAACTACAAATTACAAAGCTACTGTAAATATCCAGAGTACTGTAAACAAACTAATATATAAGATTTCTTTTCTTTCATCAAAATACATATAAAGATCTACACTATAGTATATGACTACGTAATAGAAATAAAGTAAAGTATCTAAAAATTAGTCATGATTGTACAAAAATTAAAATAGAAAAATGCCTATAAACTCAAATGAGATCTTGAATTGTTAATCAATAGCCTCCTCCTTCCCATATCCTAAAAATATGAAGTAAAATCACAGTAAGCTATAGCAGTTCAACATACCATAAATGCCGATCTAAAATTTTAAATCATTTTTTATTAACTATTTTTAGAATATTTACATGTAGTTAATGTCATATAATAAATCACTAAATTAAGCAGAGTAATAAAAGCATAACAGTTATCTAGATTCAAATAATAATACTGAAAAGTTAATTAAAACTTAAATTCATATAACAGTAATTCATATTAGGTTTCTTCAATCCCAAATACAATTTCAAATGATTTTGGCCTCTTATGGCTTCCAATAGAATTTCCTCCTTTTATACAAAATCTCAAAGAATTCTTGCACCTTATAATTCCCAACAAAAATATTTTACAAAGCTTTTCAGATTCAGATTTTCAGTCACAAACACAATCTCAAAGGATTCTTGCCCTTATATCTCCCAACATATATTTTTATAACAAAATTATCCAATATCACTTGATTCAATCATATAAATACATATTTCATTACATTGTAACAATTAAAATATAATTGAGCACATTTCATAATTAAACAAGTTTCTATAATATTAGGCAACATAAAATCCTACTTAGTAAAAAATGCACATTTTTTATAAATAACTAAATTATTAGAGATCTCGCAGAATGTTATTTTAAGACTTTAATTATACTATAATATTATTTTTTAGATTTATGATTATTTTTTATTTGATAAAAACTATATAAATTTCAACTTCAATGGTATAAATTTTTTTAAAAAATATTCAAAGTATTCAACAATCTCAATTTTTATAACATATAAAAGATTACACGGTGAAAGTTTTACTAGTGTCAAGTTATTCACGGTTTTTGATAACAAAAAATAAATTTAATAAAAAAATAGATAAATTTTTTTGCATTTTTTAAAAATTGAGATAGGCATAGTGTGTCTTACCTCGAGTGAACAAATTTTCAGCTGGGTTGACTAACAAAAATGACTTTATGATATACAAAACTAGGCTTTTCTCTTTCTTTATCTCCTCTCTTTTTCTGTCTTTTCTTTTTTTCTTTGTTAGCCTCTTTATTAACGAAAATGAATGGGGAAATAGATTTTAAAATACCATTATTATATTTAATTAAGTGGATTTAGATATTATATTAAAACAAGCTAAGGGTATAATAGTAATTATCCTAATTGTTCAACTTTTGTCCAAAATTCTTTTATATCTTCAAATCTGGTTATCCAAAAATTATGAATAAATATTCATAAATTAGCTAAACCCGTGTTGAACATTCTGGTAAATTAGTTTCATAAAACGGGCATCTAATGATTCCAAAACACCCACTTATACTGAGAAGTGCCAATTTCTTAAGGATTTGTACTAGTGGACAAAAATTAGGGAAAAACTAGTGTAATTAAAACACTGCAATATATATGTTATGGGAAAGAGGTTTATGATTTGGACCTAAAATGACCCATGAAATAAGTTTTTACTCTTGTAAGTCAGAACTTATCTTTTGAGTTTTAAAGGTTATTAAACATGATATGCCACCATATTCATTCAAAAAATAAGTTAAAATAGTGGTGGGTGTAATAACTTTACATAATTACATACGTCGACGTCTTTCTCGAGATGGTCGATCCAGACTTTAGTTTTTGTAATAATGATCAAGTACGCATACCTCTAGAGGCATAAGAGTATAGAATTGGGCATTCAATATTAGATTTTAAAGATCAGGGAACAACTTTTAAGGCATGAGATAGTGAAGGTGTGGAAGAGATTATTATATTATGGGTGCAAATCACATCTCCAATAATGAATGAAATAAATTAGAAGTGATTGATTCACGAAGCTTGTTTAGAGGTATAATTAATATTTAGTATTGTTACTGGAGTAAAATGATAAATTATGGCATTAGTATTTTATGGTATTTATTATAAATTACTCATACATATTTAGCTAAATTACATTGTAATAATTCATTAAAAATAAGATTATTAGTAATTAACATATGAATGATGCAAGCTTATACATATTATTATAAAGTATGATATTACATTGGGAATAAGAAAATATAGTGTTGAGATATTTTAAAGTTATAAATTCTTTGCTAAACGTATCCAATTTTAACTTAAAAAATTTTTATTGTTTGAATAAATTCATTTTAAAAATTTTATAATATATTCAATATTCTTTTAGATCAATAGTAGATATTGTTTGAGTTTAACTTATCTAATTATTATGTGACTAATTTTTCTTGATTTCAAATAATTTTAATTGTGTATTTTCTCGCATGGAATTTGTAATATGGAGACATAGAAATACATATCGTTTTATTTTTAAAAATTATTGGTGTTCTAATCCTATTTTTTAGGATTTACTTATTGATGAATTCTCTATGCCTGTATTTGGTAGCCCTATTCATGATCTATATAATCGACTTATTAAATTGAAAAGTTTAATTAATAGGCATTCTTGGGTTTCTTCAAATATTATCTCTAACAAGTTATAATATTTGCATTATGTTGCAAATCTGAGTTTATGGATTAGACTTTTGATGATAGCAAACATTTATAATTGTATGCAACTGCCCTGCCTACTAACTTTTCAGGTCCACAAGATCGAGTGCAACTCAAGCCAGCTCAAGATTTGGTAGATTAAGTTTGAGTCAGTTTGTATTTTTTTTCTTTCTAAGTCCATTGTAAAAGTGATTCCTGATGCTAAGTAACCTTGCACACACACACACACACTTAAGGTTTTTTTTTTGCTATTTTCTATTTTGAGAACATCGGCCTGGATGATGTCCATATCGGCTAGGACGATCCGACTAAGAACAAAAATTCTAATTAGGGCATCATGGTTAAAGCAGCCGTCATTAAGCACATCGTCTGGATGATCCTTGTATCGGCCAGGACGAAAGTCTCAAATCAGAAAGAATTAGTCATCAGATCTATTTAGGTAAGATTTATTTTTGGACATCGGCTAGGACGATCCATTACATCGGCCTTGACGATTTAACATAATTATGCGTAAATTAATCTAGTAATTAAGAAAAGCAATTAAGGCTTGATTGATACGATCACATCGTCCTTGACGATCGCATGATTATCCAGGACGATCAGTTCAAAAATCCTTGATTGCTCCTGAATGATCAACATCGGCCAGCTCTTATTCCGAGTGACATTCTAGACGATTTTCCTCAATTTTGAACTAATCATTCGGGGTGATCGTGCTATCGGCCTAGACAACAACAACAACAACAACATCAAGCCTTTATCCCACTACGTGGGGTCGGCTACATGAATCCTTTTTCTCCATTGTGTCCTATTAAAAGCCAAATTCTCGTTTAAATCTAATAAAGAAAGGTCATTCCTAATATTTTCTAACCAAGTCTTTTTAGGTCTACCCCTACCTTTCTTAACACAAGTCAAATCTAATACCTCTACTCTCCTAACCGGGTCGTCGGAAGGCCGCCTTTTTATGTGACCAAACCATCTAAGGCGACTCTCTCTAATCTTATCTTCTACTGGAGCTACTCCAACCTTTTCACGTATATGCTCATTTCGTATCCTATCTCTAAGGGTAAAGCCACTCATCCATCTAAGCATCCTCATCTCTGCCACACTTAACTTAGTATTATGCTTCTCTTTTAATGGCCAACATTCGGCACCATAAAGCATTGCAGGCCTCACTACCATCTTATAGAATTTTCCCTTAAGTTTGAGGGGTACATTTCTATCACATAACAAGCCCGATGCATTCCGCCACTTCAACCATCCAACTTGAATTCTGCTGATAATATCCCCATCTATTTCACCATCACTCTGAACAATAGATCCAAGATATCTAAAACGTGTACTCTTATTAATGACTTGATCGCCCAAAGTCACAATCCCCTCACTAGGACTATTACTACTAAAATTACACTCCATATATTCCGTTTTAGATCTACTCAAGCGAAAACCTTTAGACTCTAAGGTTGACCTCCATAATTCAAGTTTACCTTCAACTCCCTCTCTAGTCTTATCAACAAGAAGAATATCATCAGCAAAAAGCATACACCAAGGTACATCATCTTGCAAATGTATAGTGAGAACATCCATGACTAAAGCAAAAAGATATGGGCTTAAGGCTGATCCTTGATGTAACCCAACCGAAATAGGGAAATACTTGGTCAAACCACCTTGTGTTTGAACACAAGTAATAGCTCCTGCATACATATCTTTAATGATTTGAATATAAGCATTATTGACTCCTTTCTTATCAAGAACTCTCCATAGCACTTCTCTTGGATTTTTATCATATGCTTTTTCTAAAGATATGGGCTATCGGCCTAGACGATCAAGCTAATTTTGGATCTTCCAGACCTCCTTTCCGAGCGATTGTTTGGCAGATAATCTGTGATTTAAACTAATCGTACAGGACGATATGTTATTGTCCTGGACGATATAAACAAATTTCTTTTGTTCGTCCCAGATCGTCCCGGATGATTAGGCTTAAATTTCACTGATCGTATATGATGATATTTATATCGTCCTAGACGATAAAGTCAGTAAGTTGCAATTAATGAGCAATTTTGAAGCTCTTCTATTTAAGAGCTCTTGTTCTTCAATTTGTAAGATCTTTTGCTACTGTCTTGACCTGAGAGAGCCAATAGGAGAGGGAGAGAGAGAGAGGAACTTGTGAGGGGGAGTTTGTGAGAGGGATTCACAAAGGTTGCTCCAAGCAAGTTTCCAAGGTGTCTTCTCCAGTCTCCATCCTTCGTTCTTGGGGGTTCAAGGGAGGTCTTCTTCGGTAATTGGTCAAGGTTCTCTTCCTGCTTTAGGAGGAAGCAAAAGGAATTGGGTTCTCTGCCTCGTCGGGGTTGGCGGAAAGGAGTTTTTGTAAGGGCTTCTCCGCATTGCTGTGGGAGCAAAAGGAGAGTCACGTTTGTAGTGCAATACCCGGAGGACGCCTCCGGGGAGTGGACGTAGGATGAGTTGACCGGACCACTATAAATTCTCTGTGTTCTTTTCTTACTACATTCTGCATTTATTTTTCTGCACGTTGATTTCTTTGTGGTGATATTGATTTGATTTTTATTTGTGCTTTGCTTAAGAAAAATTTTAAAATACTAATTCAACCCCCCTCTTGGTTAGCCTCGGGCTAGTTCTTAAGGGCTTAACATCCCTGACGAACTTTCAAGTGGTATCAGAGTGAGATTCATAAAAACTAAGTTTGAAAACTTTTTGAATTTTAATCAATGGCTAACAACAAAAATCGTAATACTGCGGAAGGGTATTCTATTACCCGACCAACTTTTTTTGATAATATCCCTTTTAATTTTTGGAAAACTCGCATGTCTACGTTTTTATAATCAATTGATTATCGCATGTGGATGCTTATTAAGGATGATTATACACCTCCAACTAGAAAATTAAATGGCATTATTGTTACACATTCTTTTATTGAATGGACTCTCGATGATAGGGATTTAGCACAATTAAATGCAAAATATTTGAACTGTTTTTTCTATGCTTTGAAATTGAAAGATTACATTCGTGTTTCTACTTGCACTACTAGTAAAAAAATTTAGGATAAATTGTGAATCACCTATGAAGGTACTAATCAAGTTAAACAATCCTGTTTGAATATTCTCTTGCATGATTACGAAATTTTTTGTATGAAATATTCTGAATCGATTTCTGAAATGTATAAAAAGTTTACTCAGATTGTTACTTCTTTGCATGCCTTAGGAAGAGAACTAACTAACTATAAAAAAGTTAATAAAATTTTGAGATGCTGCCTTCTTCTTTTGATACTAAAATCTCTATAATTATTAAATTTAAAGATTTGAATACATATTCGATTGACAACTTACTTGGCTCACTCATTGCTTACGAACAAGGGGTGAATCAAAGAAACCTTGATGCAGGTGAGAAAAAGAAGGAGAAAACTGTGGCATTGAAAGCCAACGACACGGACTCTGATTCTTCCAGATCTGAAAGCGATGATGTCGCCTTAATCACAAGGTGATTCAAAAGCTTTCTAAAGAAGAGGCAAAATAACCATAAAAAGTGGAATAAAGGTAAAGGAAACAAAAATTTTAAGAGTTTTAATGATATGATTTTCTTTGAATGCAGGAAGCCAGAACATGTTAAAGCTAATTTCCTTACACTTAAGTCTCACCCAAGCAAGGAGAAGGGTGAGGAGAAACCCAAGTTTAGGAAGGACAAGAAAAGATTCCAAAAGGCATTGTGGACAGATTCTGCATCGGATTCATCTGAAACTGAACCTGAAGAGGAGACAACAAATTTATGCTTAATAGTAGAAGATCATCTTGATCAAGGTGACCAAGAAGAGGTTTGAGAACTAACCTATGAGCAACTCCTTGAAGTTTCTAAAAAAATTCATGCATCATATATGAAGCTTAAGAAAACTCATGCTAGTTTGAAATTAGAATTTTTAAATTTACAAAAAGTGCTTGAAATTCTTCTTAAAGATAATTCTATAATTAATACTAATCACATGGCTTTACTTGATGAGTTTGATGCATTAAACAAAAAACATGCTGATTTATCTGATACTCATAATTCTTTAAAATCATCCCATGCTGATTTAGAAAAATAATATAAAAAATTAGAAAATATAAAGCTTTTAAAAATAAAAAATCTTTATTTCATGCATCACATAAAAAGCATCATCATAGATTAGTGCATCATATTTGGTAGTTTTTTTTGTTGTTTATTTTTTTTTTTGTTGTTTTTACTTTATTTTTTATGCCTTAATTTATTTTCTTTTTCAAATTATTGTTGAATTGATATCTTATGCCTTGTTTTTATCTTTTAAAAAATTTTTAGTCAATGTTTTACATCTCTTAATTTGCTAAAGGGTAAAAACACTTTTGATTGTCTCTTTCTCTAACCTATTTTTGGTGGTAAAATTTTCCTTTCTAAACAAAAGTCTATATCAAATTAACAACTGGATTTTGCAATTGAGATATTTTCTACCTAGCTACAATAATCTAGCTTATATTTATAATAATCAAAATTTTTTTACTTCAAGATTTCTCGTTATCCTGTCAATGCATCTCTCATATAATTTTTTATTCTATTTTGTGGTTTGTTCTTTCCTATATTAGAGAGTGAGTTTTTTCTTCTCTAATATCTAGAAGATATAATCACAACTAAGAGTATTTAAAAGTTTTTGGAAAAGAATCTAGCTTGCAAAAAAAAAAAAAAAAAGTGGACTATAATGCCAAAAGCAAAAGATGTGCAATGACGCCAAATTGAATATATATATATATATATATATATATATATATATATATATATATATATATATATATATATATATATATATATATATATATATATATAGTGTATCAAAAATCAAAAGATGCTCAAAATGTGACATTCAATAGACAAGTGGCATAAAATGAGCCCATCAAAAAGCAAGCTATCTTCCTTTCTTCCAACTCTTAAAACTTCGAAGATTTCATGTATTACTTGAGATTTTTAAGGACTTGATTTTAAATTTCGCGATTATAACAAACTACTTTGATACATTATTCTATAAGATATTTTTTTGAAACTAAGTCTTGATTGGATCTCTTTTTCTTATCCAATTGATTTTTTTGAGTTAGGCCTTTTGATTTCAAAAGATGATTTTATCCTAAAAGAAGTCCGAGCTTAGGGTTAACATGATCAGATATTTTACCATTTTTTGGATTTTTGAGGTTGTTAACTCATTAACTAATAATTTTTTAAAATCAATCACATAGAGACTATATCATATTCATGCCTTTATTAAAAAAAAAACTTTGTTTCTTTGCTAGTTTTTATACCTTTTTCGTGTTTTATCATTGTTATTTTTAGTTAATTTTACTATTTTTGGGCCTTCTCTGATCATGTCCATCCATCCTCTGATTTCAAATTTTTGTCACATCGTTCTGAACGATATTTATATCGTCCTGGATGATCTGCTCATCTTTCTTCAAAAACTCCATCTATTGGATATTTTGGCTTTTTTGCTCTTCATCATCCTGGACGATCCATTATCGTCCTGGACAATATGATCGTCCTCTGTTAAAATCATCTTGATCATCCTGGTCGATACATTTTCATCCTGGATGATGTATTTATTGGTAATCGTCCCGTCCGATACACCTGTTTGTCCTGGACAATACACGTGTTAGCACATTTAAAATCTATAAATTCACACGGGACAATCCATTTTTGGACAATCGTCCTGGAGGATCCACTATTCGTCATGGATGATACACGTGGCATATGATTTAAAAAATTTTAAATTCGATCGGCACAATCCATTGTTGAGCATCATCTTGGACGAATCACATAATCGGCCTAGCTGATATGCTTTTTCAATGGTTGTCTGACCTGACTCTTCGGAATGATCTCATGTGTCTAATCATCCTGGATGATATCTGATCATCCCAGACGATCAGACCATCTTTTTTGACCAATCGTTCAGCCGTAATAATTGCACCGGATCGGCTTGGATGATCCTGCGATCATTTTGGACGATCCGACCGATTCTTTAAATTGAGGCCAAATTCAGCCATTTTTCTTCACACCTCTCCTTCCCTTTGCTTCCTTCCTCCTGTTCATTGCTTTTTATGCTAATGGCTGGCGACAAGCATTCTCGTCACATGTTTGGAAGCTCCTCGAGGGCCATGTTGGACCCTCAATTCGGGAGGCAGACGATCAGGCTGCCTATCACTGATACAAGATGTACATCATTACTCTCTCTCGATCAATCAATCCAATAGAACAAAGCCCAATCTTACTCTAGGGCACATTGCATATGTTCTAGAATCCAAATACAACCTTTAATATCCTACTCCTCCCGACCTTCAGCCACCCTTATACTCAAACAGTTCCTTCAACATCCTTTACGGTAGTCGTCTCCACCCAGGGGATGAGGAAGCTCAGGGGGCCGAGGAGGAGGAGGCTCCCGCTCCTAATCTTGCACCTGTTCCTCTCCGCTAGCACTCTCAGCTGAATTAGTTGGTGGAGAGATTTGATCAGTGGGAGACTCGCTTTGAGGCCTATGTTGCTGCACAGGAGAAGCAACATACTAAGGACATCATTTGCATGTAGCACCAGCATGACCAGGACATGGCCTGATTTGGATCTCAGTTTGTCACATTGACTAGTTACTTTCAGCCGCCACCACCACCACCTCCTCCGTCTGATGATCAGGATCCCTCATTTTTTTAATTTTTTATTATGTTGTTTTTTTGTAGTTTGTTTTTCTTATGATTGTTTTAGTTTATGTTCTGTTTTTTAGTTTCCTCATCCTTTTTGTGATGTTAAAAGGGGGAGTAGTCTGCTGTAACTTGTACTTTTGATTTTAGAATTTAGTTAACTGCTTTTTGTTACACACTATTTTCATTAGACTTCCATAACTGCTTAGATTTTTTTGGTTGTGTTTGCCATCATAAAAAAGGGAGATTTTTGCAAATCTGAGTTTATGGATTAGACTTTTGATGATGGCAAACATTCATAATTGTATGCGACTGCCCTGCCTACTAAATTTTTAGGTTCACAAGATCGAGTGCAACTCAAGCCAGCTCAAGATTGGGTAGATTAAGTTTGAGTCAGTTTGTATTTTTTTTCTTTCTTGAGTCCATTGTAAAAGTGATTCCTAATGCTAAGTAACCTTACAAACACACACTTGAGATTTTTTTTACTATTTTCTATTTTGAGTACATCATCCTAGACGATGTCAATATCAGTCAGGACGATCCGACTAAGAAAAGAAACCCTAATTAGGGCATCCTAGTTTAGACAGCCATAATTAAGCGCATCGTCTGGACGATCCTTGTATTGGCCAGAACGATATGCTCAAATAAGAAAGAATCAACTGTCAGATCTATTTAGGTAAGATTTATGTTTGGACATCAGCCAAGATGATCCATTACATCAGCCTGGATGATTTAATATAATTATGCCTAAGTTAATTTGGTAATTAAGAAAAGTAATTAATGCTTGATTGATAAGATCACATAGTCCTAGACGAACGCATGATTGTTTGGGACGATCAGTTCGAAAATCCTTGGTTGCTCCTAGATGATCAACATCGGCCAGCTCTTATTCCGATCGATGTTCTGGACGATTTTCGTCCGGGACGATCGTGCGATCGGCCCGGACGATCAAGCTAATTTTGGATCGTCTAGACCTCCTTTTCGAGAGATTTTCTGGCCAATAATCTATGATTTGAACTAATCATACAGGATGATATGTTATCATCCTGAATGATATGAACAAATTTCTTCTGTTCGTCCCAGATCGTCCTAGCTGATTAGGCTTAAATTGCACTGATCGTATAGGATGATATTTATTGTACTGGATGATAAAGTCGGCAAGTTGCAATTAATGAGCTATTCTGAAGCTCTTCTATTTAAGAGATCTTGTTCTTCACTTTGTAAGATCTTTTGCTGCTGTCTTGATCTGAGAGAGCCAAGAGGAGAGGGAGAGAGAGGGAGGAACTTATGAGGGGGAGTTTGTGAGAGGGATCACAAAGGTTGCTCCAAGCAAGGTTCCAAGGTGTCTTCTCTAATCTTCGTCCTTCATCCTTGGGGGTTCAAGGGAGGTCTTCTTCAGCAATTGGTCGAGGTTCTCTACCTGCTTTAGGAGGAAGCAAAAGGAGTTGGGTTCTCTGCCTTGCCGGGGTTGGCGGAAAAGAGTTTTTGTAAGGGCTCATCCGCCTTGCTGTGGGAGAAAAATGAGAGTCGCGTTTGTAGTGCAATACCCGGAGGTCGCCTCCGGGGAGTAGACGTTGGTCGAGTTGACCGAACCACTATAAATTCTCTGTGTTCTTTTTTTACTACGTTCCATATTTATTTTTTCGCACGTTGATTTCTTTGTGGTGATATTGGTTTGATTTTTATTTGTGCTTTGTTTAAGAAAATTTTTAAAATACCAATTCACCCCCCCCCCCCCTCTTAGTTAGTCTCGGGCTAGTTCTTATGGGCTTAACATCCCTAACAAACTTTCACATTCTTCTTAGAGCTGGCTTTCACATTCAAAAAATGCTTTGGTTATTAAGTTGAATGTTGAATTAAAGGATGTTAATGCTTTTTTAATTCATTATCAATCTTTATGGAATTCTTGGATGGTTCAACAATCTCAAGTTAGATGGTTGGCTAATAGTGATAATGATTTGGGGTTTCATTACTCCAAGATCTGTTGTAGGAATAATTATAAATTTATTATAGCTATTTCTTCTATTGTTGGTTTAATTTCTAATTTTAAGGATATTGCTAATGCTTTTATTCTTCATTATTCGATTCTTTTTAATTCTCCTAAGTCTTCTTTATCTTTTAATTTTGATATTCTGAGAGGTAATTTCATTCCTTCTATTGCAATTTCTGGTCTTATTACTCCTATTTCTCTAGAAGAAATTAAAAAAGTCATTTTTTCAGCATCTAATTCTACTCCTGGACTAGATGGTTACACTTTTGAGCTTTTTAAAAATGCTTGGGATATTGTTGGTCCTTCTTTTAGTAAAGCTATCTCGCATTATTTTTCCATTGGTTATATAAATAAAGTGGCTAAAGCTATGACTATTGCTCTTATTCATAAATGTTCATTCTTCTCAAATTTTTGATATTAGGCCTATCTCTTTATATAATATTTTTTTTACAAAATAGTGGCAAAATTTTTAGCTAATCGTATGCAATTTATTATGCCTATCATTATTCATCCAAGTCAATCTAATTTTATCAAAAAGAGGATTTTTCTCGGATAATACATTATTAGCTTCTAACATTTTGAGAAGTTTTAATTTTAACAAAATTAAATGCTTTTGTGCTATGTTGGATATTCAAAAAGCCTTTGATACGGTCTCTAGAGAATTTTTTGCTTCATAGAATGGCTCAAAAAGGTTTCTCGAATAAATTTATTAGTTGGATCAAGTGTTGTATAGAAGATACTTACTTTCCTATTAGTATTAATGGCTCTTTATAAGGGTTCTTTAACTCTTCTTCTAATTTGTGGCATGGGTGTCCTTTATCTCCTTACATATTTGTATTGTGATGGATGCTCTTTCAAATTTGTTAGATAATAGAATTTATGGTGATCTTTTTTAGGGCTTTAAAGTGGGAAATTCTTATATTTCTCATTTATTATAAACAGATGATGTGCTTATTTTTAGGAAGGCCATGGTTTGTAATGCCAAGAAGCTTCTAGATATTCTAGATTAATTTTTTAAATGATCTGGTCTTTATGTTATTCAGAATAAAATTATGGCTCTCTTTTCTAAAGATGTCTTGGAAAAAGATGGGTTATGTCAAGTATTGAAATTTTCTTATTCTTAGAATTATATTAAATATTTAGGTATCCCCATTTCTATTAGAAGGCTAAGTGCTGTTGAGTTTCAACTTTGTTTCAAAAGGTTATTGATTTATTATCTTGTTGGAAAGCTAAAATTCTTTCTTTTGCTGGAAGAGTGCAATTTCTAAAGTTTTATATTACAAACTATATTTCTTATTGGATTAGAAGCATGATTATTTCTAAATTATGTTCTAAGTTTATTAGGAAGAGTTGTTCTAACTTTCTTTTTCATGGCAATTTACATTCTAAGAAGAAGCATGTCATTGCTTGGAAAGATATTTGTAAGCCAAAATGTTATGGAGGATTAGGGATTCCATATCTTAATGCCGTTTATTTTTATTATAATTGTTCTCTGATTTGGAGAATTTTAAATGCTAAGAGCCTTTTGTCTCATTGGGTTAAAGATAATAATATTTCTCTGTGGAAGACGCCTTCTTATAAGGCATCTAGGTTTTGGAAACGTCTTTGTAAGCTTGCCCATTTTATTAAGGATAAAATCACCTTTATTATCACTATTGAAAATAATTTATCTCTCTACTGGGATCCTTGGTTGGATGGTCTTTTGATGCACAAATTAATTCATAATATAAATTCTTATTGGCATAATATTTTTGTTAAGGATGCAATCATGGGTGGCAATTGATCTTTACCGGTTTGTTTGAAGAATTTAAATGTTTCCATTGATATTCAAACCTCTTCGATTTCTAGTATTAAATGGGAGGGGGAGCTTCATCCAAAATTTAAGATTTTTTATCTGGCTTATTTTCATGGGTATGCTAAAGTTTATTGGTATAAATATATCTGGCATAAGTGGTATGCCTTAAGATACTCTTGTTATGCTTGGATGACTTTATTAAGCAGTCTTAAAACTGATGATATCCTTTCTAAAAAGGAATATTTTTTTATTCCTTCAGGTTTTGTTTTTTGCAATTATGCTTTAGAGTCTCATAATCATTTATTTTTTTAATGTAATTTCTCTTTTTCCTTCTTATCTTCTTTTATTCCTAGTCTCAATCATTTTTTTTAAACCTAATATGTTTTAAGTTTTAGAATTTATTAAAGAGCTTAATGTCCCTTGTAATGTTAGATATTATTACTTTTTAATTACTTGTTGTTCTTTATATTTTTTGTGGCGTGAAAGAAATGATAGGAGGTTTTCTGAGAACTACAGAAATTTGAATTATGTTTCCAGAATTATTCATCAGGTAGTTTTTGCTAAGATTTTGGTTTGGAAAACTTTTTCTGAGATTTTTAGTTTCTTGGTTTAATTTTGTTTGGGTTGGTTCTTTCGCTATTTTTGTTAATTGATTCATAATATGGATGGACATTAATAGCTTGTTTTTTTATCTTGTTTGTTTTATTTTTTGCACTTCTTTCTCTTCTTTGTTGGTTAGTGGTTGTGGTTGGGTTTTAGGCTGGCTGGTTGGGGAATTTTTTTCCTGGGTTTTGGCTGTTGGGCTGGTGTTCTTTTGTGGGTTTAGTATGTTGTTTATGTTATGATTACTGGTTATTTTTTTCTGGAGGTTTGGTTGTTGATTTGGTTGAGGTAGTTGCTTTTGTTCTTGGTTGGTTTTTGGTTTTTCTCTATCTTAGGTTCTTGCTGGGCTTCTATCTTGATCGTGGTTGTTGCTACTGGTTGGTTTTTGCTCCTTTCTCTATGTAGGGGCTTGTCTTTGTTGGACGGTTTGGTTCTTTATCTTTCTAGTTTAATTTTTGTCTTGTTTCTATTTATCTTCCATGTTTTTCTGTTTAAGGTAGAGGAGATTTGTTGAGCTTGGCTTTTTTGCTGGCAGGTGAAAGGATGCTTGCAAGGATTTGCTCATTCATCTTTCTGAAGCTGTTGGAAGGATTGTGGTCTTATATTTGGTGGATTCAGTCTGTGGATCCTATTATTGTTGCTAGATCATGGTTTACTTGCTTAGTTGCTTAAGTTGTTCTGGTTGTTGTTGATAGTCTGTGGTTTATTAGCTAGCTATTGTTGGCTCATTTTGAGAAAGGCAATTTTTTGGTGGAGGAACTTGTCCTTTATGAATGTTTGGTTGTAGTTTTTTACGGCGTATGTTATAATTACTATTGTGGGGGTTTCATTGGGTGGTATGGTTTCTAGTCTTTCTAATTTATTTATTTTTGGCTTGTTTCTATTTATCTTCCTTGATTTTCTGTTTCAGGTAGAGGAGATTATCCGAGCTTGGCTTTTTTGCTGGAAGGTGTGAGCATGCTTGCGTGGATTTGCTCATTTATCTTCTGAAGCTGCTGGAAGGATTGTGGTCTTATATTTCGTGGATTTTGTCTATGGATCCTATTGTTGTTGCTTGATCGTGGTTTACTTTTTCAGTTGCTTCGGTTGTTTTGGCTGTTGTTGCTAGTCTAAAGTTTATTGGATGGCTGTTGTTGGCTCTTTTTGAGAAAGGCATTTTTTTGGGTGGAGGGACTTGTCTTTTCTAGATGTTGTGGTTGTAGTTTTTTACTGCTTCTGTTATAATTACTGTTGTGGGGGTTGTTAGTTCTTTATTTATAGGGCTACTTTGTTTTTGTAGCTTTAGTTTTTTCTGGATTTTTGTAGGTTATGTTTTTTTTTGTAGTCTTAGCTTATTATTTTTCTCTTCATTGGGTTGTAAGTTTTTCTTGTTTTTCTTACTTCCTTTTGAGTTTTGTAACCTTTTTTATTCTTTAATGAAAATTGGGCATGTTTGCCCCTAATTTTCCTTTAAAAAAAAACATAGAAATACTTTGTTTTATAATATGTATTTACATACTTATTAAACTTTTTAAAAATCAACTCTTAAATATTTATGAAAAATATATTTGTATTAAAAATAAATAAATTGATATGAAGTAATATCAGATATTCATTTTTTTTTTTCATATTATTTTGAAGTATGATAGAATATTGCCAAGAAACTAAGGCTCCGTTTTGGATAGCTTTCTAAAGAGGCTTTATAATAAAAAATTTTTAGTTCAAGAAATTTTGTACTAAAAAATTGATTTAGAAAACAATATGAAAGCTATCACAAATGAAACATAAGTATACTATTTTGATATTTAAAAGTTATAAAAAAATTGCTCAAATTGGATAACATTTTAATTTACTTATTGTTAGTTTATAATCTTATTAATTAAAAAAAATATACATTTAATTATTTTTGCTTTCATCTCAATATATATAAGAATATCAAATTAATTTATTCTCATATAGCTACATGAGAATAAATTAATTTATTCTCATATAGCTATATAAGTTCGGGATATATGAAAATACATTATAATTATTTGTGCTTTCATCACAAATATAAGTTCTGGATGCATAAAAAATTGTGTTGCACTATAAGTTCTGGTTACATGCTTGTGAAATAAATATAAACAGAGCATTTTTTAAAGGGTTAGGATGTTGGTTTGAAAACTGTCCTTTAATCATTCAGGAATTTTAGTTTATAGAAAAAGTCTATTGCTACGATGTTTTCAAAGCAATCACCGGGGGTAGTGTACAATGCGGCCCATAAATTTTAATGCCTATAAATATAGATGTATGCGAGCTTAAGATTTTATTTGGGATGATTTTTTACTATTTTCTAAAGCATCCTTTTAATATGAATAATTTTTTGAAATTAAAAAATTTATAATTGATACATCATTCGAAAATTATCTTGATCAAACACTAATCTCAAGGCAAAAGCACTACAAAAATTAATTCGGAGATCATCTCAACGCCGATTTCATCAAACTTATAGTCAAACTGAGCGTCTCGGAAATATGAATCCAACGACACCAAATTCGACTCAATCCAAGCCCAAATGAGCCCAAATCGAGGACCCGAAACGCTATTAGAAGCTTTGTACCACTGTTTGAGTTACCAAACGGTTTCCAAATATGACGAGCTTATAGTTGAATCAAGCGGCTCGACGAGACGAGTCCAACGAGCTCAAGATCACTGAATTCCAAAATCAATAAGGCCTCCAAATGCCTGACGAACGGTCCATGATCAAGGGGTTCAATATCGGCCGTCCATCCAACCACTCCCTATTTACCCTTGATCTCTCACCTATTTACAAGCCATGCCACTCCAAAAAATCTATAAATAGACCCCTCATTTCTCTTGAAAAGTGGCTGAAGCAAGAAGAGAAGAAGAGAAGAGAAGGAAAAAGCTCCTCCGCGACCACCACTGGAGCTTCGTCGGACCACTGCCTGACGCCGGTTCTGCGCCGGACAACCACTTGAGGCCCCCACCTCCGCCGAACCACCGCCTGACGCCGGTTTTGCGCCGGACCACCACTTGAGGCCCCCACCTCCGCTGGACCACCGCCTGACGCTGTTGCTTCGCCAGACCACCACTTAAGGCCCTCACCTCCGCCGGACCACCGCCTGACGCCGTTGCTCCGCCGGACCACCACTTGAGGCCCTCACCTCCGCCGGACCACCGCTTGATGCCGTTGCTCCTCTGGACCACCACTTGAGATCCTCACCTCTTCTGGACCACCGCCTGATGCTGTTGCTCCGCCGGACCACCACTTAGGCCCTCACATTCGCCGAACCACCGCCAGACCCTGTTGCTCCGTCGGATCACCAATTAAGGCCCTCACCTCCGCCGGACCATCGTGTGACGCCGGTTCTTCCTCGGACCACCACTTGAGGCCCTCACCTCTACCGGATCATCGCCTGACGCCGTTGCTCTATCGGACCACCACTTGAGGCCCTCACCTCTGCCGGACCACTGCTTGACGTTGTTGCACCGCCGGACTACTACTTAAGGCCCTCACCTCCGCCAGACCACCACTTGACGCCGTTGGTCTGCCAGACCACCACTTAAGGGCCTCACCTTCGTCGAACCACCGCGTGATGTTGTTGCTCAGTCGGGCCACCACGTGACGCTGTTGCTCAGTCGGACCACCACTTAGGGTCCTCACCTCCGCAGGACCACCACCTGACACCGTTGCTCCACCGAAACACCACTTGAGGCTCTCACATCTGCTGAACCGCCACTTGAGGCCCTTTGCTCCACCAAAACATCACCTAAGGCCCAAACTTCCATCGGACCACCACCTGAGGCCCAGTCTTCTGTTGGGCCACCACCAGACGCCCAGAGTTCTACCAAAGTACTGCCCTACTACAATGGTCTTTCTGACCTTGGTCTCCTGCAAATTATTGGCCTTCCGACCTCTATCTCCAGACGATGGTTTTTCTGACCCCTATCTCCTGCCGACTACGGTCCTTCTGACCTCCGTCACCTACTATGGTCCTTCCGACCTCCATCAACAGACTACGATCTTTCGGACCCCTATCTCCTACTGACTACGGTCCTTCTAACCTCTATCACCTACTATGATCCTTCCGACCTACATCGCTAGACAAAGATCTTTCCGACCTCTGTCTCCTGTCGATTACGGCCCTTCCAACCAAGCAACATGTCTATGTTGATTATTGTAACTCCCACCATATAATGTGCTCTATATGACGTACATTTGCAAAGGCCTTCTCCCTAAGAAGGGCCTCATTTGTAATCGACTACAAGTACTAGTGGATTCATTCAAATTGGACCAAGCCCGTGGTTTTTCCCCTTTTTCAGGGGTTTTCACGTAAAAAACTCTTGTGTCTATATATTTCTCTACCACCGCGAATACTCCAGGATGCGAATAATAATGAAAATCTATTTTAGAAAGTTGTAAGAAAGCTGTTCCAAATGAAGCCTGAGATGTATTGCTTCATAAAGTAGCTTTCTAGTACAAAGATATTTGGTTCAAAAAATTTTTGTTTGTTGCAGGCTACAATATACCCGGCAATAGAGTTAGCAATTTTCATCTCAGTGTTGTATACATATCCCGCACACAAATAGTGAATTTATTAACACAACATTTTTTACGTGGGAAACCCTGAAAAGGGGAAAAATCACGGGGTCACGCCCAGTTGAAATGATTCCACTAGTATTTGAATGGATTACAAATAACCAACTAGTCCTATTGAGGACGACCAAATTACAATAATCAATCATTTGGTTAAAATCTAGCGATGAGTGGAGATCGAATGGACATCCGACAATGTTTGGTGGTCGGACAGAAATCCGGCGTCAGTTGGCGTCCTGGCGGCAGAAGTCTGGTGTCATTCGGTGGCCGGGCAAATGCCTGTTGTTAGTCACTTCCCGGGTGGAAGTCTGGCATCAATTGGTGGCTGGGTGGAAGTTCGGCCTTAGTTGGTGGCCGGGCGGAAGTTCAGTGGTGGTCGAGGAGTGGTGGCAAAAGAACTCTAGTTTCTCACCCTTTCTTTTCTTCCTTCTCTTCCTTATATATCCCCTTCCATGACGAATGAGAGATCTATTTGTAATTTTCTGAGAGTGTCATGACCAATAAATAAGAAGGAGAGCAAGGGTAACTTGGGAGTGTTTTGAATGCACGGCTGATGTTGATTCACCTGATCGTGGATTGTTTACTAAGCATTTAAATGACTTAATAATATTAGAATTTGATGATCTTGAGCTCGTTGGATTTGTCCCGTTAAGACGCTAGATTCGACTATAAGAATGTTACTTTTGGAAATCATTTGATCACCCAACTTATGGTTTAAACTTTTCAAATGCAATTCAGATCTTCGATCTAGACCCAATTCGGCTCGGATTGAGTTGAATTTGGTGTTGTTGGGTTTGTATTTTTGAGTCGTTCAGTTTGACTATAAGTTTTCTTAAATCAGAGTTCAGATGTCCCCATATTTAATTTCAAAAGTTTCCAACTTGATTTTGCCTCAAGATTAATGCTTGATCAAGATAACTTTTTTATGATATATTAGTTGCCCCCTATTTTCAGACATCGAAGCTTGCAGAGTTTGAAAATATAAGTCATATCATTTTAAATTGTTTGAATTGTAAAATTATAATTTCAAAAAATTATGAGGGTTGCGACTACTCCCTTGACATCAATGTGGGCCTCCCCTCGGGGTTGTGAATTAAGTAAACTACCTTTAATTATAAATTGAGCATGTTCTGAAGTTAACATATCGATTGGAGCAAAAACAATTGAGAAATTATGCTCCAAAACATTTGCAATTGCTCAAAATTGATTATAGAAGCTTTGTTGAGCTCTAAAAATTCTAAAATTGGATCTGGAATATCAAAAAATGATTTCGGGGACCTAATAAATGTTCTATTTGGACTGTCTTGCTCGAAAATTAGGCACAAATGTACATAGATGACCGAACTGATCGGTCAGCCAGCAGCCAGCGCGGGCACTGGTACGTCATTTTAGATGCGCCCTTTGGGGAGTACGATCTGAGTAGAGCAGCCGGTTTTAAAACCAGCTGCAATTATCTGTTTTGCGTGCACCACCCTTTTTTCGCGTGGGTGGTAGGCACAGTGCCGCCCGCTTCTTTATTTTTTTTTAGAATTTCAAAAAATGTCAAAATGAGGCCCAAAAATTTCAAAAAAATTTAAACACTTATGCAGGCAAATCCACCCCCCCCCCCTCCCCAATTTTTGAACTATTTTCCACCTTTTTTATCCTATAAATCCCCCCTTAGGTAGGAGAGAAATTGCTCATTTTTTCTCATTTCTCTTTCTAACTTTCTTGCATTTGATGCCTTCCATAGTCTTGAATAGGTGCCATCTTCTATCAAGTAGAAGTTCCCCTCTCTTGTGTAGAAGTTAGAATTTTAACCTTTCCTTACCTTTATTCCCCATTTTTCTTCTTACTCTAGAGGCTTTCCATTATTTTTAATCGGTGATATCTCTAATCCAAATTTAGTGTTCCTTAGTAGTGAAGAAGCTCAAATAGGTGATCACACCTCCACCAAAATTACCCTGGCTAAAGGAGACTATCCTGTTGTCCAACATGAATGTAAAAAGAAGCCTCACAAGGTGGCAAAGGCGGATCATGTTGCCTCCACTATAACCAGCTACTCTTTAATCATTTTTAGGAAGAGTTTTTATTTTCGTAATGATCTTGTGGTAAAGGTGCCTGAAAAGTTAGATCGTGCATGTTCTCCTCCAAAATTTTTGACTATTTATGAGTTCAGTTTACGAGCAAGACTACGATTTCTACCTCTGTCGGTGTTGATTGATATTCCAGTGACAAATAGAGTGAGCTTATCCTAGTTTTTTGTAGAGTCATGTCGATCATAATGCGATTTATCATATTTTTTTAGAGATCGTGGTGCAATATTATCTCTAGAGTACCTTTCTTGGACGGATTGACTTACTTGTGATACACTAGGTCATATCACTTTCAAATCCAAGTGGTTGTATATTCTCACTGGAGACCCATCAAAGAGTTGGATTAATAGATTTTTCTTCATGCAGAATGAATGGAATTTATTGGAGAGATGGGGAAAGTTGAAGGATTTACCCTTTTTCCCTTCATGTTGGAGCAGAAGATTTATTAAAGATGCTTAACCTTCATGATTTAGGCACCATTCAGTATGAGATACATTATTTGAGTAAATATATAGATGAGGAGTATTTATTCATGGTGGGACTATGTACTTAGGTAGAGAGATCTCATGCACATATGCTAAAGAAGTTGGCCAATGTCTCAGAGATATTTGTCCACACTTCAAAGGTTCCCCCTAAACATTTAGTGGATGATAGTGATCCACAGACATCTAAGAAGAAAAGGGTGGAAGAGATTTTGATTGTTAATAATAAAGGTCACTGTTCTTCTCCATCCAAGTTACACATTTCAGAAGATGTTTTGAAACATCAATATATTAAATGTAGATGAGTTGATGAACTAATGAGTTCACAGTTTCTTTTTTTGTTTTTCTTTTTACACTTTATAAGGATATATCCCTTACAAACTTCTACTAATTATTTTAGTTGCTGCAACATATGGATCTTGAAATTGAATTAACTAAGACCTTGAATGATTTGAATAATGAGTTTGTGAAGATAAAATATCTTCAAGGAGAATACAAGAAGAAGTATGATGGTAAGATCAGGGAGATGAAGTAGAGGAGCAGCTAGCAGAGTACAGAGCAGAATTGGTTACTATAACAATTTCAACTTCTTTATAGAATCAACAGATGGATCACATTTATATTGAGTTGATGATACACAGACATCTATTAATTAGCATGTGAAAGATCAATAGATCCTTGAGGAGAAGATAATAGCAATTAAAAATGAGAATAATAGGTCTCAGAGTCTATTGTCTAAAAAAGAAGCCAAGTCTAAATCAGAACCTTCATCTTCCAGAGTCATAGAAAAATTTGAGAAGTCTGTTTCCTTCAAGATGATGATTTAGGATCATGTTTAAGAAACTCGTGATCATATATATGATGTGGAGGTGAAGGATGTAGAGTTGGAGTGTATGGAGGAAGGTTTTATTCGAGGTTTTCTGAAAGGAGTATATCTGGTGCAGCACAAGATTGGAGTGTTGACATCATTTTTATATCTCAAATCCCTTGAGAGTTCAAACCTATTCAAATAATCAATCAACAAACTTATCGATTAACTTTCAATCAATATCCAATCAACATCTAATCAACCTACATACATCTAATCTTCAATCAAATACCTGCATTCAACCCATCAATGATCATAATCTTCATTTAAATTCCCTCAAGCACTCCTTCTAATTAAATAGCCTGACTCATCACCTTAGCTAATTCACTTGTCGACTAGATTAACTTGACCTAAACTTGGTCAAACCAGACCCAATTGATCAAATCATTGCAAGTGATTCAATCAAGACACCATTGAGCACTCAATCAAGACACCGTTGAGCACTCAAAACTATTCCATCACATGATCTAATCTCTCTAAACTAAACATCATGAGTTGACTTAGCCAACTCCCCCGAGCATTGGTCAAACTATATCACATAGAGACTCCTTTTCTTATGCATTAAATTCACATTCCCAAACCTCTCATACTCTGTCAAATCTATACCTAAACATCACCTACACTATATTATATCAACTTTGCTTAAGGTTGACTGGTCAAACCGATCAACTTAAGCTTTAAAGACCCATCTTCATGATCAAACCTATGGACCCGACCTCCTTGCTTAAAGCTAGACCTATGCTTAAGTCCAAATGACTCGGCACCACACATAAATTCCACCTCAGCTCTGTTGACTCCTTTGACCGGTCAAAATGTCAACATATGCTCAAACGAGCTTATATAGTCAACCCGACCAAATTAACTCATGCAGCTCATAATAGGCCTGTCCAGCCCATGGAGATCATTTTAGAAATTCCCCTGGTCTTAGCTTAACCCAACCCAGCCTTTGGTTTGGCCCCCAGCTCAACCCAATGGCTCAAAACACTCTCCATGATCAACACTTTCAAATCAAGTGCTCCCTCCAAAATAGATCAATCCAGTCATTCAAATACATTCTAGAATGTTCTTAGAGTTCATCTAGACTGATCCCAGCCGCTTATTTTGTCCCTAGATCAGTTTAACCGAGTTTTGGTCCCTCCCCACTTGAAAACAAACTCTTGGCACTCCCAACTCATACAGTCCTCTCCCTCTGCTCCCTAATGACCTGGGCCAGCTGTCAAACATCTAAGACTCATTCCTGATCCATCCCAGCCCTCCATTTTCCCTCCAAATCGTTGAATAGGGTAAGAGGGACGGGATCACTTAGGCTAAGCTATCTCTCACTGCAGTCACCCCCAGAGCTCTGAGCATTTTCGTTATCATTTCTCTGAGCTTCCTCCACATCCTGAGCCATCCCCGACGTTTGGAGCAAGTCGGAGAGGAGATCGAAACCGAGCCGAGAGAGTGTTCATCCAAAATACTCTATCTCCCTGTAGAAGCTTCCTCGGGGATTAAAGTCTTCAAGGGAACAACACGTGGACAATCCACAAATTCAACCGTGATTAAATCGATCAAATCCATCCATTATACCGAGGTAAATCTCTAACCCTAGGATTTTTTCTAGGTTTTTAAATAACTTTGATTACATTGCATCAAATGGCTTAAAATTAAATCCCCACTACTCCTTAGACTTTGCCAAGACTCTGTTTAAAATATCAAATCATTTCGTTAAGTAGTTTATGAAAACAAGATAAAAAATGATCCTAGGGTTCTCGATTTTGACAGAGGAGGAAGACAAGTCGCTAGCCATTGGATCCGTTCTTTTGAGATCAACGGTTGAGATTAGACCTGACTTATACCTCGTTCCAATCTCTTAAAGCCCCGATTAGCCAGATCCCCATCCGGCTAGATCTACACCGTTGATCCAAACCGTGGGATCTAAGGTGATAGTGCAATCAAACTGAATCAAGCTTGATACCGCGGGTTTAATCTTGACCGTCAGATTAACACATCATTAGATCCGATGGTTTATAGTTCCATCGAGCTGGATAAGTGGAGGGCCCTGCGTGACCGCCGCCGTCCACACGGCGGAATCCGCTATCGACGCGTGTCTGGTCAGCGCCGCCGTTTTGACCAGACTATTAAAATCCTAAAATAATCCAGAAAATACTCAGAACTTCAAAATAGCATAAGAATTTGAATTCTTATCCATTTTTGGAGTTCTTAAGCTTGTTTTGTTTGTATTGTTAATTACAATATTTTTAAAATAATTAAAAATTATATTGATTAATATTTTTTAATAATTTCAATAATACATAAAACCTTATTTTATTTTTAAATAAAAATATATATCTTATTTTGGGCTGAAACTTTGCAGAGGTATTCCAGGTTCTAAGACTAATCTTCTATAATTTTCTCAAAGCCATTTGTAGCAATTTCTTTTATTTTGTGAGTTTACAAAAACCTAGGTCAAAATTCGATTTAGATTTTTGGAAATTCACAAATAATCCAAATTAAATCCAATTCAAGCATATTAGCGTCCTATGGAGTCAGTAGGAGTCTCTCTCTTACTGATAAGTAGACTTGGTTTATTAATTAAGTATGATTCTATAAAGATATACTTGTTTTAGAATATTAGATTATATATGTATATAGTTATCTATATACATATATAATCATCAAATCATACATAATTAAGATATAAAATTGAGTGGGAATATACTTAGAGTGGTCTCTTTCATCTCTAAATATTTTCAACTCAATTTGATATAGCCATATCTCCATAATAAATTATTAGGTTCATAGATCATGTTATGGTCCATGGTCTAATAATTTACCATGAACAATTCCATAGAACATTAGGATCACTTCTCTTTATTTGCTCATGATTGGTTTGGTGTGTTTATAATTAGTGTTTAAAGGGTTAGAAGAACATGATTTTCCACCCTATAACCTAGTGACACTAAGGACAATAATTAAGGATAGTGTCTTAGTTTACTTAGATCAATTTAGGACAAACTACACATATCCTTTTTGGGATAAAACATAAACATAGAAAAAATAGTGTCATATACCTCTTGATCAAATTCACCTTGATTGGACGTTAATGAATCTTATAACAACTAGTAGATTTAGGTGACCCTTCTTTAAGGGTCTTAATTTTCTATAAACACAAATAAATCCAAATAAATCAAATAAAATGCATAAAAATATGAAATAAGCTTCTTTTAACTTCAATCAACTCTAAATCAAGTCTACAATCATATAAAATTTAAATTAAAATCTAAACTTCACTAAACAATAATTAACCCTTAATCAACACTTAATCACCCTTAAATAAACTTTAACTAAATAAATCACAATAATCTAAATAAAAATATTTAAAAATTCAAATTAATTCTAAAAAACTCTAAACTAACTAAATAATCAATTAAAAATTAATATGAACATAAAACCCATTTAAACTCTTACTAAAATCCTTAAATCCCTTAAATAACATAAATTAAATAAATGCTTTAAAATTCATTTAAAATTCAAATAAATATAAAAAATTTAAAATAAACTCATTTAAAATCAAACACAACTAGAAATATATTAATTTTTAATTTTAAATAATTTTCTAATAATAAATCCATTAATAATTCACTAATTAAATAATTCGTTTAATAATTAATTAAAAAAACTAAATAATTCTAAAATTCATAAAAATTTAAATAATACTAAATAAAAATTAAATAATAATCATGTAATTTAAAAAATGAAATTATAAATAATGTTTAAATATTAATTCATTAAATAACTCGTTCTTTATAAATAAATAATTAAATAATATTTAAATCCTAAAATTCACTTAAATCAAATAAAATTCAGAGATTAATATATTCAATTTAAATAATTTTTTTAATAATTTTCTAATTTAAGTTTATTAATAAATCTTTTATTCTTAATTAAATCATTAAAAATTCAACAAATGATTAAAAATTCTAAATATTACAATAAAATTCATTAAAAATTAAATTAAATTTTAATTCATTTAAACTAAATTAATTTGATAATTTGATTGGTTAAATTTTATTTTAATCAATCAAATTTGATTATTAGTTTAGATTAAGTGGATTAAGGCCTTTATGCCTAAAGCTTGATTCCTTGGAGAGGGCTTTAGGCATTTTTGATTTAAAGGGCCTTTAATACATCTAAATAACCAAAAGATCTCCTATGTATTGTGCACAACTCCTTTTAGGAAGGTGCTAATACATTTGGATTTGGAGATCTTCAAACCCTTAATAATATACTGACCTTATACGACGTACTAGATTCCTTCGGGAGGGTACGTGCTATTGCATTGCAAGGTCCCTTTCTCTCTTCTAATAAAATTTTGAGGACTCTTAGATGCACACTTATCTTCTTTATAAGACGAGTGTTCATTCTGAAAGTTTTAGGATTTATAAATTGATAACTTCCTACACTTAGGGAGTTATCAATCTATAAGTTTTTTAAAACTAAACCAAATAACTTTAACATCTAAAAGTGGAATAATGTAAAATTTAAATACACTCTATTTAAAATTCAATTAAATTCCCATTTGGCCTTTTAATAAATAAACTCTAATAATACACGCAATTCAAACATAAATTCCTATAGGACCTATCCAAGCCACACGACCTCTTTCACACACTTAGATGTTTTCTAGGATAACCAACTTTAGCCTCAGCTAGGCCGGTGGATTATTGTGGTTTGATTGCAGGTGTCTTGCCTAGAGGGCACCTATGTTTGTTTGCTTATTTTCCTGCAAAATTATAGCATGCATATTTATTTTTTGTCAGTGCACCAGAGAGCGGAGTGAATAAGTGATCGAGAGCCGTGCACTTTACTTTTCAGTCTTTACTTTCCTGCATTTATAATTGTTCACAATGCACTCATAACATGCATAATTATATAAGTGCTTTACTCTACTACTTTTACTTACCTGTAAAGTAGAATGTTTCTAGGATCCGATGTACTTATAAAGAGAAATGTAAATTTTATTCTTTCTAGATTATTGTATATAGATTGAGTCTGTAAAGTGTCTCGAGTCTGTAAAAGGATTAAAAGTAATTTCTTATACACATACAGATGGGGCTGCAAAAAGTAATATCCTCCACCAAGAGGATATTCCTTTTTGGAATTCTATAGAAGACTTAGAGCTTGAAGACCATAAGCAATTACATCTAATCCTACTCTCTTATAGGCTTAGAACCCAGATTTATTGTTGGTGGAGCCTGGCCACCTTTACTTTACTGTAGACCATGGGATGTAACTTATAAATTTGATATTAATAAAATCAGCTCTTTCATATATACAACTATTCATGCATTATCAGCATACGAGTAGATTTTCAGTTTTTGTAAGCATATTCTACTGCATTCAATTTAAAATTCTTTAATCATTCCTTGATTCATAGGATAGAGCTACCTTAAATCCTGCATTCATCAATGAATTGTTGTGATTAGGATTGTTAGCTGGCAGCCCACTCTAGGCAGGTTGTAAGTCCAGAATGTATACACTCTTTCTCAGCACATTCTCTCCTCTAATCAATTATAACTCTTCCAAATTAAGTGTTAAAGTTTATAATCTAAAGCCTGAGTATAAAAATTTAAATTAGCCCAAATATTTAGTTAAATTTTTATATAATTTTAAAATTAATTAGTCTTCATTTAAATCGAGAGTATTCTCTTAGGAGATGTAATTAACTATAGGGGCTTGCCCCTATAGGAAGTCTAGATCCCAGAATAATCTAAACCCTAATTAGTTGTTAACAAGATGAATGTATTTATTTGTTTTATATGTTTGAAGCTTCATATTATAATTCTGTTATTTTTTTGTTATATTTGTGCAAATTAAAGTGTCATTACTACATAAATTATATATTTTTTAATATAATTAGTATTTATTAGTCGTCTGGTCGGTTGAACTATCAAATTGTCAACCCCATCTTTCGATTAGTTGTCCAATTTGAATTTCATGACCATGCTTTTAGCATATGACTTGCAAGTTATAAGAGCTTCATAGCTTCCCACATGAAGGGGGGCTAAGGGACTTATACCTTTTGCTAGAGATTGGAGAGAGCTTTGGCGCTTTAAGGGTCTAGAGCTCCACCAAAGCAGCAGCACCGGCCAATTTCTGTCGACCGAAGCCAGACCACCACCTAGTCGTTGACCATCGTTAAAGAACCGCTCGGCCACCGAACTGCTGCTGGACTTCCGCTTAACTATCATCAGATCACCACCCAACTGCCACCAGCTTCTCAACAGCTGATCATCGTTGGACCACCATTGACAGACGACTACGGTCCCTCCAACCACAATCACCCGCTGGCTACGATCCCCCCGATAACCAGCACCATCAACTTCAGTCCTTCTGAACACCATCGTCTGCCAACTACGGTTCCTCCGGCCACTGTTGTCTACCGACTTTGATCCCTCTGACTTCTATTTCCCACTAACTGAGATCATATGGTCCCTCTAACCTCCGTCACCCACCGATTATAGTCCCTACGACCATCGTCTCTTGCCGACTATGATCCCTCCAACCATTATTTCCCATTGACTACTGTCTGATCACCGTCGCCCATCAACTATAGTTCCTTTGACCTCCGTTGCCCACCGACTACAGTCCCTCCGGCTATTGTTTCCCACTCGCTACTATCTGTCTAACCACTGTCGCCCGTCAACTACGATTCATCTAACCTCTGTCGCCTGCCGACTACAATCCATCCAACCTCTGTCACCTGCCGAATACAATCCTCCTGACCTCCATCACCCGTCGAATACGGTTGCTCCGACCATCGTCGCTCGTTGACTACGGTCCCTTCGACCACCGTCATTCGCCGATTACGATCTCTTTGACCTCTGTCACAGACCGACTATGGTCCCTCTGACCTTTGTTGTTCTGCCCACCAAATGAATATGCTCACACTCTCTTGAGAATAAACTCTCATATCACTAGATTCTTCCAACATCAAATATATAATGTGCTTTATATGATATATTAAGCCAAGGCCTTCCCTCCGAAGAAGGGTACCATTTGTAATTGACTGTAAACACTAGTGGAATCATTTTAAATGGGCCAGGGCCTGTGATTTTTCCCCTTTTCAGGGTTTTTTTTATAAAATCTCGGTATCCCTTATGACTCTTGCACCCCTCTCTCTTTATCTGTACGTGTGCTGGATTTTCATTTAAAATTAAGACATTAAGCTCTTTATCTCTCCACCGTCTCTTATGTTACAGTCTGCAACAAGTCATTTTCTTCTATTGTGTCTTATTAAGAGGCAATTTCACATTTAAATCTAAAAAAAGTTTATTTTAATACTTTTTTAATCAATTCTTTTTAGTCTACCTCTTAACTTTTTTAACATATGTCGAACCTAATGCATCTACTATTTTAACAAGATCATCAAAATGACAATATTTTAGGAATAATTTAGTTAGGGTGTCAAAACTGATTGACGGGTCAAGTTCTGGTCTGACCTAAAATTCATTTCAACCAACTTGAACCTAATGCATTTAATAAACATATCAAAAAAATCAAACCAAATATGACCCGTTAACTTGTTTTGATTAAAAAAATACTATAACTTATTAACTATAAAATTTAAGATATTTGATAAAATATAAAAAGATTTTACCAACATGTAAAAAAATTAAGAAACAAATATTAAATGTGTTATTTTTAAGTCAAAAGGAAGTTTATAAGTCAATTTAAATCTAACCCATTTAATAAATAATTAAAAAACTAAACTCAAATTTGATCTATTTATTAAACGGAAAAACTAGAATTT
Source organism: Dendrobium officinale (assembly GCA_019514585.1). Lineage (NCBI taxonomy): Eukaryota > Viridiplantae > Streptophyta > Magnoliopsida > Asparagales > Orchidaceae > Dendrobium > Dendrobium officinale. Next base: position 45,132,202 of record CM033684.1, read on the forward strand.
GAAAATTTTTTTATCAGTGGGTTTATGACGTTGTAAAAAAAACCAAATAAGTAAAAGAAAGTGCAACTAAATAGTTAGAGGGTAGTTTGGTCCTTAAAAATGGATGTTACTCATACATCCAGCCTGGAAGGTATTTTCGTCCATATAAGAACTGGTTCTGACGCGGTATTGAACTAGGATGGTTTTCCGTCCAGGTTAAGAGACGGCCCGCGTTCTAGCTGTGGTAGTTGGTACTGAAAGCTCTGTTTTGACCCGTGCGGCAGATCTAGTGCTAATGCGGCTGCCAACTCATACGCTGAATCTAGACGCATCGCCGGCCACATGCCTCCCATTAATCTAGATCGTCACGTGCTCCTTGTACGCTTCACTTAAACGCATTAAAAATTTAAATATTTAAAATAATATATATATATATATATATATATATATATATATATATATATATATATATATATATATATATATATATATATATATATATATATATATATATATATATATATAATAATATTTATTATATAATACTTCAATATTTAAATCACATCAAAAAATAAGATGTATTAAAAATATATGTAATTAAAAAAAAAACTAATATTTATAATATTTATTATATAATTATATGATTTATGTATTATAATATATAACAGTCTAAATGCATATAATACATATTCATTTGACATATAAGACATATTAATCTTTACAAACAACACAAAATTCATCTTAATAATCTTATTAAGCATCTCAATAAGACAAATCTAACAAATTTAAGATTGCTTAATTTTGATAACACTAAGGAACATCAATACTAAATAAATACTTTATGATCAATAAAGTATTTATGAGATCATCTAATAAAATGCTTCAAAATTTTCTATATTTATGAGACATATTGTTGCAAAAAATCTATAAATAATTTCATACTCTCAACATAAAAGGGGACCTTGATATTGGTTATTGGACTTTTTAGCTCGATACAAGAAAGCTTAGGGCTACTCAGTGCCAGGGCTACAACGGTAATTTCAGTCATGGGTTGTTAATGAGAAATGTATGCTAGCATACATCGGACCGTTCCTGGCCTCTATTTCGGCGCTCCGATATAAAAGCCACTTCTCGGTTCGCTCGTCTCGTAGCCTTCTCGCCTTTGTTATCCTTCTCCTTCCGTCTAACACGCCGCCGTGTCCTCGGAGGCTTCGGTTTTCTTTTTATCTGCTGATTCGAGGGCTTTTAGGGCTCGGATTGGTCGCAGGGGAGGAAGAAGAAGCTTCCATAGCGCGGAGATTAGAATTTATCTTAGCGTTAGGGACAAGTTAGGTAATAAACACCATCCATTGCTCTTCTGTTTCTCATGTATGCATCAAAATTAACTTTTCATGTTATCCCTGATCGGTTTGTTTTGAAGTAATCGTAATCTTCTCTGATTTTGAATACTGCTTAATGGAGGGTGTTTTTTTTTCAATTTTTATTTCGTTTTTTATTACCAAATTTAGGAATATGTGGTGATTTTTCCTTGGAACATGGTCTTTTTGGGGGAAATTTGTTAATTTTTGGATCTATTGTAAACGATGAGGACGAATATGATTTGCTGGACCAATTTGAAATTAGCGAGGTTCTAATGGCATGGCCATTTGTTGAAGGGTTATCTAATAGATTAATTAAACTTGAAGTATATTACCTTTTTGATTTTTCTTAGCTTTGCTAACGAGTGCCCATTAAGCAGGAATCATCCAACTATTCATAGAATTCGATGATGCTTAATTAAAATATTAATATCTTTTTGTTGACTTTCCTTATGATTTATGATGAATTTTGTTCTCCAAGTTGTTTTTTGCGCTCGTCTTGTTGTAAATATTTACATTTATTCGTAAATTAAGCTCCAGCTCTCAGATTCCACAAGAAATTACCTTTTTGTAAAGCTGCATTATAGCTTTAGTCAGCTATGGTTATTGCTCAGCCCAATCTTTAGTGCCTTCTTTTGTCATATTTTTAATGTCTGAATTACTGATGATATGTGTTCATGCTTGTTCTTTTCCTCTTTTTTTTTTCCCTTAACTAATAATATGAAACATTGCTTATTATCCCTTAATATTTTTTCTGCAGAGAAAGAACATAAAATATGGTTTTGTGGGTTTTTGGTTATGGATCGTTGGTTTGGAATCCTGGTTTCAATTTTGATGAGAAGGTTATAGGCTTCATCAAGGACTACAAACGTGTATTTGATCTTGGTAAGCAATTTTTTTAGAAAGTCATCTCCCGTATTAGCATGCAGTGATTGTAAGAAACTAATGGAAACTTTTTTGTCGGCCAGCATGCATAGACCATAGAGGTACACCAGAGCATCCAGCAAGAACCTGCACATTGGAGTATAAGGAAGGAGCAGTTTGTGTAAGAAGATCCTAATCCTTTCTTGCATTTCATATCCAAGTCTTTTGCTGTAGTTTCCTACTTATTTGCTTGCTATAATTGTTTATCCAACACCAAAAATTCAAGTTCTTGAGAGACACATTTGTGAATTTGTATGCATCAAATGCCATGGATAATGCCTTTATTGTCTTGTGGCTAGTTATACATATTTATAAAGTTTGTTTAGTTTCAATTATACTTCGAATTTTTTATTATTTAGAGATAAAAGTGTCTCAAACAAGTCTGAGTGGTCACATTTTTTTTCTTTTAGAAATAAGAATTAACTGCAATGTATTGCTTGGAGTTTGGTGCTATTTTTTGGTGAATTTCTTTTGTCTTCCTCAGATTTAGCAATGGAATTATTAAAATAAATTAGTTCTTGGCATGTATTAACTTTCAAAGGGATGAAATGTAGCTTATTAGTAATCCTTCCACTAGCTATGTACATACGTGTGAGGATCAGTGGAAATGAAGCTCTCATGTGAATTAAACATAGGTTTAATACACCCACCTGCCCTGAACAGCCTACTTGAACCCCATACCTACCTCTTTTATTTTACATATTATGTCTCGAAGTAATTGTGGATTCCTTTTATTCCATTTACATTTTATTTTATGATTTGAAAGAAAATTAATTTCAAAATTAATTCCTCTCTTGCTACGCATCTAACATGAAATAAGAAGTCCTGATAACTTGCTCCACTTTTGATTTTGAAATCTTCAAACACATGGAATTCCATCTATTCTTATTAAACATTAAAGTAAAAAGGAAAAAAATTCAATTTTGAATAATGAGAGATATTACAAGAAATTATTTTTTTCCTAATTTTCTTGTGTAACAAGTTGTTGCTTACTTGACAGTGGGGTGTTGCGTATTGTGTCAAAGGCGGGTTTGAGAAAGAAAGAGAAGCAATGAAGGTAAGGCGCATGTGATACTTGTTATGGTGATCTTTTGCATGATTTAACTTAGAATTAATCTTATATTAGGCATAATTCTAATGAAAGTCTCTTACGTTATGTATATTCCAGTATCTAGAGAGGAGGGAGTGTGAGTATGACAAGAAAGCATCAGTCAACTTCTACAAGGTTAGTTGAAGTTCATTTGTTGCCTCTTGCACAAAAGCTCTAGAGATCTTTATTTTTCAATTGATACCTTCCCTCTACTCTTCTGACGCCTTCAATATATTATTGTTTTATTCAGGAAGGAGATGATCTTCAACCGGCTGTGACTGGTGTAACATTGTAAGAAGCCATACGTTTCCTTGTATACTGAATATTGAATATTTTCATTTTGAACTTTATCGATTAGGAATTATGTCATCCTATAAAATTTTTTCCAATTTTTGATCTTAAACTAATATTTAGTTACTGTCTGTACAGATTTATTTCCACTCCGGATAAACTAGCCAATAGATATTACCTAGGCCCAGCTCCTTTGAACGAAATGGCAAGGTGAACCAAAATGTTTTATTCGTCATCTAATATTTATCGTTAATTTTGCCCTTTTGAGCTTATTTTTGTTGCTTCGTCCATTTTTCAGGACAATTGCTACTGCAAATGGTCCTTGTGGGAACAATAGGGACTACCTGTTTTCTTTAGAGAAGGCTATGTTTCACATAGGTGAGAACTTTATCATAATTCTAAGCCCTGAGAATTATGTTTTCCATTCCTCTCTTACCCCAAAATTTTGTTTAGTATGGTAAGTAGATTCACAAAATGCTTCTTTTGCAAAATTTGATTGTTATCAGCTCTTTGATTTTGTCTTTACTCAAACGATGGTAAGATTAAAAGGTGAAATTTCAGTGAAACTGACTTTCCAAATAATTTTATTTTCTTTCAGATAAATTCATTCATTCCTTATAGTGTTATCATATCATGTTCAATTCATGTCATCAAGACTATACTAGTTTAGATTGTTAAGAAAATTAGATTTTTCTAACTTAAATCTTGCAATTCCTAATGATTTATATTGCACTACATGTAAAATTTAACATCGAACTTTGTTTCTACCTCAATTTATACTCCTGCTGACTTGTTAGTAAGGAATTTTCTTATCAATATCAAACATGAATGAATGGAGTAATCGATAGGCAATGGTTAGTTGTTCATTTTCCTTGTAACTTTTAATTTCTCTATTCTCTTATTGAATTCTAAACAAATGATGGGAATGGATACAGGACACAAAGATGATTACGTGATCAAACTAGCAAATGAGGTAAGGAGAGTCCTCGGAGTTTTGAAGGACAAGAAGGCAATTGGAACTCGTTTAGCCATGATAAAGCCCAAGCTTCCACTCATTCAGCTAGTCCCCCTCCAGGAGGCAGCCGTCATGGATTCCAGATAATACCTACAGATCTCTTTTACATCTCTCTGGAAAAATCTCTACAGATCTCCTTCACACCACACTTTGTAAAACGAAGGATATAGTTCCTTTGTTAAAGAACTTAACATGCTGGTTATAATGTATTTTTCTTTTCAATTCTTAACTAATTCTTTTAGTTTATCCTCTAGCATAGCAGTGCTTATGTAATGTAAAACCAATCAGGCAGTAACTGTTCTTTTGGAGAAATGGAGAAGTGAATAAAGTAATCTTTTTGCCGATGATACGATCCTCTTTTAATTGTTTGTGATTGCACCTTCCTCTTACACAGTTCTTGTTGTTTGTAGATGAACAAAAAAAATATATATTTTTTTAATGATGGAATTTTTATCTAATGTTTTAGGCTTCCGATTGCATGTTAAAATATGTAAAAAATAAAATCTTGACCTCTTAAAAAGTGTTTTCAATTTTCAAAAGAGTTCAGGCTTTAAGGTCCATGTATCTGAAAGGCATCTAAATAAAAACATCGAGTTGACGAGGTTGGGTAGAGCATCAGGAAAAATAGTGTCTTTTGAGAAGCAAATCATGCACTCTTATAAGAGTTCACTCTCAAGTTTGCATGTTAAAACGCAACTTATATTTAAGTGCTTTTAAGGTTTCATTTGATATAGATTTGTTTACTAAGTAGTTTTTTAGTAAAAAAATTTTGAAATTATAAATTTTTATAATACTAAAAAATTGCGGTAGAAAGCAATAAAAAAGCTAAATTTTTCAAAAACCTCAAAGCTAAAAATTTGTTCAACCATTGAAGAGCAGATCCTCACTATCTTAAATCCATACCTCTTTGAAGATTAGAGAAAAATAAACGTTCTTCATATCAAGAAAATTTAAGCTTTTCATTTTTTAAGATAAAAATTAAGCTTATCATTTTTTTTACAACTCCATATTATTTACAAAATAAGTAAAAAGAAATAAGAAATATAAATTTTTATTTCAAGGCCTTATAATATATTTGCAAGATCATTAATAATAGTTGTATAATCTAGATTTTTTATTTAAGGATGTTTTTTTATTAGATTTGACTTCTATTTTGCCAAAAAGGCTTTAGATCCGCAATTGCAAATCATTTACATGCCTTTTAAATACCATCTAAGAAGTTAATATTCAAATTTATTTTTTTAAAACTAAATTTAATTTGGTTAAAAATAAGAAGATTTGTTATAAAAATTGGTTTAATTGTAAAAATTCATATAATTGGGAAAGATATAAAGAGTCTCGTAAGGATTTTAAAAAAGCAATATGTGATGCAAAAACCTTAGCTTTTAGTGATTTATATAATAGATTAGATACTAAGGAGTGAGAAAGATATATGTATAAATTAGTCAAACAAAGAGATAAGAGTAGTAAGGATTTAGTTCAAGTGAAGTGTATTAAGGATGAAGATATAAAAAATATACTTTTCTTGAAAGATGATATTCAACAAAGGTGGATGAGATATTTTGCTTAATTTTTTAATGAAAATTATGAAAATAAGATTGACTATAGTGACCTTAACATCCTAAATGAAAATAAAGATTTCTGTTTTTATCGACGTATTAGTAAAACTGAAGTTAGAGAGGCTTTAAAGAAAATGAAGGGTGGAAAAGCTGTTGGACCTGATGATATTCCAATAGAGGTGTGGAAATGCTTAGGAGATGAAGGAATTTCTTGACTTACTAAACTTTTTAATACTATTTTGAAGACTAAAAAGATGTCAGATGAGTGGAGAATGAGTGTGTTAATTCCTATTTTTAAGAATAAAGGTGATGAACAAGATTGTGCAAATTATAGAGGAATTAAGTTAATGTGTCATATTTTAAAACTATGGGAGCGAGTTATGGAGCATAGGTTGCGGCGTGATACTAATGTTTCTCAAAATCAATTTGGATTCATGTCGAGTAGGTCGACTATGGAAGCCATACATTTATTAAGAAGTTTGAGGGAGAAATATAGAGAAAATAAGGAGGATCTACATATGATATTTATTGATTTAGAAAAAGCATATGATAAAGTTCCAAGAGAAGTTCTATGGAGAGTTCTTGAAAAGAAAGGAGTTAATAATGCTTATATTCAAATCATTAAAGATATGTATGTAGGAGCTATTACTTGTGTTCAAACACAAGGTGGTTTGACCAAGAATTTCCCTATTTCGGTTGGGTTACATCAAGGATCAGCCTTAAGCCCATATCTTTTTGCTTTACTCATGGATGTTCTCACTGGACATTTGCAAGAAAATGTACCTTGGTGTATGCTTTTTTCTGATGATATTCTTCTTGTTGATAAGACTAGAGAGGGAGTTGAAAGTAAACTTGAATTATGGAGGTCAACATTAGAGACTAAAGGTTTTTGCTTGAGTAGATCTAAAATGGAATATATGGAGTGTAATTTTAGTACTAATAGACCTAGTGAGGGGATTGTGACTTTGGGCGATTAAATCATTAATAAGAGTACACGTTTTAGATATCTTGGATCTATTGTTCAGAGTGATGGTGAAATAGATGAGGATATTATCAGCAGAATTCAAGTTGGATGGTTGAAGTTGAGGAATGCATCGGGCTTGTTGTGTGATCAAAAATCACCCCTCAAACTTAAGGGAAAATTCTATAAGATGGTAGTGAGGCCTACAATGCTTTTTGATGCTGAATGTTGGCCATTAAAAGAGAAGCATAATACTAAGTTAAGTGTGGCAGAGATGAGGATGCTCAAGTGGATGAGTGGCTTTACCCTTAGAGATAGGATACGAAATGAGCATATATGTGAAAAGGTTGGAGTAGCTCCAATAGAAGATAAGATTAGAGAGAGTCACCTTAGATGGTTTGGTCACATAAAACGGCGGCCTTCCAATGACCCGGTTAGGAGCATAGAGTTATTAGATTTGACCTATGTTAAGAGAGGTAGAGGCAGACCTAAAAAGACTTGGTTAGAGAATATTATGAATGACCTTTTTTATTAGATTTAAATGATAATTTGACATTTAATAGGACATAATGGAGAAAAAGAATTCATGTAGCCGACCCCACGTAGTGGGATAAAGGCTTAATGTTGTTGTTGTTGTTGTAAATTTAATTTGGTAATATAGGTGGTTGTGGGCTCTGAAAATTCGGCCCCGGCCTCCACCGCTGCTTTTCTTCAGGAGAGTTTTAATGGAATTAAGTTCCGGGGTAAATTTTGGGAAGCATATGAGTTTGTAGATAAGACACTACATAGGGATTTCATCCTCATTTTGTGAGAACTTTATGATATGAGTTCTGGTTTCATATAGGCACAAGCTCCTATAGTTAATTACCCCTCCTGATCACGAGAAAGAACATTCGATTAAGGCTAGTCGTTAATCAGATACATAGAGATACGTGCATCTATTGACCTCGATTTTGCCCAGACATGGGCATGATAGATTGAGTTGACCAAGTCAACCTTTGACTTGGTCAACCCAAGTCTTAATGGGTAAAAATTGACCCATTAAGCCCTTTCAAAAGCCCAAATCGATGCCAATCTTTTTCATGGCTTGATCCTCACTCCCCATTGACCTACTTGACTGGTTTGACCAAGTCAAACACGGACTTGGTCAACCATGGCTCTTAATATGTCTTAATCACCTATTTAATTGAAATTAGGGCCCATTTAATGCCTAATTCAATTCCCCTTCGTTTGAAATTCAAAACCACAGCTTAATTAGACTAATTTCCCTCCCAATTAGCTGAAGATTAGATCTAGGCCGTCCACCTTAGGTCTAGGAGCCTTAAATAGCAAAAATCAAGTCCAATTAGGGATCTTTTTGCTCTTGCCTTCTCGAGAGACTTCCCCAGCCTCTGAGATTTTGTGTGAGAGCTCCTGCACCTTCCCTCCACCTTTCTCGACCTAATCCCGACGGTGAAACCTCGCCGGCGGCGAGATCTCCGGCGAACCGAGGCCAAGGAACTTCCAACTCGTGTTGCGTGAGATCTAGACGTCGAGAGCTCGCGATTTCTTCTTCAAATAGGAGCGTGGATAGTCTACAAGTGCAACAAGCCAGAGATCTCTCGATTTCATCGAGTATTTTGGGTAAATTTCTCAACCCTAATTAGAACACATGAAGCTATTTAACTTTTTATAGAGTTAATATTAGATAATTCTATTGGTCCCCCATGATTTCTGTTCGTAGATAGAACATAGGTTTAAAATTTTGTCAAGTTTCGTGGAGTATCGAGAGAGAACGAGGTAGAAAACGGATTAGGGTTTCAGATACGGTCTGTGTCCGTTAGGGCCTGATCCCAACCGTTGATCTTACGATCAACGGTCGAGATCTAGTCGTTCCGCGGTTCGGAACGACGCCGGATCTGGATCCCGTCGGTTCGCTCTCGGTCCGGCTCAATCAGAGCCGTTGGCTTCCATCCACGCGAGATCAGACAGACGCGGGGCCTCGCCTACGTGGCTAAGTGGCGCCGCGTCAGCGGCGCTTGATTGCTGCATGATTGCGGCAATCATTGCCGGCGTCGCAATCATCGCGCCGCCAGGCAATGATTGCCCGAGACCGCGGATCCAACGGGAGCCTGCCACGTGTCCCGCACCGAGTCGCCGTCCGATTTCTTTTATAATAAATATTAAAAATTATTTTAAAACCTATTTTAACTTTAAAAAATCACAAAAAAATTATTTTTCGTCCGATTTTTGCGTGCAATACCTCGTTTTGTTCGTATTTTTATTCTCTACACTAGAAATTTTTTTTTAATAAAAATAATGTATATATTTTTAATTATTATTAAAACAGTAAAATAACCTTATTTTTATTTTTATTTAAATTATTATTTTAGTATAATTATTATTATATTGTTATTTAATAGTTACTTATATTAATTACTATTAGTTTAAGTTATTATTTTGCTGTTTAAGTTTTATTTTGTAATAATTACTATTATTAATTATTTTTGAGATTATTTTTAATTATATTTTACTATTTTATATAATTGTTTATTTGTAACTATCCTTTATTGACTTAAACTCTCAAAATTCGTATCTTCTTCGTTTTCGCTCCATTTTTAACGCACAGCACCTTGATTTGAACGTATTTGAATTCTGCGCATTCTGGAACTAGTTTTACTTGAAATTTTTGGATCTGTATGTAGTTATTTTGAAAACAGCAAATTGCACTATTTTAAAACTATTTAATTATTGTCTTTAAACTTTGAAATTGCGTAACTTTCTCGTTTTAAGTCGGATTTTGATGCACAGCACCTTGTTTTGGGTGTATTTGGAATTCTGTACAGTTTGAAATCACGTTTGGGTGAAAATTCTATTTAGATTTTCTGATATTTTCAAAACAGTAAAACAGCACTATTTTAAAATGTTCTTTTATTATGTTTAAACTTCGGAAAATCATATCCTCGTCGTTTTAAATCAGATTTTTGCGTATAACCCCTCGATCTTTTCAGAAAAACGTGTATTTTATTTTGAGACCATTTCCAGCCCCTGATTTTGGCTGTTTTGGCAGATTTCTGTCTTGGAGTATTATTTGATTATTTAATTACTATTCCTTTAATTAATATAATAATTATTTTCAAGATACAAACTATTTTCAAATCATTTCGAAGCTTCGCTTGAGTGACCAGTGGATCTTTCCCATACTTATATGTATTATGAATCAACCTATCTTTCAAATATATTATTTTTATGAAATCTATATAGAGTTATATTAGTAGGTATTTTAAATTACTTATAGTTAAATCCTAACTTTAGAAAGATCTATTCGATGAAATTTTAGACATGGATCCTATGTATGAAGAGCAAATCATGGGGGAGTGGATTAGTGGGTGATTGGATCCCAATCATTCACTAATCCCTTCATTAGGTGTATTTACTTTCTTATTGTTCGTAGTTTGCATGTGTATGTTGCACCACGAGCACTTAGTTTAGGCTCTCCTAGATCTAAGGACATGGTGTGTTTATTTCATTTTTGTACTCCCATGCATTTATTACCTTGAGGGTTAGCTAAACTTCTATTCAAACCCAGATAACATAGTGACACCTTAAGGACAAAAATTAAGGACCCGTCTAGCGAACTTAGAAATTTTTTAGGGAATAGGATGGATCCCAGAACGACATGAAAAATTAAACACTTAAACTTAGTGACATCTAAAACATCACTGAATTTTCTAGGAATTTTTAGGAGTCTTTAGACCCCTTAATTAACTAACCCTAATTAACTGGTTAAATAAGGCCCTGAGACCTTCCGAAAAATGCAATAAATACACTTTAGGTCAGCAAATTACCCATAATACCTCAAACTGACCAGAATCTGATCATTGACCTTAGATAAATAGGGCTCCCTAGTTTGACTTCAGGTTGACCCCTAATTTGACCATAGGTGGAATTTACCGTTTTGCCCCTAATAAATCATTAAAAATTATTAAAAATCCCAAAATGTTTCCAAACACTTGGGAACACTTTCTTAGGTCATTCTTGACCTTTGGGAGTGATTCCAATCATTTTGAAGTTGATTTGGAGTAAAACAATAAAAACAGCCCTTTATTAGGAAATTTAGAAAATTCCCTTAAATACCCTGGAATTAGAAAATCCATAACTAATTGTAGAAAATTCAAAATTAGGTAAACTCACTTGCATTGGACTCCAATTAGGGTCTAGTATTTATTAAAAATATTAGGTTTCTAGAAATTGGCCTAGATTAGAAAGTCAACTTTTTGGTCAACCATAGTTCATTTAGGGGCCCGAAACTTAGAAAAATCATAACTTTGGATAGGAAACTCCAAATCCAGTGTACTACCTGTCTAATTACTCGTATTAAGGTCTAGTATTTTCCTAAGATGATAGAGGACCCAGGTTTAGCCTTTTTCCCATAGTGACTTTTTGGACCCTTAGTCTAAGTCTTAGAAGGACCCGAGACTTTCCAAAATTGGCTAATGCAAATTAAACTTCAAATATGAATATCCTAAGCTCTTAAAACTAATCAACAAACTGAGATAATTAAGATGCACCCTAATTCACTAATATTTGAATTTCAACAAAAATTTCCTTTTCTAGCCTACAACAAACCTGAACTCTAGATAACTTTAACTAACTATTCTGCTGAGGACCTACCCAAACCACACTAGCCTTACACACACATAGAATTGTTTGCTAGGGCACCACTTCTAGATCTAGGTTAGGCCGCTGGGTTTTATTTTTCTGCTGTGTGCCAGAGCTTTCCGTGGTTTTCATTGCATGCTGTTTGAAATTGTTGGTGTGTGTGCTTACTTTTTCTGTACTTTGTGATGTGATGAGCGCTAGATCTACCCCTAGATTAGGAACATCATATATATATATATATATATACTGTTCTTCCGTGCAGGTGGCCATGCTCAATGCTAATAAAAAGGGGGGAGCATCATCATGATTTCTAATAATATTTTATGCATGTGTTTGCTCAGCTTCCCCCCAAATAAAAATGAAGGCTAAAATTAATAATTATAACTGACAGATGGAGCTGCTTAGCCCTCATAATTAAGAGCATGGCTTGGCACAGAGTCAATGGTGTTAGCATTTTCATTTTCATATAAACTGCTTGGGATGATTTTCATTAGGATAACCATGCAGAGAGTCTAGAATTTTCTACTTTCAATGAATGTAATATTTGTAATATTAGTTAAGAGTTGTGAAAATGGTCTTTGAGTTGGGATATTCTTATCCCACTTGAATCCCAAAAGAAGAAGGCATCCTCATAGGGGAGAGTCTTCTTCCATTTGGGAAATCAAGTGGGATGGCTTTAGATATCCAAAGAGAAAAGGCAATGCCCCCTACCTAGGGGGAATTGTCTCTTCGTTTGGATATTCAAGCCACGATGGATCCAAAGAGTCCAAGGAGGAGAAATCCAAGGAGTCCAAAGAGGAGAGATCTAAGGAGTCCAAGGAGAAGAGTTCCAAGGAGTCCAAGGAAAAGGAGACACCCAGAAGACTGAAGACCAATATCCCACTCAAAGTCATTTGCGTCTGTCATAGGCTTAGAAATCCGAGTTGTTGGCAGTGGTGCCCGGCTACTTTACTTTCTACATATCTGGGTTGTAATAAGGGCAATTTGCCTATGGCCATTTAGTTGATTATTTTTTTTGGATTTATATTGATGTGTTTACCTGGTTGCGCATTAGAAATTACCTGCCTTTTTCTAGGTTTCTTTCTTGCATGTCGTTTTCGCTTTCGCCTGGATCGTATTAGGCTCATTAAGGACTATAAAATTTTTCTACTCGTAATTAATATTTAAAATTTTATGATTTTAAATAACATAGAAACTTAATGAATCTAGGGAACTGCCAGAATTGTTCGGGGTCGCATGCATATTACTGCATCTTCTCTCTCCTTCTTATAAGACATCTCCCTGCCTGCGGGTAGAGTCCGGATAATCTGGCCTATGAGGATGAAGTGCCGGACCTAGGGAGACCCAGTATTTTCAAAAAAATTATTTTCTATAAGCTTGTTTTTAAAGTTCTATAGCATTCATGAGCTGACATTTCAACTAGTATGCATTGCATTAGTAACCAACTAATTAAAATTTAATTGCATTAGCTAGAAGCATCTAACCCACATAAGTCTAGGACCACTTAGGAAACTCTCTAGATGTCGGTCCTATTTCCAATAACTGTACCACCCACCCATCTTTCATAACTGACTTGATAGCATGGCTTTGAAGCGATTAGGTGGTTAACTGGCTCCCCCAATCCAGGCCGGGATAAGTCCAGGTTTTGCACTGCATTAGCTAGGACACGGGTCTTAGTGTTTCGTAGAGCACTAAGCCCAACCTAGATTTAGGATTCGAGGCTACTACATTCAGTCTCGTAGTATGCCTTAAATAGTAGGTAGGTCCCTTCCTTTCGGGGACTATAAATCCTACTTATCCGCGTCGCAGGATGACGCCACCTCCATCCTTCTCTCATGCATGTGATTGATTGCCTGATTTTTCTTTCTCCAGTTTCTCTTTAGTGCCCTAGAGCCTCCGAATGCTGGTATGAGCCACACATGTTGATTCAGCCCTTCGGACCTTTCTTCCTTTTGGATAGGACTTCCTAGTCTATACCCATGTGCCAATCCCACTTTAAGAGAGGATAATGTATAATCCTTAATCGAGAGTTTTCTCAGGCTTCAGCCTGGGATGTAATTAACCACGGGGGCTTGCGCCTGTGGGAAACTTGGTCCCCACAATCTACTAAACCCCATTCGAGCTCTTGTATCGGGTGGGGGAAACCCGTGAATAGGTCGTGTATATTACTATCCATCGAGGTGTGTTGGCGTCAGCCTCTATCCTCAATGGTTAGTCGTATGCATGATCCAATCTGCCCTTCCAATCGACCCGTTTGCGTGGTGCTCTTTTTGGAGGTCCACAGCATCTTGCATATAATAGTAGCATGGGCTCGAAATATGAAATTTTGATTTTTAAAATTGTAGATATCACCATTTTGCACTTAAAGCGGATGATGAGGGAATGAATGATGGACCCGATTAAGATCCCATAGTTCCGTCGTTCCAGACCATCGTGATCCCTAGCCTACTTAGTCAAACGAGGTAGTCGACCCAACCTGACATAAGGATTCTTGTCGGTAGCTATGGGTTGCTTCGTCTAAGGGTGCATTGTAGACATGAGATTGATGTTTATCTAAGGGGATAAATTTGAATCCACCTTAGCTAACAGAGGACTTTGTGACCTATCGATTATATCCTATTGATTTATATATCAAGGATTTGATGCTACTAAGGAACATATTGGCTCTAGTCATAACCATAATATAGTGGTGCCATTAGGCGGCAAACCACTCGGTTCAGATGGCCCTAAGTCATAACTATTTATCCTGCGATGCCATTTGGTGGTAAAACTATCGGTCATAGAACATGTACCACATCCTTACTGGTAGGAAATTATTTGAAAATGATCCTACTGATATTTTCGACTAGGCATTAGCTCTGTGTTAGCTGAAGTAAATTCCAATTTGTCCATCCCGATAAATTATTACGGAGGATGGATGAATTTTGCTTTAAATAATTTATAGATTATTTGAATTTTAAATATTTTGAATTTAGATGATTTAAAGATTTTTAGATTTAAAGTACTTTGGATGACATTTTGAAATATTTAGAATTAACCCCTCCGATTGAGATCTGCATTCAACACGACCATCATCGAGGTGCTTATAGGGGAATTCCATTCATGGGTTGAACCTTATCGACTTACCGACAGAGGATCAAGTTTTGTAGGCTTTATGTCTTTGTTGATGAATTCCTTTTTTTCATAGACCTTGAAGGCCTTATATGAACGTATAAAATAGATATTTCAATCGACACCTAGCCATATATTTGTTTGATAGTTTGAGTCGTGTCGACTCCTATCTATTCATATAAAAAGGGATTTGGCTCAAACTACGCGTCCCTAAATGTCACATGTGTATCCTTAACAAGCTCATCGGGGCCGATGCGGGTGTACAGCTATACATGCATTTCTATGTATCTATATGCATACATATTACGTACAGTGCACATGCAGGGACATTTTATAGTATTTGGCAGGTCTTCTATAGCAACTCGTAGGAACTCATGTTTGTTGTAATACTTATATATTTGCCCATAGGTAGTATGTTGGATGGACGACCATTCATCTTTGAAGGTGAGTTGATCTGGTTTTCTCTCCTCATAACTCATACAAAAATCAGTAGGCAACTTTTTAATTATGCTATCATCATCATTTTCTGTTGTTGGCTTAATTAAAGAATCAATCATTTCAATCTTGGATGATTACATCCTTTTTGATATCCTACACTTTGGGATTAGTGGCCAGTGCCCCATATTAATGAATATAATAATTGAAAGCACGTCAGAATATCTAGGAGAACCATGTGAGACACTTATTCCTAAATTAATTATTACAACTCTTGGGATGATTGTAATATTAAGTGTATTTTATGTTTGTAGTTATGAGTTTAGATCACCAAGATTTGCATTGATCTTTAACAACATATTTGACTTACATTGATCATTAACCCCTAGTAGGCGCAACACAGTGTATCGACACTCACTTGAATGTATTCCGATGTGTCACATCATTGTTTTCACTATATGTCAAATCTTTATGGTTGCAATTGACATGTTTACTATGGTATGGGTCTCCCATAGTGTCATTGAACCCTTCTGCTTATGGGAGATTGATATGTTTGATTGGTGAACTTTCACATTTACTTGCATGTCTTTCAATGTTGTGCATCTAAAATCTAATAGTTGTAGCATTATGTCTAGCTCGATTTTCCCACCATTGCTAATAGATAGAGACATAGTATGCATTTTCAGTCTTTTGCAAATAAGTTACTTTTAAAGAAAATATTCTAGCACTATCTACAAATATTTGGGTCGACTATAGATCTTCTCTATTTATTTGCCAGTGAATGATCTTTGTTTGTGAGAATGATGCAACACTCATCACATACCTCTTATTACCATTCATGAATAGTTCAACATACATATTAAAGTGCCCTTGCTACTTGTTATGTTTTCCTGCGAGACTGATACGAGCGCCACCATCATTCATATATGGCTCGTAATACTCAGCATGACATTATTGTGCATCTATTTCTAATTAGATCACACCTTTTTATTAATCATTGTTGATTGTTGTATGGTGGTTGTAGGTGAATCATATCGACAATTACAAGCCTTCCTTTGTCTTTGAAAATATTTCTTGATTCGCGTGGTAATTTTACCCATTGATGTCTATGTTTTGACTATCTTGATGATCTTTAATGTTCATTCAAAGCTCTTTATATTGTTGCTTGTAGGAAAGGTTGCCACATCTCTTATAATGCTTCACCAATTGTTATTTAGGGATATATCATGTTCAATGTTGAAAGTTGCCTACCAAGGTCCAAAGACCTCCCATACTAAGGCTTTGTGTTCAAACTATATTTCCAAAAGAAACTTTTGTTTCTTGCAAACAAGTTATAATTATAGACCCTTTGTCTTCAAGGATAGTTTAATGTATATGATGGGTATGATATCATTACTCATTCATATATTAATTGAAGGAATCATCTTTTAACATTCATTAGGAATTTGGTACCATGATTTAAGTCACTCTCTTTATTGATTGCTCATACTTTTTTTTGTCCAAATTCAAAGTCATGGTTCACTTTGTCACGACCCAACCCGACCGGGACGGGTCCCGCTCGCATCGGGTCGTGAGTGCCTGAACTTTCAGACTGACTGAACTGATTCCAGGATCTGGCTTTGGAATTTGTTTCAGAACTTTCTTCCAAACATTACACACAGAAACAGACACACACAGAGCTACTATAAACATCAAATGCAGCGGAACAGATCATCTATATTTTTCTTCCTCAAAAGAATCATGTACAAATACAGCTCATGACTTTTAGACAGAAAGAAAGACAGAACAAGAAAGCCATGACTGTACAAAAATCAAAAAGACAAAAATACCTATAACAGATCAGACTCTGAACTCTACTCCTAGACTTCCTTCCCCTTCCCAGAACCTGAAAACCACGCAGAAAACAAGGATGAGCTACAACAGCTCAGCAAGACATCAAACCTCCAATCAAAATCCTCAGAGTCCACATCAAACACATCAGACAGAAATCGGAACAGAAATCGAAACAGAATCGTATATCAAATCAGAACAGAATCAGAATCGTACAGATCAGATCAAATCAGAATAGAGTAGAAATACATCACATCAGGGCTGACAGAACGTACAGAAATCAGATATCAGAGTAAATCATATCATATCAGAAGGCATATCAGAACAGAAAGAATCGCACGGAAATCAGAATCAAATCATATCAGAACAGACAGAATCAGAATCAGAATATAAATCAGAAATCATCAATTCAGAACATATCAGAAGTCAGAATAGATTCCCTGACACTAACAGAATCTCAACAGAATCTGGCCCCTTATGCCTCCCTTCCTAGACACTGACAGAATCTCTCGGATTCTGGCCCCTTATGTCTCCCTTTGTGTTCACGGCACCAGAACAGATGTGCTTATAACACCAGAACAGAACTTATCATCGGATCCGGAACTTGTATTCAGAAACAGATTTCAGAGCTCATTTCAGATTTTCCCTGACACAGACAGGATCTCACAGGATCCTGACCCCTTATAACTCCCTTTTTATAGCACACAATCATATCAATTCATTTCAGAACAAATCCGGACAATTTCAGAATTCATACAAAAATCCGGCAGCGTAACAGCAGTATACGGAATTTACACAAAATTTCCTAAAAATCACAAATTATCAAATTATCACAGAATGTTCACAACGACATTGCAAGACTTTTATTCTACTGCCACAATATTTTTAGACATCGTCAAAAATTATAGTCAAAAGAAAACACCGCGGAATCAAAAATACCCGATCAAAATTCTCCAGAAAATAATCAAAATGTGCACACTCGGCACCTCAGAAACATACCAAAAGTTACGCGGTAAAAACTGAACCAATCGAAAAATACGGACGAAATTCGCTAACAAAAACGAAATCCGGACAGAAAAGTCGTTCAAATTGCACCGTTCTGAAAATTGAGAAAGGCGAAATGTGCCTTGTCTTGCGTACAACACTTTCTTGAACAGTCTCGTCGGACGAAAACGGCCCGGCGTCGCCCGAAAATCAACTTTTCCAAACTTTCTCTCAACTTTCTCTCTCCTCAGCTGAAATTTGAGATATTTTATGATTTTCTCTCTCTTCAAAACGACTGATTTCAGCTTTAAAACACTAACGATCGTCCTGGACGATCTGAACAAAACTGAATCGGCCTGGGACGATTTCTCAGGACGATAATTAATTTCCAGGACGAATTGCTCTCTGACTTTTGCCATACACTGATCGTCCCAGGACGATCCCAGATCGGCCTGGACGATCCTTACAGGAAATTTTCCTGTAACTTCTGGACAGAAAACTGGAACAAAAATTGTACTGATCGTCCCGGGACGATCTAGATCGGCCCGGAAGATCCTGAAGCAGATTTTGATGTTACAATCTCCCCAACTTCAGAAAAATGTCGTCCTCGACATTGTCCAAACAGAACTCAGTCAAAACAAGTACGGGTACGACTTCCTCATGTCCGACTCCTTCTCCCAAGTTGCTTCCCGTACAGTTCGGTGCTTCCACTGCACCTTAACCATCGAAATCTCTTTATTTCTTAACTTACGAACATCGTAAGCTAGAATCAACTCGGGTTCTTCTTGATAGCTCAAATTCTCCTGAATCTCAACCTCATCAGCAGATACCTTCTTTCCAGAGTCAGATATCCACTTTCTCAAAGTAGATATGTGGAACACATTGTGCACATCGGACATCTGATCAGATAACAACAATCTATAAGCGGACTTACCATTCCTTTCAAGAATTTCAAAAGGTCCAATATATCTTGGACTGAGCTTACTCACTCTGCCAAATCTGCTCACACCCTTCATCGGACTGACTTTGACATACACAAAGTCACCAAATTGAAACTCAACGAACCTGTGCTTTTGATTGTAATATTTCTGCTGTCGATCTTATGCAGCTTTCAATCTTTCTTTAATCAAATCGACTTTCTTAACAATTTCTTCTACAAAAGTGGCACTCATCTCCTGTCTATCTCCAACCTCAGTCAGAGTCAAAGGAGTTCTACACTTCCGACCATACAGAGCTTCATACGGTGCCATTCCAATACTGGATTGAAAACTGTTATTGTAAGCAAATTCTATCAGAGGAATGTGATCTTCCCAGCTTCCTCCAAAGTCCAAAACACAAAGCCTCAACAGATCTTCCAGTCCCTGAATAGTCATCTCAGACTGTCCGTCAGTCTGCAGATGAAAAGCTGTACTGAAATGTAACTTCGTACCCAAACCTTGCAGAATACCCTTCCAAAGTCTGGAAGTAAATCATCCATCTCGATCAGAAACAATCACCTTAGGCATGCAGTGTAATCTGACAATCTCTTTCACATATACCTGTGCCAATCGATCCACCGGATCGGTCTGTCTGATCGGAAGAAATGAGCAGACTTCGTCAATCTATCCACAATCACCCAAATGACATCGTGCCCTTGCCTTGATCGAGGAAAACCCATAGCAAAATCCATTGTTACCTCCTCCCACTTCCACTCAGGGATAGGCAACGACTGCAAAAGTCCTCCTGGTCGCTGATGCTCTGCCTTCACCAACTGACAGGCTTCGCATCTAGCAACAAAATCTGCTACATCCTTTTTCATTCCCGGCCACCAGAACAAACCTTTCATATCTCCGTACATCTTGCCACTTCCCGGATGAACAGTGTAGCCTGAATGATGATATTCATACAGAATCTCTTTCCTCAAATCTCCAAACACAGAAATCCACAACCTGTTCTTGCAGAAAATAATACCAGAATCAGAAATTCAGAGTTCAGGCTTCTTACCAGAATTAATCTGAGCAATCAACGTCGAATAATCAGAATCTAACTTCTAAGCTTCCTGAATCCTTTCTTCTAAAGAAGACTGAATGCTCAACTGAGTCAAAACTCCAGAATCCAAACTTCTGGAGGAAATCACCTCCAACTGCAACCGTTCCATATCTCGAATCAGGAAATCATCAGAAGTGAGCTAAATACCTGATAGTCCAGAAGATTTCCTGCTCAGAGCATCGGCTACCACATTAGCCTTACCAGGCTGATACTGAATCGTCAGATCGTAATCCTTGATCAACTCAAGCCACCTTCTTTGTCTCAAATTCAGATCCTTCTGGGTGAAAATAAACTTCAAACTCTTGTGATCCGTGAAAATCTCACATCTGACGCCATACAGATAGTGATGTCAAATCTTCAAAGCAAAAACAACTGCAACTAATTTCAAATCATGTGTCGGGTAATTCTTCTCATGTGGTTTCAACTGTCTCGAAGCATAAGCAATTACCCTACCATTCTGCATCAGCACATATCCCAAACCTTTTAGTGAAGCATCACTGAACACCTGAAATCCTTCCATACCTGACGGAAGTGCTAACACTGGAGCTGAAGTCAGGCAATCCTTCAATCTTTGAAAACAAGCCTCACACTCCGGTGTCCAAACAAAAGCTACTGACTTCTGAGTCAGTCTCGTCAAAGGCGTAGCTATCTGTGAAAATCCGTTCACAAACTTCCGGTAATATCCAGCCATGCCTAATAAACTACATACCTCAAATACCGTAGTAGGCCTTGGCCAACCCGCAACAGCCTGAATCTTCTGAGGATCAACAGAAATACCTTCACCGCTAACCACATGACCCAGAAATGAAATGCTCTTCAACCAGAATTCACACTTGGAGAACTTATCATACAACTGATGCCATCTCAAAGTCTCCAATACAATGCTCAAATGTCTGGCATGATCATCCTCAGAAGCATAATACACCAGAATATCATCGATGAAGACGATCACAAACTGATCCAGATACTCTCTAAACACTCTATTCATCAGATCCATGAAAATAGCAGGTGCATTGGTTACCCCAAAAGGCATAACCAAGAACTTGTAGTGTCCGTACCGAGTACTGAAAGCTGTCTTTACCACATCAGCTTCCTTTACCTTCACCTGATAATACTCAGATCTCAAATCAATCTTCAAAAACACAGAAGAACAAGAAAGCTGGTCAAACAAGTCGTCAATCCGTGGCAAAGGATACTTGTTCTTGATCGTGACTTTATTCAAATCTCTGTAGTCAACACACATACAGAGTGTTCCGTCCTTTTTCTTCACAAACAAAACAGGTGCTCCCCAAGGAGAAACACTAGGACGAACAAATCCTCTATCCACCAACTACTGAAGCTGAACTTTCAACTCAGAAAGTTCTTTCGGTGACATCCTGTATGGAGCTTTTGATATCGGAGCTGTACCCGGAAAAACTTCGATACAGAACTCGACATCTCT
Organism: Dendrobium officinale; assembly: GCA_019514585.1. Lineage (NCBI taxonomy): Eukaryota > Viridiplantae > Streptophyta > Magnoliopsida > Asparagales > Orchidaceae > Dendrobium > Dendrobium officinale. The sequence continues at coordinate 45,153,849 of CM033684.1, forward strand.
ATCCGGAGGTAAACCAACCAACTCCTCAGGAAAAACATCTACAAACTCCCGTACCACTAGGATAACAGAAACAGAACCCACATCCAGGTTCATATCCCGCACCGAATCCAAAAACACTGGACAACCCTTCTTCCACATTCTTCTCACTTCCAGTACAGAAATCAGGCAAGAGAGAACACCTCATAAACCTTGAAATACACATCTATCTCCTGACATAAGCAAGCTCACTTGCTTCTTCAAATAGTCAATCTGGGCCTCATACAAACTCAGTCAATCCATGCCCAAAATCACATCATACGAAGAAATCGGCAATAAAATCAGACTTGATTTCCACTTTTTGCCAGCAATCTCAATCTCACAAAAATAAAACTTCCGAGCAATCAAATTACTTCTAGCCGGCAAAATCATAGAAAGAGGATCCGGAAGCAAAACTGAATCCAGATGCAAGGTATCAAAACAACGCTCGGACAAAAACGAGTGACTGGCTCCAGAATTAAACAAAACACGACAGGGCTGATCAGAAATATGAATCATACCTGTCACCACATCCGGAGCATCTCGAGACTCCTGTTGACTCAAACTGTACACTCGTGGCTGAACTGGAGCTGGAGCTGAAGCAACAGAACTACTCTGCTCTCTCTGACTAGCAGTAGGTGGTCTCCGTGGTGCAAAACTCAAACCACCACCTCTACCAGAAAATCCCTCAGCCATAGGGCGTGGAGGAACAGTCCTCGGTCTTCCTGCTGAATCGGCAGGTCTAATAAAGCTCTCAGATCGAAAATCAGATCGTCGATCAAATCCATCATGTGGACACTCTGCAATCCGATGTCCTGGCTGACCACATCTGAAGAACTGACCAGTCATCCTGTAGCACTGGCCAAAATGTCGTCGTCCACAGCTCTGGCACACAGGTGCCCCACTAACAGATCCAGAACTGGTCGTGTTGGGTGTAGCAGTACCAGAAAATCCTGACTGTCCACTCCTCCTGGAGTCTCCAGAACCAGAAACAAATCTCCTCTTGCCAGAGGAACTACTACTCGCATAACCCCCAAACCTCTTCCTACTCGTAGTCCACCGATGCTGAGTAGCCATAAGATCATTCTCTATTAGACGAGCTCGCTCCACAAGCTCAGAGAAATCAGAAATGTGAAATGGTACCAGGGGCTGCCTCAGACTATCCCGTAGTCCCCTCAGAAAACGGTAGCACTTCGCAGCAGAAGTACTCACCAGCTGCGGAGCATATCGGGCTAAGGCAACAAACTCTGCCTCATACTGCATCACTGTCTTGCTCCCCTGAACCAGCCTCAGAAAACTCTCCTGCATCTGCTGCACGGCAGATGGGGGAACAAACCAATCTCGGAATGCCTCAGTAAACTCTTCCCAAGTAATCAAAGAGTTCAATCTGCCCTGAAACTTGACCTTCTGCTGGCCTACCCACCAGTGCTCAGCTTCCACATCCAACAGAAATACAGCCAACGGTACTTTCCTGTCTGACGGACACTGCATGCCGTCAAAAGTCTTCTCTAACCTCCTCAGCCACTCATCAGCTGCTCTGAGCTCAACAGTGCCCTCAAACCTCGGAGGTTTCAATCTCAGAAACATCTGCAGATGTCTATCAATATCCTTAGATCGAACAGTAGAGGCTCTACTGTGTGTCTCACTCATCATCTGAGCAACCAATGTAGCAAACTGGGAAAGTGTATCTGCACCAACCACTGGGGCTGTACTACCCACTGGTGCTGCCTGATTGGCACTCTGACTGTCTGTCATATCAAGGTCTGGCAGATCCATACAGAAAATCCAAAAAACTAATCAAAAAAACAACACAATAAAAATCCGAACAAATCAAAACTACCCCAGATAGACTCATATCACTTCCTATATCTCTGTCTTATAATCCAACCAAATTCCAAAACCATTGCTCTGATACCACCAAAAAAGCTTGTCACGACCCAACCCGACCGGGACGGGTCCCGCTCGCATCGGGTCGTGAGTGCCTGAACTTTCAGACTGACTGAACTGATTCCAGGATCTGGCTTTGAAATTTATTTCAGATCTTTCTTCCAAACATTACACAAAGAAACAGACACACACAGAGCTACTATAAACATCAAATACAGCGGAACAGATCATCTATATTTTTCTTCTTCAAAAGAATCATGTACAAATACAGCTCATGGCTTTCAGACAGAAAGAAAGACAGAACAGGAAAGCCATGACTGTACAAAAATCAAAAAGACAAAAATACCTATAACAGATCAGAATCTGAACTCTACTCCTGGACTTCCTTCCCCTTCCCAGAATCTAAAAACCATGCAGAAAACAAGGATGAGCTACAACAGCTCAGCAAGACATCAAACCTTCAATCAAAATCCTCAGAGTCCACATCAAACACATCAGATAGAAATCCGAACAGAAATCAGAACAGAATCGTATATCAAATCAGAACAGAATCAGAATCGTACAGATCAGATCAAATAAGAATAGAGCAGAAATACATCACATCAGGGCTGACAGAACGTACAGAAATCAGAAATCAGATATCAGAGTAAATCATATCAGATCAGAAGGCATATCAGAACAGACAGAATCGTACGGAAATCAGAATCAAATCATATCAGAACAGACAATCAGAATCAGAATCAGAGTACAAATCAGAAATCAGAAATCAGAAATCAGAAATCATTAATTCAGAACATATCAGAAGTCAGAACAGATTCCCTGACACTGACAGAATCTCAACGGATTCTGGCCCCTTATGCCTTCCTTCCCAGACACTGACAGAATCTCTCGGATTCTGGCCCCTTATGTCTCCCTTTGTGCTCACGGCACCAGAATAGAACTTATCATCGGATCCGGAACTTGTATTCAGAAACAGATTTCAGAGCTAATTTCAGATTTTCCCTGACACAGACAGGATCTCACAGGATCCTGACCCCTTATAACTCCCTTTTTATAGCACATAATCATATCAATTCATTTCAGAACAAATCCGGACAATTTCAGAATTCATACAAAAATCCGGCAGCGTAACGGTAGTATACGGAATTTACACAAAATTTCCTAAAAATAACAAATTACCAAATTATCACAGAATGTTCACAACAACATTGCAAGACTTTTATTCTACTGCCAAAACATTTTTAGACATCGTCAAAAATTGTAGTCAAAAGAAAACACCGCGGAATCAAAAATACCCGATCAAAATTCTCCAGAAAATAATCAAAATGTGCACACTCGGCACCTCAGAAACATACCAAAAGTTACGCGGTAAAAACTGAACCAATCGGAAAATACGGACGAAATTTGCTAACAAAAACGAAATCCGGACATAAAAGTCGTTCAAATTGCACCGTTCTGAAAATTGTGAAAGGCGGAATGTGCCATACCTTGCGTACAACACTTTCTTGAACAGTCTCGTCGGACGAAAACGGCCCGGCGTCGCCCGAAAATCAACTTTTCCAAACTTTATCTCGACTTTCTCTCTCCTCAGTTGAAATTTGAGATATTTTATGATTTTCTCTCTCTTCAAAACGACTGATTTCAGCTTTAAAGCACTCTGATCGGCCCGGCCGTTCGTACGATCGTCCTGGACGATCTGAACAAAACTGAATCGGCCTGGGACGATTTCTCAGGACGATAATTAATTTCCAGGACGATTTGCTCTCTGACTTTTGCCATACACTGATCGTCCCAGGACGATCCCAAATCGGCCTGGACAATCCATACAGGAAATTTTCCTGTAACTTATGGACAGAAAACTGGAACAAAAATTACACTTATCGTCCCGGGACGATCCAGATCGGCCCGGACGATCCTGGAGCAGATTTTGATGTTACACACTTAATGTCAAGTTCTCATTTCAATTTTACTTTACTTAAGTTCAAATTTTTTGTCAATCATTTGAGTTTGATTTGAGTCCAATATTTGCATGTTCGATCAATGTTCAAATTGAATTAAAGTGCTTTATATTTGCTCAAATTTGAGTCCAAGTTAAAAGTTCCATGCTGTCTAAATATTGTTCATGTCCTCTATGTTTCAAATGAAATTATGATAGCCACCTGACGTCTCCCCCATTTAGAGGAAACTACGGGAAATTGTGCCTTCCCACCACGCTAAGAAAATAATGTATCGTAAGTATCCTCGGACACTGTAGCCGTAATCTTCATCCCCCACCACGCTAAGAAAGCATGTATGGGTCTTCTACAACACCTGTTTGAAAACACAATTGTTTCCATGTGTACGAGTATTTATATGTATCCCCTCTTCGTTGTAGGTGTCGCACTAGGTTCCCATCCCACCACGCTAAGAAAAGCGTGTATAAGTGGTTTCTCGGTGCGCCGCAAATATAAAAAATGCGGCTTTTGATGATTACTCGTTTCATCATAGGCGCCGCACCGGGTTCCCTTCCTACCATGCAAAAAAAGCAAGTATAGACAATTTTTCGATGTGCTGCGAACGACGAAATGGGTTTTTAGGGTTTAGAGTTTGGAGCTATTAAACCTGTGTGACGGTTGGTAATGACGTTAATCAAATGCATAAACTATTCTTTCCTTCCTCTTTCTTTTTTATTATTTTATTTTATTTTATTTTATTTTTACTCTTCTATTTCCCCCCCTCCCCCTCCTTTTTTTTTGAATCTTTCCCTCTTTCTCTTTTTTTTTTTTATGCATAAGCCTTCTTTTACATATACTTATTTACATGCATATACATGAATAAACACATATACAAGTCGATATCGTCGAGCAATCGTAATTAAACAAATTAATAATGGATTTAGGATATTGTCGATGTTTTGATTGCAACGACATATTCTGTTTCACATCAGACATTATTTGGGCAGTGCCAAGCTTGACTTTCCTTGAAATGCATGTTGTTGCTTCAGAACCACCTTAATTTTCCTCGATTTTCATGCTCTCCCTTGTGGTGTGCTTCGACTTCCTCGCACATTTTAATTTGAATAAATTGGTTGTCATCCTTATGTATTTAGGATGTTCTGAATGTAAAAATGAAGTCTGTTTCGCGATCAAACTTCGTTTAGGCAGCGTCGAGGCCAATCTGCTAGATATGTGTGCCCTTGCTTTGGGATCTGTGGCACTATTTCAGATGATCCCAATTGAACGTAGGAAATGCAATACTTGAGTGTTGAAGACGTTCTGGATGTAACGACGTGATCCGTTTTGCGATCGGACGTCATTTGGGCATCGGTCATCGTCAGTATTGGCTGTTAATTGTCCCTTAGGACTGGTCTGGTCCAATTTGACTGCGAGGGGCATCAACCCAGAAGAATTTGATGTCCTGATCGTAATGACGCAATCATATTGGCAATTGAAGGTCATTTGACCTTTCAAGTGATGTGTTTTGTTAAAGCGCACGCCGCTATATTAGCTAGTTTCGCTCCACTTGGGTGTTGTTCGTCGTATAGGGGCCAATAGTGATGTCATTCAAACCTTAAAATTTTAAAACTCCATCCCAAGCTTGACACTGTGTTGATATAGTGTTACATGGCTTCATCAAGCATTGAACCCAATCCTAGGTTCTTTACCTTGGCTGTCAAACCTATATTGTCCATTGCAATGTCTTACATCTGATGATTACTCTAGGTGACTGTTAAGGGATGACCTCAATGCTTTTAAAGTAGGAGGTTTGTAAGCCAATTTTAAAACAATTGGATTTGATGACCTCAATGGACATTTAGAGTTTTGTTTGGCTGGCTTTCTAGAGAGTAAACTAAGGTAGATGCTTAGTTTTAATCAAACTAAAACAATTTTATTGGTTTAAAAAAGATAAGTTGGAAACCAAATTTTTAAATGGAAGATGAAAAGCTTTAGCTTGCCAATTTCATAAATCAATTGATTAGAATAATTAGGAAATAATTAAGCTAATTAGTCAATTTTTAATTATTACATTAATGATTTAAACCAACAAACTATAAATCAATTAATTAGTAAGTTAAAAGTCAAAATAATTATTGATTAATTAAACATACCTATAATTAATAAAGTTATCTTATTAATTAGAAATGAAAATACCAATTAGTTGTGAATTAATGATTAATGTTTGAAAGGAAAGATATTTGTTCTGTAAGAGAGATTATGACTAAAATATCCTCAACAACAAGGATATGACTAATAATAAAAATATATATTTCCAATCTAGCACTGTTTATTTTAACAATTTTCAATCTAGCACATTTTTATGATGGCAATTCCTCTCAAGCTGGAGAGTAAGCATATCAATAATTTCCAACTTGTTGCACAGATTGAAAAAAAAAAAAAAAAAAAGAATATATTGGAATAAGAAGAGCTTTTTCATGTAGATCACTTGTAAATTTTTCAAGAAACATTAAATTATTAACTTGTCTCATTTATTGATAACTTTTTTTGAAATATTTAAATCAATTAAGACAAACTCACACATACATTATATTCGTAATTCAAATAAAAAATCTCTTAGTAGTTAGCCAAAGCTCCCAACTAATACACCAAGATGAGCAACGTGCCACCAATTATGTGATTGTGTTGATTGATGCACTGGCTGAGAAGAGAAGCTATCAGAACTCGACCACTGGCGGAGCCAGAATATTTTATCTAAGAGGCACAAATTTCTAATTTTAAAAATACCCTCAAGCTTTTTTGTTATAGCTTGAAATTGACGTTATAATCTTAATTTTTTTATTATAGTTATTAATTATAAGAAGATAAATTTTACGATAATGAAAAAAACTTATTTTCATGCACATCTAAATTAATTTCAACACAAAGTTATTTAAACTATATATTATAATATCATCATATTTTAAGCTACTTGATTTAACTTTAAATATTATAATTCTCCTCTAAAGTAATTTGTTAGCTTTAATTACATAAATCTCCTATAAATTAGAATTTAGTTTTTTTTTAAATAAAAAAAATTAATAAAATTTTTAATTTAAAAAAAATACTAATAATGTGAAGATGGAGAGAGAAAAGTAACATAGTAAAAAGAAATTTAATTTAGTCTAATAAAAGTCATTAAAAAAATAATAGTAAATTTTACAATTAGAGAGAAATAAAGTGAAAAATAAATAAATAATATTTAAAATAGTATCACCCCTCATGGAGAGAGAGAGAGAGGAAAGAGGGTAAGCTTGGTGTACCAGCTAAAGAAAAGTGAAAATAAAAAGTAGCTTGTGCATGTGAAAAATAGGGAAAAATGCAGATGATGCATAATCATTTCCGCATCGGAGTAGCAGCTGCGGATTTACCTTATGGCTGGATAGATAAATGTTTTGATTTATGTGATTATTTTTTAATAGAAGTTGTTGAGTATCAAAAGCTCATTACGCGAAATCCTGGGTTGAAGGAGTGGGCATTATTGGTGGAGAGGAGACAATAAATTGGGGTTTATCATGACCAATGTTACGAGCTTCTGAAATCCAATGGGATCTTCATAAAGTTGCCCCAAAAAAAAAAAAGCCCATGACTTGTATATTTTCTTCAACACAAGCTCAATTTGGCTTGTTGATTGACAGCTTAGGCTATCAACTAAGGTATATAATTTTTGTGTATGCGATGTGTGCATGAGTTTGTCTTAATTGACCTAAATGACAACAAAAATCTTCCTGGATACCCATATACGGAAACTTTATGAACTAACACTAATTTGTTGTCAAAATGAGAAGAACTAGTAGAATGCTTTGAAAAATTAGGAGAAATATCTGAAATAATTTCATTTCCTTTATCTTCAACACTGACAGGTATATCAGAAGAAACCACTAGTGGAATATGAATGAGTTATAAGCCCAGTGGACCAATCGACATAACTGAGCCTCTCACTAGAATGATCAATGTGATATGGATGATAAGAGAACTTGTGAAAAATATGCTTAGAAGTTAAGGCTATCTCAGTGACTACCTTTTGCTTTGGGTCAGGTTCCCCATCCTACACAGAATCTAAGACCTGTTCAATCTTCTCAATCAGCACATAAAAATGACTCAGTGGTAACCTGGATAACATGCTAGGAGTATAATGAAAGTCAAGAAAGTAAAATAAACTTCCTAGTTATCCGGGTTCTTTCTCCTCAACAGAGCAAGTCAAAACATAATACTAGTTGTCTGGAGTTCAAACTTGAGCACACATATTGCTGTCGTTGCTGCTGCTATTGAGCCTACATTAGTCTATTCCTTGTCTATCTGGCTATTTTTAAGCCTATTTTAGGGGTAGAAAAGTCATCAAAAGTGCCTACTGTAAACCTCACAGGAGGAACCGATTAATCAACCTTCAATATTTGAAGACAAAAACTTAGCCCAACAAGTCAAAAACACATCCATTCCTATATCCATATGTCTATATATGCAGATACATAACATAAATGTTAAACATTCATGAAAATATAATTTACATTTTTTCTCATACATAGAATGTAAATATATTTCGATCAAAATTTGATCTTAAGTCAATTCAATTCATGCAAGCTCAATTTCAATTTGATTTGAAGCTCACCTGACTCAACTTATCAATTTTGATCCAACTCAAACATAGACCTATTTTTTAGACAAGCTTTTGATTTTTGAATCAATTTCACAGCCCTAAAAATGATTCGTTAATATCTCACTGTGTATTATAAAATATAAAGGCTCATTTTACATAACTGGGGATCTCAAATGAAGGCCAAGTTCACTACTAATGAGTTTAGTTCCAGAACAAAATTTTACTAAGGAGCTGCATTAAACCTAGGATAACTTCAAATTAAAAAAAAAAAAAAGCTATTAAAAGTACCTTTCATAGAAATCAACATACACACTAATGAAACATAAGAGGCTTTATATTCCGATTTCATTTTCCCATTACAGCTGCAATCTTCATAGACCCCTGCGTCAGGACAATAAAAGAAAAAAAAATAAAAATCATAAAATTGAATAATAACATTACACAAATCCAAGACCTGAAGATACAAAAACATATATTTGATAGTATGGGATATACATTCCTACATAATATGAAAGAATGGGATCATAACTAAGATGAAATCATTAACGCAATAATAGCACAACAAAATTTATAGTGAAAATGCATCAAGGCATTGCAACTCTGAAAATACATGTACTGATTTTTTTATTTAAGTGCCTGTGGACATCAAGAAACCAAAAAAAGAGCCCAACTCATTAAAATCAAAGAAAAAGAAGAAATGAGCCCCCTACAAAATAGGGTTATGTACAATCTAGTGGCATAACAGAACATTAGCACTACTCAGTAACCAAAAGTCAAAAAATTAGTCCCAAATCCAAAAATGTTAAAGTTTGATGTGAGGTTAATAGTTATATGAAGCATAAGCTAAAGTTTATTAAATTAATCCAAAATTAATACCTCACAACCTAATATAATTGTCGTAAAATAGGCAACTATTGATTAATGTGATCATCATAGGTGATGCAGTATAGCATAACATGATTGAGAGCGAGCAGGAAAATGTTGGACATGACATCACCGACAAATGACATGCAACACATGTAATGAAAAATATGTAAGGATTTACTGAGTGTAAAATTAATTTGAAAATTGCTATATTTTATTGAAAATTTAAATAAGATTATACGAGAATTTATGGATATAAAAACTAGAAATAAAATAAATATGGTTGCAAGAGACTAAATGAAAACACAAGAATCTTGTAGACAAGGGAGAATATCATAAACTATTGTTTGTTGGGAAGGATAAAATAAAATTGGGATGAGGATGATGGTGGATAAAGAGTAAAAAGATAAATTTCTTGAGGTGAATAGGATTATAGATAGGGTGATTTTTATTATGTTGATTAATTGTAAGGATATTAGCAAAATATTTAGAACTTATCGTCCGCAAATTGGACTAAAAGGAAGTTACCAATTTTAAAACAATAGGATAACAACTGTAACATTTATGATGCAAGAAAATTATTTTAAATGCCTTGAATGGACATTTAGAACTTATTTGGCTGACTAGTTAGATAAACAAAACGAGGCCAAATACTTAGTTTTTAGCATATTAAAGCCATTTTAAAGGCCTAAAAAACGATAGGATGACACTTAAATTTTTTAAAGGGAAGAAAAAGCTTTAGCTTGCTGAGGAATTGATTTGATTAATAGTGAAAAAATTAAAAATCATTTCATAAATCAATTGATTAGAATAATTAACAATTAATTAGGATAATTAGTCATTGTTTAACTATTTCATTCACGAATACTTACAAACTATAGATCAATTAATTAAAAAGTTAACTTTCAAATTAATTATTGATTAATTAGTGTATAAGCTAATTAACTAGGAAAACTGAGAAATAACTATTATTAATGAGAAATGAAAATACCAAGTGGTTATTAATTAATGAGAAATGTTGGAAAGGGAAAGATATTTGTTATGTATTATTGGCATGATAATGGTGTCTAAATATAGCCAAACAGGAAGAATATAAGAGATAATAAAGAGAAGAAAATCCTCAATTATAAGGATATAATACACAAATAGCACTTTTCTATGATAGCAAATTCCAATCTAGCACGTTTATATGATGCCAATTCCCCTCAAGTTGGAGAACATATCTGAAAAAGTTTTCACTTACTACAAAGATTGAAAAAAATTAAAAGACCCTAAAGCTTTGGTAAATATATCATATGTAGTTCATTAGAGATGTATGAAATGATAATCTTCTTTGATAGGATTGCGTCTTTGGTGAAATGGCAATTCACTTCAATATGTTTGATTTTTTTTAATAAAAGCTAAGATTGCTTGCAATGTAGACTATTGTTTAATTATCACAATTAAAGATCATAAGTTGTGTAATAAGGAAAACTAAATTCTTCTACTAGAATTTTAATTCACATCATTTCACAAGTAGAATGAGCCAAGACTTGATATTCATCTTAAAAAGTAAATCTTGTTACAATGGTCCAGTTCTTACCTTTTCAAGACACTAGATTCCCTCCAACAAAAACACTATCTTGAAGTTGACTTTAGTTATTCAATAAATTTAACGTGGACAGCATTAAAAGAAAAAAAACTTTAATCCGTTAATGATTATGTTTCTAATAGACAAATACATTTTCCTAGAATTTTATATATTATATTAAAATTCTAAGGATAACATTCTAGCGATTCTTCATTGAGTTTTACATTGCTGGCCAACTACACCAACGAAAAGGATATATCAGACAGTTCAGCTTACTAACCAATTGTCTAAAACAAGAAGCAAATTCAAAGCTTTCATCACTCTCAGATGGTTGTACAATTTCAATGGTCGGGTCAGCAAGCTTGCAGCTAAGAAGACTGGTTTCTTTAAGAAAATTTGTAGCATATTTTCTTCAAGAGAAAAGCCTCCATTGATATATGCAAACTCGATGCTTAGAAAACCCTTCCTTGGGACTCCCTAGATCTTTATAGACAAATGTCTTCTAAAAATACCATTTTATATTTAATGTATTGCCTAAAATATTACTCCTAGTAAGTAAAAAATAATCAACATACATAACAACAATCTTTGGGCTTAAGGAGGAGAGCTGACTAATGATAGAATATAAGTAGAACTACTTGATAATACAATACCAACAAAAAACTTACAAAATTTCACAAAGTAAAAGGGCTTTGTTTCACTTCACATATAGATTTGAAATTTTGCATATTTATTCCCCCCGAGCAACATGCTATGGAGTTCCATATTAACTTCAATAAGAATTCGATAAATAAAAGTATTACTAAGATTCACTTGAAGCATATGCTGAACTTGATTAACAATGATAAAGAGAAGGCAAATGAAATTAAGTCAAGTAATTAGGGAAAAAGTCTTAAAGTAACCAACACTATGGATTTAAGTATATCCTTTCACCACCAAGTAACTAATGTGGTGATCAATGGAGCCGTTTAGATAGAAAATAACTATGAGGTCCCATCAACATAAAATGGGTTTAAACATAGAGGGAGTGCAACCAGTTCCATGATCAAGAAGAACACTGATTCTCGTCCATGAAACGCTTCCAATTAAGGATAAGAAGAGCCTCTAGGATGTCCTAAAATAAAAATAGCAGACAAGACAAGGAAAAGCAATGAAAAGAAGGGGAGAAATGATCAGAAGATATAAAAGAGTGAGCTAGACGATCAGTGAGTATGTGTTTACCTTTATGAAGGGTAATAGGATGATGTAGAACTAAGGCTCAGTAGAAGTCAGGTACTCAACCATATTAAACGAGATGGAGAAGGTGCTTCAAAAAAAGACAGTCAAGAATTGTGAGTAAAAACATGTAAGATAAATGCATGCATTAGGGATAAAGGAGGTAGAGGTACAAAAAGAGGGTATTATTATTGAAGATAAAGTAGGAGTGAAACAGTGAGATACTCATGAAAGGTAACAACAAAATATACATAAAACTTTCCTATAAAAGGATCGTAACACCGATAATCTTTTTTTGGTACAATAATTATAGAGAAATATGTATCGAATGGCTCAAGAAGAGTTTAACACGACCTAGGGTAAAGAATTAATAAAACACACATAGTCAAAGATATAATGGGTTGGGTAAAAAAGAGATTTATGGGAATAAATAATATATAATGGAGTAGTATAGCTCAGACTAATAATGACACATGATTATATAATTAATAGCAAGAATGACATCCTCCAAAAATTAGTAAGAAACATACATGTGAAACATCAAGGTGCAAGCAACATTAAGAACATGAAGATTTTTATATTCATCTACTCCATTTAATTGATAGGCTATGAACAATATCACTTTCAGCATAAAAACGAACAAAAAAAAAAAGATTATATATATATAAATTCAAAAGCATTATCAGTGTGAAGACTTTTAATTTAAATAGAAAATTATTTTTTATTTTTTAATAGAATGGTTTGAATACATAGAGGACTTCAAATTTTAAACATGTAAACTCAAGTAACTATGTATGGTATAGTCTTCGATGAAAGAGAAAAAATATCAAAAGACTAAATGGGTGGACATGGGACTTCCTTAAGGAACAAAAATCCTTTGTATTCTAGAAATCAATAAACCACATAATCCAACATATAAAATGTCAATAAGAAGAAAGGATAACCTAGTGCTCACTATATTGGTCTACTGCTCATTATATTGGTTCCCTGCAAATAAAACATCATTCTCCAAGGTTTTCACTATGAGCATAGGGAAATTAATCTTTTATTGAAATGTTTTTTGGCCAATACCATCAGAAATTGCATGCAATATCATTTATTTGTCTCTGTTCTCTTCAAACAACCCAACCAAACCAAAACATTACTAATTGATAGTTGAATATTTATGATAATGAACTAGACAAAATATATTGCTTTTCAGAAGGGCATTCCGTTCTACATCTAATATAAAGTAAAACATAATCTTTCTATTGATCACTAATAACGACAATTCAGCTGCAACAATTTGATCTTAAGTATAACATTGACAAAATTTTCTCATGCAAAGCTGTATCTTATCATAACAGGGGATGTTACCTAAAATAGCACTCTAATTATCAACGCAGCCTCGAATCACTAGTCATGATAGGCAATTTTTCCAAAACTAACCTCTTGATACAAAAATTACCATGAGTTACCATATTCATCTTCTTTAAAGAAAATTTTTAAAATGTGCACAACAAAATCTCACAAACTCCACAAAAGCGGATCTTTTAATGAATCCATTCTCTTTTCAAGTTCATGCACATATCAAAGGAACCCAAGAAATCAAACTCCCACCCCCATGAGCCATAGCTTGATACAATTTCAGAGGATTTCTTCTTGCTACAATAAAATAGGCTTCTATATATGAGTAAATAGAAAGAATCAAATTATTAAAACAAGAACTTATTAAATATTCTGGGGATTGCACTTGGATGCATACCTGATCTTCTTGACTAGGATGGAGCGGAGTTTGCGGGAAAGTTCCTCGGAACGGATCCGGAGCTCGAGGTTCTTGCGAGCAAGAACGCGCTTCTCCGAGTTCTTTACGTGATGGTCAGTATGGCGCTTGATAAGCCTCTCCATTCCGCTAGACTTCATCTTCCTCTCCAAAACATTCAGCGCTTGCTCCAAATTATCATTAAATACCTTAACCCTAATCCCGCGAATCCACTGCATCTGGTGTCCATGAACCTCCAGCGGCGCCAGTGCCGTCCTCTGGAAGAAAGAGAGTGAGTACGTTAGAGACCTTGAAAGGTGATTCATTGCTGCGCCGTGGAAGGGCAGGAGAAGCAGCTTTAATGTTGATAAGTGGGTTGGACACACCGGTATATTCAATTGAATTTTAATTTTTATTTCTATCTTGTCAGCCAAATTGGCCCAATCTTTTTTTTTGGGGGTGGGGAATAGAGGGCAAATGCCCATATTTCATTAAAACAAAGAACTAGTTACATGTGATATAAAATCTGTAAAGTAAAGAAGCTCCCAAGTGGAAGAAAATAAACAAAACTAGCAAAATTACAGGTAAAAGCAAATAACAAGAATTTGGTGGGAGTGACCAAAAATCGGGCTCAGAATATTGCCAACGGATCAACGACACCCCCTGGTTGCAGAATAAGAGTCATTTGTAGATCGTGAAAGGCACTTGGCTCGAAAAAATACAACCCCTGTCGTCCAAGGGGGCAGAAAAGCAATACTAACATCATCGCCCGCAAAACCCACCAAACAGACAGCAGTGAAGAAAAATCAGCAGGGGATCTCAAAACAGTTCTTAAGCTCATTGAGATTCTTCCAGTTTTTGAATTTGGCTATAATAGCGTGACGAATGCTCGCAACAATCACAGGTGGGCTTTTCCATATATGTTCAAATCTTCTAGAGTTCCTCTCCCTCCATAAAAAGCAAATAGTGCAGCAAATCACCAAAAAAACAGAATTGTTTTTCCCAGTTACAGAAAAGTTGTGAGCTCCCAAAGTAGTCAAAGATTTGCATCAGATTAGGCCTCAGAAGAAAAACACCCAGCGACGGAAGCAGAGAAAATATGACAGTAAAAGTATAATCACAACCAAAAAACAAATGAGAATGACACTCAATGCCAACAGCACAAAAATAGCATAAAAAAAAAACGTCTATCCCCCTCAACCGAAGGAGGTCAGTAGTTTTAAGTTTGCCCATAACCGCCATCCAAGCGTACGAAGAATACTGCAAAGAGTGTTTTTTTATGCCAAATGAAAATGTGCCAATTTATCTCATCCAAATGCTTGAAATAACTGGAATAAAAAGTAGGAAAGATGGGAATTGAGAGCCATCCTAGGCCACAGCCGGTTGCTCAGCAACAATAATGCTAGAGATTTCAAGAAGTAGTAAATTAGGGGTCGAAGAAGGCAGAACCCAACCGTTGCTATCTGTGTAACAATTCACACAAAACTTCCAAAACTTAAAGGATGGGAGAATGTCATTTAGAGATTTTCCATTGTACCAGTGATCCCATTCCATAGATAAATTGCAGTTAAGAGAGAAAGCAAAAGAAAAATTGGTTTTAACCAAAAGGGCAGTAGCATGAATCTTCTTCCAGAATTTAGAAGCCTTAGTATTGAGGGGTTTCCAAGGGGAGAAATATCTATTTTTAAACCAAGACATGGCCAAATTATTCCTAGTAAAAAACCTCCACATGAAGGAACAAAAACTGGCATGACACAGAGCATCCAAAGAGGGAATACCAAGTCCTCCCAAACGAGTAGGTAAAGCAGTTTTGCCCCATGCAATTAAATGAATTTTCTTGTCTGTAATATTACCATGATATAGGAATCTAGAACAAAGCCTGGAAATAGTTTTGTGGCAAGATTTGGGTATTATAGCCCCCCTTATCCAATAAGCAAGAGTATTAGCAATAGTGAACCTAATAAATTGGATCCTACCTGTAAAAGAAAGAAATTTTACTTTCCAACCATCAAGTAGAGTAAAAATTTTAGTCAATACTGGTTGGAAGTGAGAAAAATTGAGACAGCAGGCAACAATGGGAATGCCTAGATAATTGAGAGAAGAGCTCGTGTTAGGAATGCCAAGAGCATCACCAATAATATTCTAAACAGAGACATCCTAAGAGAAAATAATTGAGCTCTTGGAGTAGTTGATAGAGAGACCTGAGGCATTAGAGAATTTCGAAATAGCATTGGCCAGGGTAGAAGCATTAGAAGGAGTGGCTTTGCCAAAAACTAAAACGTCATCAGCGTATAGAAGATAAGAAACCGTGAAGTCTTTAATATGTGAGCCAATAAGGGGGGGGGGGGGGGGGTGTTCATATTCTCCAAGGTACAAGAAAAACCATCCATGACAATGCAAAATAGCAGTGGAGATAAAGGGCATCCCTGCCTAAGCCCAGATGAGGAGCCGAAATAACCATTCAAATATCCATTAATGCAAATGGAGAAGAACACATTGGAGATACATCCTTTTACCAATTTATTGAACTTATTAGGGAAACCTTTCTGATTAAGCCTTTGATAGAGAAAATCATGAGAAAAAAAATCAAAGGCCTTAAAAATATCCAGCTTTGTACAAAAAGAGTTTTTAAAACCTTTTAGGATTTCAAAAGCTAGAAGAATATTATCCGTGGAGCATCGGTCCTTGATAAAACCCGTTTGACTTTCATGGATAATAAAGGGAAGCACAACCTTTAACCTATTAGCCACCAGCTTAACCATAATTTTATATAAAACATTGCACAGTGAAATAGACATGTAGTCAGAAACTATAGAGACATGGGTCCCTTTTGGAATCAAAGCCAAGGCAGTAGCCTTAACACTCCTTGGTAAGTAACCACTAGAATAAAAATCCATCACATCTCTACAAATGTGGGGCCCCGTTAAATGCCAAGTTCTTTTATAAAAGGCAAACGAAATACCATCAGGACCAGGGGAGGAGGAGTCACTCCCATCAACCACCACATTTTTGATCTCATCATAAGAAAAGGGAAGAACAAAGGAATTAACCATATCCGGAGGAATGCTATTTCCACCATTAACATAGCAAAAAGAGGCATTGCTGGGTTTAGGGGAATTAAAAAGTTTTTTGAAGTGTTGTATAAAAGAGGCAGCTATATCATGATGAGAAGAATAAGAACCGTCAGCATTCGATATTTCATACAAATTGTTGTGATTCTTTCTAGCACGGATTTTGGCATATAAAAAACCCAGATCATCTTCACCATGTGACCACCATTTGGCTTTAGCACGTTGGGAAACCCAAGAGGCCCAAGAAGCTTAAAGGCTAGCAAGCTTACAGTTAATCTCTTTCAGAGAGTTATTCAAGGTGGGATGAAGGGGTGAGGTTTGAATGTTCTCCAAGAAAATATGTAGATTGTTCTTAAGCTTCAAGATGCTGTTGGAAAGAAAATTGGAAGAAGAACAAATTCTCTTTTTTAAAGTACCCTTGAGAATCTTCAAGCAATGGTGAAGGTGACAAGTGAGGCTCTTATGAGAAGGTTGAGAGAAAGATGTAAGAACATCTTCCCAAAAACCATCCATAAAGTCCAATAATTCTTAAATAAGAACCAGTTATGAAGGCAATTCGGGGTAGAGATGGAGGTGATGAGGGGAGAATGATCAGAGCAAATGGGGACAGTGACTTTTGTAATGGGCTTGGGGTAAGTGGTCAAGGAAGTTAGAGTTAACTAAAACCCTATCCAACTTGATATGAATAGGATGGTCATTGCGCTGGTTGTGCCAAGTATAAAATAGACCAACATAAGCCAGATCATGTAGTCCACAGTCGAAAATTAAACCATTTAGCTCAGAAAGTCTGCTAGCCAAAACAGGAGAACCGCCAGCCTTCTCATCATGAAATCTGAAATAATTTAGGTCCCCATAACCATCCAAGGAAGAGGAGAGGTGGGGATAAGTGTTAAGAGAGTTGCTATTTGCATGTTTTACATTCTTGCAACTTATATAGTTTTGATGATTTCAAATATTATTGTTCTATGTATAGTTATCTCCTAACAATTTTTTTTTTGGAAGAGTTGTTTTTGCTCTTGTGTGTACTAACATTTCAGGAAAATCAAACTTTGGACTACAAAGACTTCAAATAAAATTCAGCATGAGATACTTTGTGTATTTAAAACTTGTATTTTTCTTTGAATTAAGTTTGAAAGGGAGTGATTGTAATTGAGTGAATACACACAAACTTAAGGAGATCTTAAGAAATTTGTATTGATCGTACGGTACGAACATAGTTCGTACGGGATGATCAAGTCAGTTATCTCCTCGTAAGAGCAATGGAACGAACAGGAGTCGGAGAAAATTTTTCCAAGTCCTGATCGTCCAGGACAAAGTGAATTTGTCCAAGGATGAAATGTTCTCTAGAAAATTTTTGTTCAAGAAGGAAGTTTATTCATTCCAGGACGAGTTGCTCTCTAGAGTACTATCATTCAGGACGAAGAGTATTTGTCCTGGGATGATTTGCTCTCTGGAAAAACTTCGTCCGGATGAACCCATAATTCGTCCCAGGACGAAGTGAACCGACTCTGAAATTTTAGTGATGTTCTGCAGTTTTTGGGAACCGACCTATGGAATAACCGTTCATACCGAATGAACCAAGTTGTACGGGATGATGTGTGTGTACGAAGTCATTTTGTACCCATATACATTAGGTTCGTTTCCAACGCACTTAAGTAAAATCGTCTAGAACGATCCACGATCGTACGGGACGATCCAATGCGTATTGACTTGAATATTTATAGTTTTTGGACGGTTTTTCTTATCTCTCCTATATAAAGTCCAATTTTGACTGCCACAAAATCTTTTTGTCCACTGATCTTCGTGCCTATTGAAAGAAGAGTCAAGGAGAGTGTAAAACCCTTCAAAAGCTGATTTTTTTTAGTGCAGTTCGTCTGTACGAACTGGATTTAGTACTGGACGAACTGAAGAAATTTGTGAAGAAATCTGCCATTTTCGTCTGTACGAACCTGGAGCAGTCGGGACGATCCGTCTGTACGAAATCTGTCCAGAGAGCAAGTCGCCCGGGACGAATTTGGATTTCGTCTGTACGAAATTTGTCCAGAGAACCCATCGTACCAGGACGAAATTTGGATCGTCCAGGACGATCAGTGTTAATAAATATCGGATTTTTAGATATTTTGGATTCATTTTGGAGAGAGAGAAAAGGCAAGAGAGAGAAAGAGAAGGAAGAGAAGAAGGAAGCTTGGTTTTGGAGGCCACGGAGCGCTTTTCGTCCGACGACGCTGTTAGAAGATTTGTTTGTCTCGCTGTAAGGACTCCGAACCCTATTTCTGTTTTCGAAGATTTTGTATTTTGATCGAGTTGTGCACTGTTTTGTGTTTTTGTAGTCGAACTTTTGACCTGATTTTGTATTGACACGACTTTCACCGCACAACTTTTAGTATGTTATAGATATGAATATTGTACACGATTTGACTATTTTCTACGATGATTTTATCGGTCGGAATTGATTCTATGCAATTTTAATTGAATAGAAAATTATCAGGACTTGATTTGATTTGGATTCTATAGATTGATAGTCTTGCATTGATGTCGTGGTTATTCTGTTGTAATTTGGAGAAATTCAGAATTTGTCTTTTTGCAGGATTTTTATGTAAATTCGATAGACTACTATTACTCTGCCCGATTTTTGTATGATTCCTGATTTGACTGAAATTGATAGATTGAATCGATATGCCTATGATTATTGATATGATTGCTCTAATATTGATTATTGATTGCTTATTGATACTGAAACACGTATAACCTGGTTGAACATTGGTTGGAGATGATACCTGTACAGGATGGTGGGCCGACGGGCTTTCCTTTAAATCATAGATCATGGATCATGGATATAACGATGGGAGTCATAAGGAGATTATATGCCGACGGGCAATAGAGTGACGACTCTTTTCATAGAACCAATGTATTGATATCTACAACAGCAATATGAATTCTACAACAGCAACATGACCATTGATTATACATTGTTCAGTATTATCGTATTGATTGCATGTTTAATGTATTGATTTACGGATTTTACGGATTTGATCGGGTTTACTGTATCGTACGATTTCACTGATTTCATCGATTGACTACTGAACATTGATACTACTGAGCATTGATATGGACATTGATAGATATAGATACTGTATTGATAGCATGAACATGGACATCGTACTACTGCCTACTATTTCTGTACCGTATTGACTGTCGTATAGATTCATTGTTCCGTATTGCTTTTCTCGACTGATTTCATTGATTTGACCGTATTGATTTGATTGACGGATATTGATTGATTGAATTGAAATGATTGATTTGCCTGCCGCTGCATTGACTGGTTTTATTGACTATTGATTTTCGGATTGCATCGACTACTGATTTGATTTCCACTGCATAGACTCATTGACCATTGACTGATTCAGATTGATAGATTGACATGCATATTGATAGCATCGCCGTGCTTTGATTTCAGTTGTAGGCTTTGGTGACCTGCTGGGCTTTGTAAGCTCATTATATGTGGTTAACAATTTCAGGTCCGAGCAAGGGAGCAGGAATGGATTTATTGATCAAGACTGTCGACGAATCCTTTCACTATGGATGCCTGGGGCGTCACAGAGAGAGTGTAAGAGAGTGTTCGAAGGAGGATTTCTACTACTGGAGCGTGAAGGCTTCACTTGGTATTCAAAGGTAAGAATCTCTACTTGTGATTTGGGATTTAAATCTTTCTTTCTTTCTTTTAAATTTCTTGTGAGAAGATCTGTCAAGGAGATTCGGTTCTCTGCCGACACTTAGAGAGTGTGAACAGCTGAAGGGTTCTCTGTCGACACTTGGAGAGTGTGAACAGCCGAAGGGTTTTCTTCCCACACTTGGAGAGTGTGAACAGTCGAAAGGTTCTCTTCCCACACTTGGAGAGTGTGAAAAGCCGAAGGGTTCTCTGCCGACACTTGGAGAGTGTAAACAGCCGAAGGGTTCTCTTCCCACACTTGGAGAGTGTGAACAACCAAAGAGTTCACTGCCCACACCTAGAGAGTGTGAACAGCCGAAGGGTTCTCTTCCTACACTGGGAGAGTGTAAAAGAACGATGGTTCTCTGCCAACACTAGGGATAGTGTAAAAGGATGACGATTCTCTGCCAACACTGGGGATAATGTAAAAGGACAGTGGTTCTTTATCGCACCAGGTAGTGGTGGAAAGAGTGTTTGTAAAAGGCTTATCCGCCTTGCTGTGGGTGCAAAAGGAGAGTCATTATTGGTATTAGTGCAATACTCGGAGGGTGCCTTTGGGGAGTGGATGTAGGTCTGGTTTTGACCGAACCACTATAAATCTCGTGTCTTTATTTTTCTGCTACTTTTTATTTTTGTGTTTTTACTTTTAAAAATTGTGGTTGAAAAATCTATTTATACAAAACTCATTAAAGTTTATTTTTTGGTTTAAAAATTAAAAAGAATGATTAATTTTTAATTACCAATTCATCCCCCCTCTTGGTTAGCCATGAGACATAATCTTAGGTTTAATAATCTAATTCATAGTGAACAAGTTTCAATAAGTGGTATCAGAACTTTGTTTCAAAATCATAAGTTTAGACTACTTTTTGATTAACGTAGATGGCTACATTTGGAAACTGAAATATACCCGAGGGTTACTCTATAACTAGATCTCCACAATTCGACAATATACCTTTTGATTTTTTGGAAAACACGCATGTCTACATTTTTACAGTCACTTGATTATCGTATGTGGATCTTAGTTCAGAAAGGGTATACAAAACCAACTAGATTAGTTGATGGAGTTAGAGTTGAAACACCTTTTACAGATTGGACAATAAAAGAACATGACTTAGCACAACTAAACGCCAAATGCTTGAATAGTTTCTTTTGTGCTTTAAAATCAGAAGACTACATGCGGGTTTCCACTTGCAAAAGTGGGAAGGACATATGGGATAGACTTTGTATAACCTATGAGGGGACTAATGAGGTTAAGCAATCTAGACTGTTGCAAATCTATTTTCATGACTTATGTTTTGATGATTGACAAACACTATTGATTCTCTTGGACTGCCTGTTACTTCTAACTTTTCAGGAATTGAAGATCGGACAAATAAACGAAGCCAGTTCAAGATTGCGTAGGTTTAGGGTTGAGTCAGTCTGTACTTTATTTTTTCTCTTCTTGAGTCTATTTGTAATGATCAAAGAGACTGATACTAAGTAACCATACAAACACACACTTGAGAGATTTAGAATTTATGTTTTTACTCATATCGGCCAGGACGATATTTACATCGTCCTGGATGATCGGGCTTAAAATAGAAAATCTAAAACAATGATTCTTAATTAAGCTAGTTGTCATTAACAGATCATCCTGAATGATACATGTATCGGCCAGGACGATAAGATCAAAAAAGAAAGAAGTTGTCGCCATAGATAATTAAGGTATTATGTATTTTTTAATAATCGGCTAAGACGATCATTGATCGGCCTGGACGATATTCACAAATTATGCCTTAATTGATCAGGAAATCAAGGGAGTAATTAAGGATGATTGATACAATCATATCATCCTGGACGATCGCAGGATCGGCCAGGACGATCTATTCAAAAACCTTAGTTACTTCTGGATGATAAATATCGGCCAGCTCAAATTTAGGGCGATGCTTTGGACGATTTTCCTCTGATTTGAACTGATTGGCCGGGACGATCGTGAGATAGGCCTAGACGATCAAGCCAATTTTAAATCATCTACTTTTGCATTTAGGGCGATGCTCTGGACGATCTTCTGAGATTTGTACTGATCGGCCAGGATGATGTCCATATCAGCCTGGACGATATTATCGGCAACTTGCATTTAATGAGCTCCTTTGAAGCTCTTCTATTTAAGATCTCTTGTTCAACGTTTTGAACAATCTTTTGCTGCTGCCTTGACCTGAGAAGGCCTTGAGGAGAGAAAGAGAGAAAGGATCTTGTGAGGGGGAGCTTGTGAGGGGATTCACAAGGGTTGCTTCAAGGATCGCTCTGCTTCTTCTTCGTCTAGAGTTTCTCGTCCATGGAAGGGTCAGTAGAGGTATGGAGTCAGCATCTGATTGTGGTTCTCTGCCAACTTCAGGAGGAAGCAAAAAGAGATAGGTTCTCTGCCTTGCTGGGGTGGCAAAAAGAGGTTCGTTGTAAAGGCTTCTCCGCCTAGCTGTGGGGGCTAAAGGAGAGTCACGATTGTAGTGCAATACTCGGAGGGCGCCTCCTGGGAGTGGACGTAGGTTGAGTTGACTGAACCACTATAAATATCTGTGTTCTTGTTTCTTGCTTCCGCACCTTAATTTCCGCATTTATTTTTTTCGTGGTGTGATTTTGGTTTATGTGATAGTTTGTTCTTTGTGAATTTTTTTTTTAAATACCAATTCACCCCCCCCCCCCCCTCTTGGTTATCTTAGGCCAGTTCTATAGGGCTTAACATCCTTAACGAACTTTCAAGTGGTATCAGAGCGGGATTCAAAAATTTTAAGTTTGAAAACTTTTTTATTTTGATCCATGACTAACCTTGGGAATCGTAACACTACGGAAGGGTATTCTATTACCTGACCTCCCCTGTTCGATAACCTACCTTTTGATTTCTAGAAAACCCGCATGTCGACGTTTTTACAGTCTACTTATTATCGCATGTGGATGCTTATCAAAGAAGGTTATTCTCCACCTTCTCGTGAAATTAATGGTGTTAAAACTAAAGTTGCTTTTACTGAATGGACTTTTGATGAACGAGATTTAGCTCAATTGAATGCAAAATATTTGAACTATTTTTCTGTGCTTTAAAATCTGAGGATTACATGCGTGTCTTCACTTGAAAAACTGGTAAAAAAATTTGGGATAAATTGTGTGTTACCTATGAAGGCACTAATGAAGTTAAATAATCCCGTTTGAATATTCTCTTGCATGACTATGAACTTTTTTGCATGAAACCTCATGAATCAATTTCTAACATGTATACTAAGTTTACTCAGATAGTTACTTTACTGCATGCATTAGGAAAAGAACTTTCAAACTATGAAAAAGTAAATAAGATTTTGAGATGCTTGCCTTCGTCATATGATGCTAAAATCACTGCAATCACTGAATTTATAGATTTGAATACTTATTCTATTGATAACTTACTTGGCTCACTCATTGCTTACGAGCAAGGGGTGAATCAAAGAAATCTTGATGCAGGAGAGAAAAAGAAGGAGAAAATAGTTGCATTGAAGGCGCACAAATCAGATTCTGAATCTTCCGGGTCTGAAAGCGATGAAGTTGCCTTCATCACAAGGCAATTCAAAAGCTTTCTAAGGAAGAAGCAAAAGCATCATTGGAGAAAAGGTAAGGATCCTAAATATTTTAAAAGATCTTCTGATGTCGTTTGTTATGAATGCAGGAAATCAGGACATGTGAGAACTGATTGTCCTACACTTAAAGATCACTCAAGCAAAGGAAAGGGTGAGGAGAAACCTAAGATAAGGAAGGACAAGATGAGAGTACAAAAAGCATTTTGGGCAGATTCGGCATCGGACTCATCAGAGACGGAACCAGAAGATGAGACATCAAAATTGTGCTTGATGGCAGACGACAATCCTGATCAAGAAAAGGTATGTGAACTTTCCTACGATCAACTTCTTGAAGTTTTAGAAAAAATTCATGCATTATATAAGAAATTAAAGAAAACACATGCTAGCTTGAAATTAGAATTTTTGAACCTAAAAAAAAATATGAGATTTTGACTAAAGACCATCAAATGATTGATTCAAATCTTATGACTTTACTTGATGAATTCGATGAGTAAATAAAAATCATTGTGAATTAGTTGAAAAGCATGATGTGTTAAAAGTTTCACACACATCACTTGAATCTGATTTTTAGAAGTCTAAAGAAATGGAGAAAAATTTGAGGATTGAAAATGAGGTCTTAAAAAGCACTAATTTGATGATTCAAAATGAATTAGAAACATGTAAGAAAACTAGGATGACACCTACTTTTGATCAATTGCCAAAACCTAGAAGAGGCATTCTAACTCAAACCACTTAAGAAATCTCTTTCTTGGACTTAGATGTTTTTTATGTGACATGCTAGGACACATCTCACACACTTGCATAGTTCAT
The DNA here is from genome assembly GCA_019514585.1 of Dendrobium officinale. Taxonomy (NCBI): domain Eukaryota; kingdom Viridiplantae; phylum Streptophyta; class Magnoliopsida; order Asparagales; family Orchidaceae; genus Dendrobium; species Dendrobium officinale. The sequence continues at coordinate 45,178,879 of CM033684.1, forward strand.
CATAGTATATATTTGGTGTGTAGACCAAAGGTGCATGATCCACAGCATACCACACATGCATTGCATTCTACTCTTCATAAGAAGGAACCCAAACCTGCTTGGGTTCCTAAATCTAACATTTGATAATTTTGTAAGAGGGCTCTCATAAAAGGCCTCGTGAGAGTATTTGGTACCTGGATAGTGGATGCTCTTGACATATGACTGGTGATGCCAACCAGTTTGTTGTACTAGAGTCCAGGACTGGAGGCAAGGTTACTCTTGGAGATAACACCACCAAGAAGGTGGTAGGCGCAGGTATAATTGATAATTCCAAGAACCTTATGATTGAAAATGTTTTGCTTGTAGATGGATTGAAACACAACTTGCTCAGCATCAGTCAACTTTGTGATAAAGGCTTCATCGTGTAATTCTTTGCAAATTCATGCATTGTAAGTTTAAGTAACAACACTATTTTGTAGGGAAAGAGGATCAACAACATCTACATGCTTGATTTAAATAACATTGAATGTGCTGCTTCATTTTGCTTAAAAATAGTGATTGATGATTCATGGTTGTGGCACCGGAGACTTTGTCATGCAAGTATGAAAACCCTTAGGAAAGTGACCCAAAAAGACCTAGTTAGAGGTGTCCCCAAACTCAAGTTTTAAAAAAACCATCTTTGTGATGCCTGTCAACTAGGAAAGCAGTCCACTCCACCTTTCACCCCATTAAGGACATTAGCACCTCTAGACCTTTAGAAGTCCTTCACATGGATTTGTTTGGACCCATTAGCACTACCAACCTGGGAGGGAAAGTCTATGGATTTGTGATTGTTGATGGCTACTCGAGGTTCACTTTGACTAGATTTCTTTCTCATAAAAATGAGTCTTTTGAGGAGTTTAAAATATTTTCTACTTGGATTCAGAAAAAGCTAAGTTGTGAGATTGTGATCATCCATAGTGATCATGGGGGAGAGTTTGAGAATGAAAGATTTAGAGATTTTTATAAGGGCAAGGGGATTAGCCATAATTTTTTATCTCCTAGGACCCCTCAGCAGAATAGGGTAGCTGAAAGGAAGAACCGGACCTTAGTGGAAGCCACTAGAGCCATGCTTGCTGAGTATTCACTTCCAAAATACTTTTGGGCTGAAGCGGTTAACACAGCTTCTTATGTGTTGAATATGGTGAATGTTAGAGCCAAATTAAAAAAGAAACCCTATGAGATCCTTAAGGGTAGGACACCCAATCTTTTCCACCTTCATGTCTTTGGTTGTAAGGTTTTTATTCACAATAATGGGATGTCTCACTTGGGAAAATTTGATCCTAAATCTGATGGAGTATTCTTGGGATATTCTAGTGTTGGGAAGTCTTTTAGGGTGTTTAACAAGAGAACTTTAATGGTGGAAGAGACAACCCATGTAGTATTTGATGAGTCTGATCCTAAGAAATATGGAGTTGAGAATGATGATGAGGTTGGAGAGATTACTAGTGGAGTAGAAAAATTTGGGGAAGGGGGTAGAACACCAAAGTAATGAAGGAGTAGGAGAGAAGTCACCCAAGGAGTATAAAATATTGATTTGGATGAAAGGGTTGGACCTTCTCACACTTTGCCTAGAGATTGGAGATACTCTACAAGTCACCCCAAGGATTTGATCTTAGGAGACCCTTCTAGTGGAGTTAAGACTAGACATGGACTTAGGAAGGAGGTGAACCACTCTGCCTTTATCTCAATGAATGAACCCACCACAATTAACCAAGCCCTTACTGATGAGTTTTGAATTTTAGCAATGCAAGAAGAATTGAATCAATTTGTAAGGAATGATGTTTGGGAGCTTGTAGAAAGACTTAAGGGACAAAGTGTAGTTGGGACAAAGTGGGTCTTTAAGAACAATGTGAATGATTCAGGAGTGGTGATTAGGAATAAAGCAAGATTGGTGGCTAAGGGGTATAACCAAATAAAAGGGAGAGACTTTAAGGAGACTTTTGCCCCTGTAGCTAGATTGGAAGCCATTAGAGTGTTATTAGCCTTTGCCTGTTATAAAGGATTTAAGCTTTTTCAAATGGATGTCAAGAGTGCCTTTTTAAATGGGGAAATAAAAGAAGATGTGTTTGTAGAGCAACCCCCAGGTTTTGAGAGTTCTCAATTTCCAAATCATGTTTTTAAATTAAAAAAGGCTTTGGCACCAAGAGCTTGGTATGAGAGGCTTAGCACATTCTTATTAGAGAGGGAATTTGTTAAGGGGAGCATAAACACCACCTTTTTTCTTAGGAGAGTTGAAGATGATTTACTCATTGTTCAGATTTATGTTGATGATATACTCTTTGGATCTTCTAATAAAAAATTGTGTGATGATTTTTCTAAAATAATAAGTAGAGAGTTTGAGATGAGTTTGATGGAAGAGTTGTCCTACTTTTTGGGATTTAGAATAAAATAATTGGAGGATGGAACCTTTTTAAATCAAACAAAATACATAAAGGACATTTTGAAGAAGTATGAGATGGACAAAGCTAAGCCAATTAACACTCCCATGACTTCTAGTGCTCCATTGGATAAGGACCCAAGTGGTAAGTTTGTTGATCAGAAGAAGTATAGAGGCATGATTGGATCTTTACTTTACTTGACTGCGAGCCGACCTGATATTATTTTTAGTATTTTCCTTTGTGCTAGATTTCAAGCTGGCCCTAAGGAGTCCCACCTGACTGCTGTTAAGAGAATTTTTAGATACATTTTGGGGACCCAAGGCTTAGGGATTTGGTACCCTAGACACAGCACTTCTTTTGAGATTATTGGTTTTTCTGACTCTGATTTTGCAGGATGCAAGGTGGATAGAAAAAGAACTTCAGAAACTTATCAATTCATTGGACAGTCTTTGGTCTCTTTGTCTAGTAGGAAGCAAAACTCTATTGCACTTTCCACTGCTGAAGCTGAGTACATTGCTCTTGGAAGTTGTGTGGCCCAAGTCCTTTAGTTGAAACAACAGGTATTGGATTTAGGATTACTTGTATGCACCATCTCAATCTTTTGTGACAACACTAGTGTCATATGTATCTCTAAGAATCCTATCCAACATTCAAGGACTAAGCACATTGACATTAGGCATCACTTCATTAAAGATCATTTGACTAAGGGAGACATTGAGTTACACCATGTGACAACTGAAAATCAATTGGCTGACATCTGTACTAAACCATTGGCCTTCGACACTTTCAGTTCTTTAAGGACCATATTGGGTGTGATTAACATAAATGCATGAAACTTGATCTTTTAGTTACTTTCTTTTGATTTTGTTTCTTTTTCTCTTAGTTTTTGGTGTGTTTTATTTTTTTCTCTTACTTAGTTTTTCAAAATCATAGCTGAAATGATAACATATTCCATGCCCTTATTTTTGAAAATTTATAGTCAATGTGTTTTTCATCTCTTAATCTCATAGATGGTAAAAATATTTTGTGATTGTGTCTCTTTCTCTAATCTATTTTAGTGGCATAGTTTTCTTTTCTAATCAAAAATCTATTTCAAATTAAAGATTGTATATGAAATTAAGAATTTTTCTTAAGTTTGCTTAAGCAAATCTATCTTGTATTTATAATGTTTAAAGTTTTTTTGTCACATTAAGACCCATTGTTACTCTTGTCTTTGATTATTGATTCTGCTTGTGGTAATTCTTCCTTATGTTAGATAGAGAGCTCCTATTCTCTAATATCTAAGAAGATATACTCACAACTAAGGATTTTTTTAAAGAGGTTATAAAAGAGAATGTAGCTTGCAAAAATAAAATTTTTTTTGGCCAATGATGCCAATAAAAGAAGCGAAAAGACGCCAAAATTGAAAATCTATAAAAAGATACACAAAGCGCCACTCAATTGACAAGAGACATAAAATGAGCCCACTCAAAAGCAAGCTATTCTCTCTTTTTAAATCTTTTAGAACTTAGAAGTTTTGATTCTCAAAGGCTTGATTTCGATTGTTTCGCGATCGTGACAGATTTACTTTGGTTCATTATTTTATAAAGATATTTTTTCTTAAACCAAGTGATGGATGGATTCTTTTTCTCATGTCCAATTAATTCTTTGAGTTAGGTCATTGATTTGAAAAGATGATTCTACCCTAAGAAAACGTCTGAGCTAAGGGTAACCATGACCGAATATTCTACCACTCTTTGGCTTGTTGAGATTGTTAACTCATTAACCCACAAGTTTTTAAATCAATCATATGGAATACTACATCATTTTCATGTCTTGGTTTCAAAAAAAAAAATTGTTGTTTTGCTATTGGTCTTTTTTTTGTTCCCTCCTCCTTTTTGATATGTCAAAAGGGGGAGAAGTTTATGATATTTTTATACTTGTCGATCCCGAAATTTTACTGCTAACTGTCTTCGTAGTGTTTTGCCATCATCAAAAAGGGGGAGATTATTGCAAATCTATTTTCATGACTTATGTTTTGATGATTGACAAACACTATTGATTCTCTTGGACTGCCTGTTACTTCTAACTTTTAAGAAATCGAAGATCGGACGAACAGACGAAGCCAGTTCAAGATTGCATAGGTTTAGGGTTAAGTTAGTCTGTACTTTATTTTTTCTCTTTATTGAGTCTATTTATAATGATCAAAGAGACTTTTGCTAAGTAACCCTACACACACACACTTGAGAGACTTAGAATTTCTATTTTTACTCATATCAGTCAGGATGATATTTACATCGTCCTGGACGATCGGGCTTAAAATAGAAAATCTAAAATAAGGATTCTTAATTAAGACAGCCGTCATTAACATATCGTTCTGGACGATACGTGTATCGGCCAGGATGATAAGCTCAGAACAGAAAGAAGTTGCCGCTAAAGATAATTAAGGTATTCTATACTTTTTAATAATCGGCCAGAACGATTATTGATTGGCCTGGATGATATTCACAAATTATGACTTAATTGATCAGAAAATCAAGGGAGTAATTAAGGATGATTGATACGATCATATCATCCTAGACGATCGTAGGATCGACCAGGATGATCTATTCATAAACCTTAGTTACTTCTGGATGATAAATATTGGCAAGCTCAAATTCAGGGCGATGCTCCGGACGATTTTTCTCTAATTTGAACTGATCGGCCGGGACGATCGTGAGATTGGCCTGGATGATCAAGCCAATTTTAAATCGTCCAGTTTTACATTCAGGGCGATGCTCTGGCCGATCTTCTGAGATTTGTACTAATCGGCCAGGACGATGTCCATATCGGCCTGGACGATATTGTCGGCAACTTGTAATTAATGAGCTCCTTTGAAGCTCTTCTATTTAAGAGCTCTTGTTCAAATTTTTGAATAATCTTTTGCTACTGCCTTGACCTAAGAAGGCCTTGAGGAGAGAAAGAGAGAGAGGGAGAGATAGAGGATCTTGTGATGGGGAGCTTGTGAGGGGATTCACAAGGGTTGCTTCAAGGATCGCTCTGCTTCTTCTTCGTCTAGAGTTTCTCGTCCGTGGAAGGGTCGGTAGAGGTAAGGAGTCAGCATCTGATTGTGGTTCTCTGCCAGCTTCAGGAGGAAACAAAAGGAGATAGGTTCTCTGCCTTGCCGGTGTGGCAAAAAGAGGTTCGTTGTAAAGGCTTCTCCACCTAGCTGTGTGGACTAAAGGAGAGTCACGATTGTAATGCAATACTCGGAGGGCGCCTCCGGGGAGTGGACGTAGGTCGAGTTGACCGAACCACTATAAATCTCTGTGTTCTTATTTCTTGCTTCCGCACTTTAATTTTTGCATTTATTTTTCTCGTGGTGTGATTTTGGTTTATGTTATCTTTTGTTCTTTGTGAAAAGAAAATTTTTAAAATAGCAATTCACCCCCCCTCTCTTGGTTAGCTTGAGCCAGTTCTATAGGGCTTAACATCCTTAACGAACTTTTATAAACTTAATATCATGTTGCATGATTATGAATTATTTCACATGAAACCAAATGAATCTATTTCTGATATGTACACAAGATTCAAATAAATAATTATCTCTTTGCATGCATTGGGTAGGGAACTAACAAATACTGAAATGGTTAATAAGACTCTTCGTTATTTGCATACTGCTTATGATGCTAAAATTATTGCAATTACAGAGTCTAAAGATCTAAACATTTATTCTATTGACAATCTTCTTGGTTCGCTAATTGCTTACGAGCAATGAGTTAGCCAAAGAAAGATTGATTCAGGTGAACCACGAAGGGAGAAGAACATATAACTAGATGTGGAAGAGTCTGAGAGTAAACACTCACAACCTAAGGATGAAGACGATATCACATTGATGACTAGATAATTCAGAATCTTTTTGAAGAGGAAGCAGAAGAGACGCCAACATTGGAATAGAGGTAAATTTAATAGAAATGCCAAGGCTTCAAATGATGTGATTTGCTATGAGTGCAGGAAACCTGATCATATCAAGACTGAATGCTCAAAACTCAAAGCCACTGCTAGCAAGGAGAAGGTTGAGGAGAAACAAATTGTAAAGAAGGGCAAAAACAAGTTTCAAAGAGCTTTCTGGGTGGACTCAGCTTCAGATTCATCAGAGACTGAGAAGGATGAAGAAGTCACTAATCTATGCTTAATGGCCGATAGTCTTGACCAGTCAGATAAAGAAGATGTATGTGACTTAACCTATGATGAACTTTTTGAAGTTTTTGAACACATGTATGATGCATATAGGAAAATGAAGAAAATGCTTGCTAGTCTAAGTTTAGAGTTTGAGGAATTACAAAAAGAACATGAAATCCTTAGGAAAGATCATGCTTTAATTGATGACAACCACATAAAATTACTTGATGAGTTTGATGACTTAAATAAAAAACATGAAATTTTAAAATCATCTTATCCTGAATTTGAAAAAGATTTTAAAAATTTTAAAGATGTATCAAAGAGTAGGATTTATAGATCAAATTATACAAATCGAATTTTGAAAGATATGAATTCATTTTATAAATTAACTATAAAAGCTCTCAAGGATAATAGGATACCCCCTAAACTTGAAGATTTTACTAATCCTATTATGTATCCTAAATTTATGCAATACCTAAATAGACAGATGAATGGTAGAAGACTTAGGAAACCATTTCCAAAAGTAAAATGTAATAATTATGGATTGTTTGGATATATAGCTCACACCTGTACCTTGAAGATGAAAACTTATTTGGTGTGGAGACTAAGATGCATAAACCTAGACATATCATGCATGCATCTAATTATAAATTGCCAAAAGGTGAACCCAAACTTATTTGGGTTCCCAGGTCTAACGTTTGATAATTTTGCATGATCGCTCTCACACAAGTCCTCATGAGAGCATATGGTATCTGGACAGCGGATGTTCAAAGCATATGACGGGAGATATTGTACAATTCATATCGCTGGAAGCCAGGAGTGGAGGTAAAGGTTACACTTGGAGATAACACCACAAGAAAGGTGGTTAGATTAGGTATGATTGTAAATCTTAATAAATTTTACATTGAGAATGTGTTATTAGTAGAAGGCTTAAAGCATAACCTGTTAAGTATAAGCCAACTATGTGATAAAGGATATTGTGTGAAATTTTTTCCTACTAGCTACATATTAAGTCTAAATGGTAAAGATGTTTTGAATGGTAAGAGGGTAAATAATGTTTATATGCTAGACTTGAATTATATTCAATCTGCTACTACTTTTTGTTTGAAAATTGTATATGATGAGTCATGACTTTGGTATAGGAGACTTTGTCATTCTAGCATGAAGAACCTTAGAAGGATTACCCAAAAGAACTTAGTGAAAGGAATACCAAAACTAGACTTTACTATAAGGACCAACGTTTTGATGCATGTCAATTAGGAAAGCAAGTGAAGTCCTCTTTTTAGTCCAATAAGGATCTTAGAACTAAAAAACCATTGGAGATTTTGCATATGGATCTTTTTGGACCAGTTGGAACTGTGAGTCTAGGAAGAAAGGTATACGGATTTGTGATTGCAGATAATTACTCAAGATTCACATGGGTTAGATTTCTATTTCATAAGAGTGAATCATTTAAGGAATTTAGAAATTTTTTGACTTGGATTCATAGAAAACTTGGGTGTGAAATTATTTCTATACAAAGTGATCATGGAGGAGAATTTAAAAATGAAAAATTTGAGGATTTTTGTAAGGAGAAAGGAATTGATCATAATTTTTTTGCACTTAGAACCTCTCAGCAGAATGGGGTAGTCGAAAGAAAAAATAGAATATTAATAGAAGCTGCCTGAGCGATGTTAGCAGAATACTCACTTCCTAAATATTTTTGGGCTAAGGCGGTTAGCACTGCATGTTATGTTCTAAATAGGGTGAATGTGAGATCAAAATTAAATAAAACATCCTATGAGTTGATAAAAGGAAGAACACCTAATTTGTCTCATTTGCATATTTTTGGTTGCAAGGTGTTCATTCATAACAATGGAAAATCACCCTTAGGAAAATTTGATCCAAAATCTGATGTAGGAATTTTTTTTGGATACTCAAGTATTGGAAAATCTTATAGAGTATTCAATATAAGAACTTTGGTAATTAAGGAGACCACACATGTTGTATTTGATGAATATGGAAATATGGAAGAGCCAAATGTTGTAGAAGATGAGATTGAGATTAACTCCCAAAAGATTGATAAAATAAATTTGGAAGAAAATTTGGAAGAAAATGTAGAAGAAAATTTGAAGAGAAAATCCTTTGCCTAGAGATTTGAGATTTTCTAAAAACCACCTAAGGGAATTGATTATAGGTGAACCAAGCGAGGGTATAAGGACTAGGTGTGGATTAAACAAAGAAGTAAATCATTCAGCCTTCATTTCAACTACCCACAAATATTGATCAAGCACCTTTAGATGAATTTTGGATTTTGGTCATGTAAGAAGAGTTGAATCAGTTAGTACATTAATGAGTACCTCAGTTCAGTTGGATAAGGACCCTAAGGGAAAATCTGTTGATCAAAAGAAATTTAGAGGAATAATTGAATCTTTACTTTACTTGACTTCTAGCCGACCCGATATAATGTTTAGTGTTTACTTATGTGCTAAATTTCAATCAGATCCAAAAGAATCACATTTGACAGCAGTGAAAAGGATTTTAAGATATCTATTAGGAACTCAAAACTTAGGAATTTGATATCCTAAGTTTAGCTCTTCATTTGAAATAATTTTTTATTCAGATTCTAACTTTGTAGGTTGTAGGGTGGATAGAAAGAGCACTTATGAAACATGTCAATTTATTGGAAATTCTCTAGTCTCTTGGTCCAGTAGAAAACAAAATTTAGTAGCCCTATCTACTGCAGAAGTTGAATACATTGCATTAGGAATTTGTGTGGCACAAGTTCTTTGGTTGAAAGAACAGTTAATTGATTTAGGATTAACTATAGGCACTATTCCAATTAATTGTGATAACACTAGTGCTATTTCTATTTCTAAAAATCTTATTCATTATTCAAGAATCAAACATATAGACATAAGACATCATTTCATAAGGGATCATATATCCAAAGGAGAAATTTAACTCACTCACATTTCTACTGAAAATCAACTTGCAGACATTTTTATAAAACCTTTAGCTTTTGATACTTTTAGTGCATTAAGAAGAAGGCTTGGTGTGATTGATTTGAATGCTTAAATAAAAATATTTTTGCAATATTGGTGTTTATTTACTAGTTAATGTGTTTGTGTGTTTTTATATGTTTATGAACTTGTATGTGTGATTTTCTTTATTTAGAGTTTGTGTCCTTTCATTGTTTTGTGTTTTTAGTATGTTTGTGTTTTAATTTTTTGATTGAGTGCAAAAATTTGAAAATTTTGGGTGACAATCATCCGGGATGAATTTTTTTCCGTACCGGACGATTTGTGTAGTATGTCAAATTGTCGGATTTTGAACCGTTTAAGTGCAGTTTTCAGAATTTTATTGTCACTTCGTCTGTATGATCGTTACAATCATCTGGGATGAAATATTTTTCAAACGACGGGACGAATGAATAAAGCGGTTGAATGGATAAGGTAGTTTTTAATATGAACTTCATACGTACGAACCTTTGGTTCGTATGAACGAACACATGTCGGTTCGACGTAGGGGACGATTTTAACTGCCATTAAAATGATCATTAGTTCTGATCGTCTCAGGACGAAAACGTGTTCGTCTGTATGATCAATCTGTTCAAAAGTCTGTAAGAAAGGATGCTTTGTAAGTTATGTTGATTATGAAAAGCCATTTTATTTTGGCGCATTGGTTCATCCATACGAAATTTTTTTCATACGGGATGAATCAAAAAATTTGTACGGGACAAAAGTTTTTTGTTTGATACGAACATATCATTTTCAATAAATAGAAGGGCTTTTGAACTCAACTTTCATACTCAAAACTTCACTTTCAATCTCTTTCATACTCTAGATTTTCTTCCAAATGATAAGTTCAAGTAAGAGACAAAAGATTCTGGCAAAGAAACCACATAGAAATCCTTCTGAAAACTTCCTTTCTAAGGCAAATAAGGAATCTTTTCCTTGGTTTATCTCAACGAAGATCACACCCTCTAGAATCCTAATCCAAGAACAAATTACCTTTCAGGTGATGAACTTATTTGCTTCAACACAGTTTGGTTTTATCCTTACCCTCATCTATCTCTACAATAAAGAAACATTTCACTACTTCCTCGCCAATATGTCCTTTAATTCTGACCACTATATTATCTGTTCCTTTGTATTCAAACAAAAAGTTGAAATCACCGAGGCTGACTTAGAAGCGTTTTTGAATTTAAGGACAGAGGGAGCTAGAGCCCATCACTTGATCAACACTCATGATTATGCATTCTATGAACTTAATAATATGATTAGAGGAAATAATGTGAACGAACAGGTGGTGGTTTGGCGGAGCTCAGGGCCTCAAGTGGTAATCTGACGGAGCAACGATGTCATGCGGTGGTCCGACGGAGATGAGGGACTCTAGTGGTGGTCTGATGGAGCTCTGAGCCTCATGTGGTGGTCCGGCGAAGGTGAGGGCCTCCAGTGGTGGTCCGACGGAGCTCAGGGACTCAAGTGACGGTCCAACGAAAGTCTGATGGTGGTTGAGGAGGAGCTTCTTCCTTCTCTTCTTGTTTTGGTCTTTTTTCAAGAGGAATGATGGGTCTATTTATAGATTTTTGGAGTGGTTTGGCTTGTAAATAGGTGAGAGATCAAGGGTAAATGTAGAGTGGTTGGATGGACGCCCGATGTTGAATCCCTTGATAAAGGATTGTTTGATGGGCATTTAAACATCTTAATGATGTCAAAATTTGATGATCTTGGGCTCATTGGATTCATCTTGTTGAGCCGCTAGATTTAACTATAAGCATGTAATGTTTGAAAACCATTTGGTGATCCAAACTGTGGTTTGAATCTTCCAACAACGCTTCAGGTCCTTGATTTGGACTCTTTTGGGCTCGAATTCAGTCGAATTTGGAATAGTTTAGTTCATATTTCTGACACGTTCAATTTGACTATAAGTTTGCTAATATGAAAGTTTGGATGGTCCCAATTTTAATTTTGGAAGTTTCCAACTTAATTTTGCATTGAAATTCTTGCCCGATCAAGATAATTTTTTGATGACGTATTAGTTGCCCCCCTATTTTCTGACGTTGGTGTTCCAGAAGTCTGAAAATATATATTATAGCTCATGGGAAAAATTTTGTGTGATTTAAAATTTGGAAATGCTCCAATCCTTAGCATTGAGGGCTCGAACGACTTTAAAAGTGCTAAAATTGAGTCTGAAACGTCAAAAAATATGTTTGGGACCCAAAAAATATTCAATTTGACCTTCCAGAGCCCAAAATTAGCCCCAAAAAATGTGTTGGAATGGAATTACCACTTACGCCCGCTGCCTACACTACCTTCGCCTCCGCATGGCGTCGCACGCTCGCTCTGGCCTGCCGACCCGCGCAGCAGGTTGCCTGGCCCACATTGCTCCGCTGCCTAAGACCTGCCCGACCCGTGCCTGGTGATCAGCCCGACCCGCGCCTGGCCCGTGACAGCGTGGTCTGTATGGCCTGTTGGCTAGGCACAATTAACCGCTAGGAGTTATAGCCAGTGATTAAGGATTTTTTTTCAGAATATATATGTTGGTGGAATTTTGAAAACAGGTTTTGAAAAATACTAGTTTTCTTTGGGAAAATTAGAGTTGAGATTGAATCCTAATTCTAGAAGTCGAATCCACTCGTTCAGAAAAGTATATCACCCCGAAGGATGAAAATAGAATTCCATAACGGCGTTCAGACTTAGAATTATGTGATTCATCTTGAATATCACGACTAGATTCTAAAGAGAACTCGACACGGCCCCGAGGGGGGGCAAAATAGAATTCAACTAAATAATCCAGTTATAATATTCAAGGAGTATGATTGCCGAATTCATATCCAAAGCCTTACCAAAGAAGGATGTATCTCCCCAAAGGGAGATAACACCTTTCAATAACAATTCTTCTAATATGGTGACGACAATCATTCTTTAACTTTTCCCAAAGAAATCTAATTGAGTTTTGAAAAATCAATTTTTAAAATCAGGTGCGTGTGTGGTTCCAAATCTCCTACGAGCGCAAGCCCTCGTAGTTAATTACATCGTAAAGAGACAAAATTCCCTACGAAAACTCTCGATTAAAATAGTGGCAAAATTTTATTTAAGATTTCCAAAGATCGGTATCAAAGGAGAGAAATGGTGGGAATTTCCAAATGGGATTGGTTCAATGTTGAGCACTTATTTCTAGAGTCAAAGGCGAAGAAGTAGGAGGCACTTAGGATTCTGAAACAGTTTAGAAGTGCCCCAATCTATCTTAAGTGTTGGGCCCAAATTTGATTGAAATAGAGGTTTAGTTTTAATGGTCGATTTTATTGGAAATTTGGGATTCAATTCCCGAATGTTGAGGTCTTATGGCCCGAGCCAGCCTCGGAACCTAAGTCTAAATTGGGCATTTAAAAGCGCCCCGAACCTAGCTAATGTAGTGCAGAACCTGGACTTACCCCGGCCTGGATTGGGGAGCCAGCTAACCACCTAAACGATTTTAAAATATGAGTCTGGTCTTCTAATGTTGAGTGGTTGGGACGTTATTTAAGAAAGGTATTTGAGAACGGGACCGACGTCTAAAGCAGATCTTAATTGGCCCCTTAGACTTATGTTAGGTTTGATGTCTAAATAAAATTCAATTAAATATTAGACTCATTTTAATTTGTTACTAATGCGATGCATGCTAATCGACTCGATTGAATGCAAAAATGATATGTAGCAGTTTTAAAAAACTTTTGGCTTAGAAAATAGGTTTTTCCCTAGAGATTGCATAACATCCTCTTGACAAATCGGCACCCTCATAGGCCAGGTGGTCTGCCAGAACCCGCAGGTGGGGAGATGCCTAACAAGGTTGAGAAAGTACAATATGAATGCATGAAAAACCCTCGGCGAGTCCGAGCTTACTTCTTAGGACCGTTTAGAGTTTCTATCTTATCTTAAAGATTTTATTTAATTAAAGTAGAAGAATTTTAACAGACCCCTAAGAGACTAAATTCGAATTCCAGGTCAAACCAAATACAGCATGCAAATAAAAAGACTAGAAAAGCAGGAGTTCTAATGCGCAATCAATTAAATAAATCAATCAAGTTAAATATATCAAATTGAATGTCCATAGGAAAGTGCCCTTATTATTACATCACAGAATTTGCTGAAAATTAAAGTTGCCGGGCACCACTGACTACAACCCGGATTTCTGATCCTAAATTAAATGACTTTGAGATTTGAGATTCTTCTCGTTGTCCAATCCTTCATCTTCTCACAAACTTCTTGATTCGTCGGTTCCGGATATCCAAATGAAAAGAAACTCATCCTCGATCGGGGTGTTATCTTTCCTCTTTGGATATTTGAAAAGTATCCTAATTTGATTTCCAAATAGAAGAAGACTCTCCCCTTTAGGGATGTTTTCTCCTCTTTGGAATTCAAATTGGATTAAGCATCCAAATCTCAAGTCATTTCAAAGAATTACAACCTTATTCAATCAAATTTACATTAATTTAAATAGAAAAATCTAGACTCGATCCTGCAAGGTTATCCTAATAATCAACAGTTATGTATGTATCCCCAAGCAATTGATATTTGATCTCAAGCAATTGATATATAAGATTTAAATGTTCAATCAATTATAATACAGAGTGCACAGGAAATAAGCAAACAATCACATCAATTTTAGGATAGCAAACAGCATGCAGTGAAAACTCGAAAACCCGGCACACAACGGAAAAGTAAACACCGGCCTAGCCTAAAACTAGAGTTGGTTGTCCTAGCAAATCATCTACAGTGTGTGAGATAAGTCGTGTGGTTTTGATATGTCTTAAATAGGATCATTTGTTAAAGTTGTTTAAGGTGAGATTGGTTGAAAGGTTTAAGAAAAATTTAGTTAGAGTTTAAATATTAATATTTTGAATCTTTTAAAATTAATTATTAATTATTTGTTAGAAACTACCTTTGTTTCACACCGAGGCCGTGAAGTTTATTTCACCTTCCTTGGGGCTAAGCTAATAGCCTCGTAGGCCTGGGTTACCCAGTGGTACCCGATATAATTAAGTGAATTAGATTTGATTAAGGTTTAAGTATTAATAAATTTTAATTTAAGTTGGTTGATTACTGATTTTAAGGTTCATTAAAGATTTCTGTAGTTTTAAAGTGACTCTGAGTTTTACGAATTTTTGGATTATTTTAATCATTTAATTAAAGGGTTGAAAAGTTGACTTTTATATTAAGCTTAAATTCTGGAAATTTTATATTTTATTAAAATACTAGACCTCAATACGGTCCGTTAGGAGGTAAGTACGCTGAAATCGGATTTTTTCACATTTTATTACGAAGGTTTGAAGTTTTGGACTAGTTTTGACCTAGAGTTGACCAGTTTGTTGACCTTTTGAATTTGATGTTTTTCTGGGATTTTAAAATTTTTAGTAAATATTAGACATTTTTATGAGTTGAATGCAAGTGAGTTTAATCAATTTGGATTTCATTTGAATTAGTTATGAATTATTGAAGTTTTGAGTATTTTAATGAATTTTTGTTCAATTAAAGGCCTTGAGTTTTAATTTTGAATGATTGTAACTTTGTTTTATAATTGATTAGAGCTTATTAGGATTGTTTGTCTTTATAGGAATTTTGTTTGGTTTATTTAGAATTTATTAATACAAAAGAGTAAAATCCTTAATCTACTAATTGTTACAAGATCAATTAATGTCAAATCAAAGTGTATTAGATCATTGGGTATATGACACTAGTTTTCTAAGTTTGAGTTCATCTCAAAAGAGAGATATGTGAAGTTCACCTAAATTGATCTAAATTTGCTAAGACCAAGTCCTTAATTATTGTCCTTAGTGTCACTAGGTTGTAGGATAGCAAATCAATGTTCTCTAACCCTTTTAGACACTAAATTACAATCACAACAAAACATGACAATCATGAACAAGGTAGAAGTGCACCTAATATTCTATGGAAGGATTTTATAATAAATTATTTGGTTATAGATCACATGACAATCTATGAACTTAAATAATTTATTATAAAAGTATAGATGTATCAAATTAGGTTGGAATGATTAGGTGACATGTGTGGACATATACTAAATCAAAATCAACCCAATTTTGATAGAATAATCATGTATAAGTTGCCAATTAGTGACTTAGGTTAACATGACACTGGAAATAAATTTTAATTAAATTATACATGATTATTATCTACACTCAATTTCAGTGAAAGGATGCCTTTGCACTGGTCCCATAGAACCCTAACATGCCATGATAGATTTTAAATCGAATATATTATGATTTTACTAAAATCAAGATCAAATTATGATCAAGATTTTATAAATTCATAATTCATTTTATATTGCATCAAAATGGCCTAAGAAAAATAGGGGGCATCAATCTCAGACCCTAAAACCCCTCTGCCAAATTTCAGTTAAAGATGATTCATATTTATTATTTAAAAATTAAAATAGGGTTTTTTGTATTATTGAAATTAATAATTAAATACTTCTTAAAATAATTTTTAATTATTAAGAGAAAAAGTACTTGAAAATACGAACAAAACAAGCCCAAAAACTCCAAAAATGGATCAGAATTGAAATTCTGGTGAATTTTTGAAGTTCAGGGAATTTTTTGAATTTATTTAGATGTTTTAAACACCCAGTCAAATGGCGGCGCTGACTGGGACACGCGGCGGGAGAGGATGCAGCCACGCAGACGGCGGCGATCACGCGGGACCCGCCACTTATCCAGCGCGGCATTGATATGCGCTGTCAGATAGATCATTGAAGAGATCGGACGGTCGGGATCCAACCCGCGGTTTGGATCAACGACCACGATTTAGCCCTACGAGGATCTGGCTAAGCCGCGGTTAAAACAAGTTTTAAGTCACGTTCAATCGCAGCCGTTGATCTAATCAGAGAAGATCCAACGGCTAACGAACTGTCTTCCTCCTCCAGCCAACACCGCGAACCCTAACCTCATTTTTCATTTCGTTCTCGCAAAATACCCTACCAAATGCTATGAAATTTTAGGCAGAGACGTAATACGCTCTAAGGAAGAGTGGGGGATAATTTTTAAGCCATTTGATGCAATATTTAGTGTGTTATTTAAAAACCTAGAAAAAAAACTAGGGTTTAGGATTTCTCACCGAAGGATGGATCAAATGAGTTGATTTTTTCACGGTTGAACTTGTTGATTGTCCACGTATTGATCTCCTTCAGGCTTCAAGCTTGGAGGATCACTGGAAATGGAGTTGGAGGAGTTTGAACGGAAGTGGCTCTCGGTCAAGCTCCGATCTCGCCGCCGGCAGCTTCTAAACGCCGAGGATTGATGGGAAAATCAATGTTGAGCTCAATGGAGTCAAACTGAAATCATCAAAGCTCTGGGGGAGCTCTGGATTGCAAGATAGCTTGGAATCAATGGAATCCGTCCCTCTTTCCTATTCATGGGTTTGGAGTCTAAAGGGATGGTGGGGATCGATCAGGGAGAGTGCTGGGATGGTGGACACCTGTCCCAGACAGTTAGGGGACAGGAGGAGCGGCTGCCTCAGATGAGAGTGACCTGAGGTCGTTTTCAAGCATAGGGGGACCACTATGGTGCTAGACCGAGCTTAGGGGCATGCCACCAGCTGGGATGAGTCAGGATATCTCCCAGGAAGTATCTGGGGTCGTTTTAGTGGGCTGGAAAAGGTTGGATTGGGATGGGTTCATTAAGTTGATGTGTTTGACCATTTGGAGGTCATTTGAACTTTTGGACGAGCTAGGGAGCATGCTAAGGCTCGGGCTGGATCTGGCTGAGTCCCAGGTGACTTCTAGGATCAGTTAGGATACCTGGATGGGTCTGGTCTAGTCTAGGAAGTTTTATTTGATTGGGTTTGGCTAACTAAGATCGTTTGGGGTTCCCCTTGACTCTTTGACCAGTCAAGGGGGTCAATGATTGCTGAGTTGGCATCAAAGCAGGTTGTGAGGTCTCTCCCAATGGCTGGATGGGTGTGGCTTGAGCTTATTAAGGCTTGATAGGTTGGTTTGACCTATAGGCATGATTCTCTAAGCCTTAGGTTGACTGGTTTGACCAGTCAACACAGTCAATGGTTGATGAGGTGACACCTAGGTAATCCAAATGAGCTGATTAGGTGGATTGGAGGGTGATTCCAAAAGTCATGTATGTCAATTGATCCAAGAAAGCTTAATGGGCCCTTAATGGGCTTTTAGGCCAAAACTTGTTGACTTGATCAACCAGTTGGGTTCAGGGGCTGGAAATGGATTAAACATATTCAGAATATCACCCTGAGTCTACTGGAAGTGGTCCCAGGGTTTGAAGGGGTCAATTTGATCAAAATCCCTATTTGAACCCTTAAGGGTCTTCTTGGGTCAACCCTGTTGACTTGGTCAACCAGGTTGACTCATGAGCTGGGAATGGGTTCAATAGGTTTGAAATGACATTTAAAACTTGCTGCAAGTGATTGCATTCAATTCAGAGTTCAATTGGTTTGAAATGCCTGTTTGAGCCCCATAGGGGTATTTTGGTCATTTTGGGCTCATGGCCACTAGGGGCTGAAATGAGTCCAGAAAAATGTAGTTTATTGATTAACATATCAAGGTTAATAGTCTGGAAGTGACTAGAGGCTTTAGTGAAGGCTCTAAGGTCAGAATCTTTAAAGTGACAGGTCCAGTGGCATAGGCTGTAAATATTTGAAGGTTTTACAGCCTTTGGATTTTAATTCAGATTATGGGGTTAGAGACCTCAGAATGGGCTCAAAATTGGAGGGTGACCTCTAGAGACATGTCTTATCACTTTGTAAGTGATAGAATCTAAATCAGAGGCCATTTGACTGGATTTTGAAATGTTTGAAAAATCTTTGAAAAAGGTCTTTAGGACTGGGCCTTAAGACTTTGGATTTGAGTTTGGGTTTCTAGATTTGGAATGGATTTTAAGCTTGAAATATCCAAATCATCTACAATCATGTGGTGATTGTTAATGAATGGATAAGGTCAAAGCTAGATCAAAGGTGGAATCAAAGTCTAGGTTGGAATTTGGATTCTCAAGTGAATTGAATCCAAGTTTGGATGTGTTTGGAATTTAAATTAATTTGGATTTGAATTGAATGAAGTTTGAGATTTGAATTGGTCAAGAGTAGGGATTAACTTGAAGTTGGAGTTGATCAAAGGTAGGGATTGATTTGAGGTTGAAGTTAATCAAAGGTAGGGATTGATTTGAGTCTAGATTGGTCCTAAGATCTAGAGGGGCTCTAGGATCTAGGATCTAAGGGAATCCTTAGCTCTAGAATAGGCCCTAGGGTCTAGCTCTAGGAAAGGATCTTAAGGTCTTGAGTGGATACTAAGGTTGGCTCTAGGAAAGGATCTTAAGATCTAGAGTGGATCCTAAGGTCTTGAATTAATCTGGAGTTTGGAAGGACCTTAGTGACCTCATACCAAAAATGAGGTCAACAAATGGACCCCCAATGTGTGTGGTAGAAGGAACTTCTGCTGCACACATTGGCGTTGGCCGAATAGAAGTAGAATCTTAAGGATGGAAGGGAGGTGATCTCCCAACCTCAAGCCTATAGGATGCTAATGGAAGGCTTACACCTATTAGACAAGGAAACTGGAGAAACCAAGGTAGGGAATACCTAACCTTGGGTCTAAGGAAGGGCATCACCCAACCTTAGGTCTACAGGATGCTGATAGAAGACTTACTCCTAGTAGACAAGGAAATTGGAGAAACCAAGGTAGGGAATACCTAACCTTGGGTCTAAGGAAGGGCATCACCCAACCTTAGGCCTATAGGATGCTGATAGAAGACTTACTTCTAATAGGCAGATTAACTGGAAACCAAAATAGGGAATACCTAGCTTTGGGTCTAAGGAAGGGCATCACCCAACCTTAGGTCTACAGGATGCTGATAGAAGACTTACTCCTAGTAGACGGATCAATTGGAAACCAAGGTAGGAAATACCTAGCCTTGGGTCTAAGGAAGGGCCTCACCCAACCTTAGGCCTATAGGATGCTGATAGAAGACTTACTCCAAATAGGCAGATTAACTGGAAACCAAGGTAGGGAATACCTAGCCTTGGGTTTAAGGAAGGGCATCACCCAACCTTAGGCCTATAGGATGCTGATAGAAGACTTACTCCAAAAAAGGCAGATTAACTGGAAACCAAAGTAGGGAATACCTAACTTTGGGTCTAAGGAAGGGCATCACCCAACCTTAGGTCTACAGGATGCTGATAGAAGACTTACTCATAGTAGACAGATCAACTGGAAACCAAGGTAGGGAATACCTAGCCTTGGGTCTAAGGAAGGGCATCACCCAACCTTAGGCCTATAGGATGCTGATAGAAGACTTACTCCAAATAGGCAGATTAACTGGAAACCAAAGTAGGGAATACCTAACTTTGGGTCTAAGGAAGGGCATCACCCAACCTTAGGTCCATAGGATGCTGATAGAAGACTTACTCCTAATGGACAAATCAACTAGAAACCAAAGTAGGGAATACCTAACTTTGGGTCTAAGGAAGGGCATCACCCAACCTTAGGCCTATAGGATGCTGATAGAAGACTTACTCCTAATAGGCAGATTAACTAGCAAATTAGGATGGTGCCACGAAGGGCGTACTCCACCACTAGCGAATGGTCATGTAGGGAGGAAACTTGCTCCACACAGAGGACCGAAACTGGCAAACTAGGATGGTGCCACGAAGGGCGTACTCCACCACTAGCGAATGTGAATCATGATGGTGCCACGAAGGGCGTACTCCACCACTAATCCCTAGGTCAAATGCCAGGGTGGTGCCACGGAGGGCGTACTCCACCACTATCGATTGTGAATTAGGATGGTGCCACGAAGGGCGTACTCCACCACTAATCCCCAAGTCAAATGCCAGGGTGGTGCCATGGAGGGCGTACTCCACCACTAGTAAGTATGAATTAGGATGGTGCCACGAAGGGCGTACTCCACCACTAATCCCCCAGTCAAATGCTAGGGTGGTGTCACAGAGGGCGTACTCCACCACTAGCGGGCGAGAATCAGGATGGTGCCACGAAGGGCGTACTCCACCACTGATCTACGGTAAAAGCCAGGATGGTGCCACGGAGGGCGTACTCCACCACTAGCGGGTCTAATCCTAATGGAAGGAATGACCTAACCTTAAGGAAAAGAGAATTGGAAAGAATGATTGATGATTTTGAATTTGATTTGATTTCTATGAATTTGAAGGGGTGAATTTGATGTTTAATTTGATCCTCATTAGGCATGATACTTCTTAAAGAACCGCCCAAATGAAAGGAAGCATCTGGTGGTATCTTCAATATTAATCCATTGCCATGAACCTTCCTTATAGATCATCTCTAAGGTGGACGATCCAGTCAACATTGATTCAAAGCTTACATTGATCTTATGGTGGACTAAAATTGGTCTCCAAAGGACTATAGCCAAGTCTCATACTTGGAAAGTCCTGAGGTGACACAATTTATAACGAGCTTGAATTATATGTGACTTATGTAATTTCAAATTTTATTGAGTTCAAAACAACTTTCTTCAAGGCCTTCGAGATCCTCTAATTGGAGTCAAGCACTCTACTCATTTGTGACTCAATTTTGAAAAGCAATTTTGTGCGATGTAAAACACACCTCTATTTGAGAACAACCTTGGACCCAGCATAGAGTGTTATTTTACATAGTGGATCTTAAGAGAAATGATGCCTATGTTTAAAGACCACATATATCTCTTAAGAATGGGATTTGAATTCTTATTGAGAATAGAAGATTCATTCTTTTTATTGAAAATTTCCTCTTAATCATTTGGACCCTGTCAAAAAGACAAGTGGGAACAAATTCAAAAGTATAGTGAGAAGTAGAGTGACCCCAATTGACCCAAAAAGAGCCAAGGGTTTTGGATTTTGTTGACCCAGATCAAATTTCATTAAAATTGAACTAGGTTCTCCCTTGTAGAAATTTTGAATTAAAATCAATTTCAGAAGGATTTAAGTTGGATCGAGAAATTTAATCTTTTCGATTCTCCTGCATAGAATTTCCTATCTAATAAACTGTCTATGCACGATAATAAATTTAGATTCAAGATTTTTCAAAGTCAAGCTATTAAATATGATTGGGCTCTTTGAGATTTTAAAAGAAGGAAGCCTCTTTCACTTTTTTGTGACGTGCTTTGCACACCTTTTTATTTCTTTGGCACGCTTTGCGCCTCTCTTTTTTTTTTTTGATTTCTTATAACGCACTTTGTGCATCCTTTGAATTTTATTTCCTTTCTTCTTCTTTTTTTTTTATAAAAGGCTTCACTTTCTTTAAAATCTTAACATGGTTACTCTTTTTGTTTTAATTCAGGATTATATCGCAAGTATAAGAGAAGAAAATTCATTCTCTTATCCAAGGAAGGATAATCACCAAATTGGACCCAATCTTTTGATAAGGAAATATCAACTTGACTTAGAAAAATCATTGAATAAATTTAAAGCATGCAAGAGGTTCCTATAAGATAAAAAGTTGCAAGAAGATGGAGAGGATTTTCATTTCAAAACCCAACTTAAATTTGATACAAATTTTAATTCAAAAATCGAATCAACACGCACAAGCGGTGGGAGGGAGGGGCCTTTAAAGATCCAATGGAGTCAACCACAACTCTCTCCTATTTTTGATTTAAAGTAGAGGTCAATTTTCATTAAAAAGATGGATCAACAATCTTAAATATTCTGACCCATTACACTTGAGAAATATGATTTCCTTCAAAATAGTAAGTCCAGGTGGCAAGGCCCAATCAATGTAAATTATATTTCCACAATCTCTTAAGAGGAAGAGGTTGTTGTGGGGTCTGCACTATCCCTAACTAATGATGCATTATCTCAATTTAAGGATCTATCGTGATAGGACCCATCTAGAAGTTAAATCCAAATGGTGTCAATATCTGATAAGATCTCATATCCATCAATATTCCCCTCTCTAATTACTAGTAACCTAGCAATTATGAGAGTGGCGCCCCGGGTGGTTTCTGCACCTCCTCCTCTACAGATGATATAGTGGGGCATGTGTAGTAACGTGACCAAACTTCATCTAGTAGAGTGGATGGGTCATAACCCTCAACTAGGGGCCTATGGTTTATTGCAGGTGATTGCTTAGTTCTTTCTTGATTGATTCTCTCTGTGTAGTAGTCAAGAAGGTGTATTGGAGATCGTGCTCTCATTTTCACAACCTCCTTCCTTTGAGTAACAAGAATAGGGTGGAAAACATTTCCACCATGGAGGGGGTAGGTGTAAGGAGCAACGAATTCTCTATTGGCCTCAAATTTAGCTTGTTTCAAGGCTTCTACCTCACCAGCCCTTTTGGCCTTAACAACCTTCTTTTTGACCCTTTTAAGGTATTTCTTCCACTTATTTTTAGTGGCAACAGGAGTGCTAGAACTTGACCCAATCTCATATTGAGATGGTAATCCTTCCATTGTTAATGGTTCTTGGTTCTCATCCTTCTGAGTAAAGGGCACAATGGTCGAAGGGGAGACAACAACCTCCATCATGGAGATGGGGGAGTCAACTTCTGACCCTAAAGTAATCTCAACTAAGGGGACATCCCTTTGTATTCCAGCAGAGAGATCAATCATTTCTTCTCCGTTGACTGATAACTTGAAGTTTTGAAATTCTATCCCAAACTGGATCAAGTTGCCAGAGGTAATTCCTTCTATTGTCAAGTTTCTATCCAGGGAGAAGATGAGTTTTCCAGCCATTTGAGTATTTAAGTATCCTGGAATTAAAGAAAAGTGGTTTGAATTAGTCAAATTGGATTAAAATTTAAATTTTGAGCATAATTAATTTTCTCTAAATCTTGAACCTTAGCATATTGAGTTTTCACTTCAATAAGAGAGTTTACAAAATTGATCGAGAATATTCAAGGAACCTGGCTTAACTCTTTTGCTCTACCAATTAACTTGGAGGCAAAATGTCAAAGCCCAGGTTAGATAGAGGTTTCCTCACCCATCTCTCTATTTGATAGGTCTTATCTTTTAGATGTTAGCCGCACTCACCCAAGAAAGAAATGGGTAGAGGGACCAATAGAAGAAAGGTAGTTAAGACTACCGATGAAACAAAATTTTGCCATTATTAAAGATGAAGAGAAAGATTTGTCCCACCGGGCGTGCCATTTTTTGTTGGTGGAATTTTGAAAACAGGTTTTGAAAAATACTAGTTTTCTTTGGGAATTTTAGAGTTGAGATTGAATCCTAATTCTAGAAGTCTAATCCACTCGTTCGGAAAAGTATATCACCCCGAAGGATGAAAATAGATTTCCATAACAGCGTTCAGACTTAGAATTATGTGATTCATCTTGAATATCACGACTAGATTCTAAAGAGAACTCGACACGGCCCCGAGGGGGGCGAAGTAGAATTCAACTAAATAATCCAGTTATAATATTCAAGGAGTATGATTTCCGAATTCATATCCAAAGCCTTACCAAAGAAGGATGTATCTCCCCAAAGGGAGATAACACCTTTCAATGACAATTCTTCTAATATGGTGACGACAATCATTCTTTAACTTTTCCCAAAGAAATCTAATTGAGTTTTGAAAAATCAATTTTTAAAATCAGGTGCGTGTGTGGTTCCAAATCTCCTATGAGCGTAAGCCCTCGTAGTTAATTACATCGTAAAGAGACAAAGTTCCCTACGAAAACTCTCGATTAAAATAGTGGCAAAATTTTATTTAAGATTTCCAAAGATCGGTATCAAAGGAGAGAAATGGTGGGAATTTCCAATTGGGATTGGTTCAATGTTGAGCACTTATTTCTAGAGTCAAAGGCGGAGAAGTAGGAGGCACTTAGGATTCTAAAACAGTTCAGAAGTGCCCCAGTCTATCTTAAGTGTTGGGCCCAAATTTGATTGAAATAGAGGTTTAGTTTTAATGGTCAATTTTATTAGAAATTTGGGATTCAATTCCCGAAAGTTGAGATCTTATGGCCCGAGCTAGCCTCGGAACCTAAGTCTAAATTAGGCATTTAAAAGCGCCCCGAACCTAGCTAATGCAGTGTAGAACCTGGACTTACCCCGGCCTGGATTGGGGAGCCAGCTAACCACCTAAATGATTTTAAAATATGAGTTTGGTCTTCTAATGTTGAGTGGTTGGGACGTTATTTAAGAAAGGTATTTGAGAACGGGAACGACGTCTAAAGCAGATCTTAATTGGCCCCTTAGACTTATGTTAGGTTTGATGTCTAAATAAAATGCAATTAAATATTAGACTTCTTTTAATTTGTTACTAATGCGATGCATGCTAATCGACTCGATTGAATGCAAAATTGATATGTAGCAGTTTTAAAAAAATTTTGGCTTAGAAAATAGGTTTTTTCCTAGAGATTGCATAACATCCCCTTGACAGATCGGCACCCTCATAGGCCAGGTGGTCTGCCAGAACCCGCAGGCGGGGAGATGCCTAACAAGGTTGAGAAAGTACAATATGAATGCATGAAAAACCCTCGGCGAGTCCGAGCTTACTTCTTAGGACCATTTAGAGTTTCTATCTTATCTTAAAGATTTTATTTAATTAAAGTAGAAGAATTTTAACAGACCCCTAAGAGCCTAAATTCGAATTCCAGGTCAAACCAAATACAGCATGTAAATAAAAAGACTAGAAAAGTAGGATTTCTAATGCGCAATCAATTAAATAAATCAATCAAGTTAAATATATCAAATTGAATGTCCATAGGCAAGTGCCCTTATTATTACATCACAGAATTTGCTGAAAATTAAAGTGTCTGGGCACCACTGACTACAACCCGGATTTCTGATCCTAAATTAAATGACTTTTATATTTGAGATTCTTCTCGTTGTCCAATCCTTCATCTTCTCACAAACTTCTTGATTCGTCGGTTCTGGATATCCAAATGAAAAGAAACTCCCCCTCGATCGGGGTGTTATCTTTCCTCTTTGGATATTTGAAAAGTATCCTAATTTGATTTCCAAATGGAAGAAGACTCTCCCCTTTAGGGATGTTTTCTCCTCTTTGGAATTCAAATTGGATTAAGCATCCAAATCTCAAGTCATTTCAAAGAATTACAACCTTATTCAATCAAATTTACATTAATTTAAATAGAAAAATATAGACTCGATCCTGCAAGGTTATCCTAATAATCAACAGTTATATATGTATCCCCAAGCAATTGATATTTGATCTCAAGCAATTGATATATAAGATTTAAATGTTCAATCAATTATAATACAGAATGCACAGGAAATAAGCAAACAATCACATCAATTCTAGGATAGCAAACAGCATGCAGTGAAAACTCGAAAACCCGGCACACAACGGAAAAGTAAACATCGGCCTAGCCTAAAACTAGGGTTGGTTGTCCTAGCAAATCATCTACAGTGTGTGAGATAAGTCGTGTGGTTTTGATATGTCTTAAATAGGATCATTTGTTAAAGTTGTTTAAGGTGAGAATGGTTGAAAGGTTTAAGAAAAATTTAGTTAGAGTTTAAATATTAATATTTTGAATCTTTTAAAATTAATTATTAATTATTTGTTAGAAACTACCTTTGTTTCACACCGAGGCCGTGAAGTTTATTTCACCTTCCTTGGGGCTAAGCTAATAGCCTCGTAGGCCTGGGTTACCCAGTGGAACCTGATATAATTAAGTGAATTAGATTTGATTAAGGTTTAAGAATTAATAAATTTTAATTTAAGTTGGTTG
Source organism: Dendrobium officinale (assembly GCA_019514585.1). Lineage (NCBI taxonomy): Eukaryota > Viridiplantae > Streptophyta > Magnoliopsida > Asparagales > Orchidaceae > Dendrobium > Dendrobium officinale. Next base: position 45,205,053 of record CM033684.1, read on the forward strand.
ATTACTGATTTTAAGGTTCATTAAAGATTTCTATAGTTTTAAAGTGATTCTGAGTTTTATGAATTTTTGGATTATTCTAATTATTTAATTAAAGGGTTGAAAAGTTGACTTTTGTATTAAGCTTAAATTCTAGAAATTTTATATTTTATTAAAATACTAGACCCCAATACGGTCCGTTAGGAGGTAAGTATGCTAAAATCAGATTTTTCTACATTTTATTGCGAAGGTTTGAAGTTTTGGACTAGTTTTGACCTAGAGTTGACCAGTTTGTTGACCTTTTGAATTTGATGTTTTTCTGGGATTTTGATATTTTTAGTAAATATTAGACATTTTTATGAGTTGAATGCAAGTGAGTTTAATCAATTTGGATTTCATTTGAATTAGTTATGAATTATTGAAGTTTTGAGTATTTTAATGAATTTTTGTTCAATTAAAGGCCTTGAGTTTTAATTTTGAATTATTGTAACTTTGTTTTATAATTGATTAGAGCTTATTAGGATTGTTTGTCTTTATAGGAATTTTGTTTGGTTTATTTAGAATTTATTAATACAAAAGAGTAAAATCCTTAATCTACTAATTGTTACAAGATCAATTAATGTCAAATCAAAGTGTATTAGATCATTGGGTATATGACACTAGTTTTCTAAGTTTGAGTTCATCTCAAAAGAGAGATATGTGAAGTTCACCTAAATTGATCTAAATTTGCTAAGACCAAGTCCTTAATTATTGTCCTTAGTGTCACTAGGTTGTAGGATAGCAAATCAATGTTCTCTAACCCTTTTAGACACTAAATTACAATCACAACAAAACATGACAATCATGAACAAGGTAGAAGTGCACCTAATATTCTATGGAAGGATTTTATAATAAATTATTTGGTTATAGATCACATGACAATCTATGAACTTAAATAATTTATTATAAAAGTATAGATGTATCAAATTAGGTTGAAATGATTAGGTGACATGTGTGGACATATACCAAATCAAAATCAACCCAATTTTGATAGAATAATCATGTATAAGTTGCCAATTAGTGACTTAGGTTAACATGACACTCTGGAAATAAATTTTAATTAAATTATACATGATTATTATCTACACTCAATTTCAGTGAAAGGATGCCTTTGCACTGGTCCCATAGAACCCTAACATGCCATGATAGATTTTAAATCGAATATATTATGAATTTACTAAAATCAAGATCAAATTATGATCATGATTTTATAAATTCATAATTCATTTTATATTGCATCAAAATGGCCTAAGAAAAATAGGGGGCATCAATCTCAGACCCTAAAACCCCTCTGCCAAATTTCAGCCAAAGATGATTCATATTTATTATTTAAAAATTAAAATAGGGTTTTTTGTATTATTGAAATTAATAATTAAATACTTCTTAAAATAATTTTTAATTATTTTTAAAATAAAGTACTTGAAAATACGAACAAAACAAGCCCAAGAACTCCAAAAATGGATCAGAATTGAAATTCTGCTGAATTTTTGAAGTTCAGGGAATTTTTTGAATTTATTTAGATGTTTTAAACACCCAGTCAAACGGCGGGAGAGGATGCAGCCACGCAGACGGCGACAATCACGCGGGACCCGCCACTTATCCAGCATGGCATTGATCTGCGTCGTCAGATCGATCATAGAAGAGATTGGACAGTCGGGATCCAACCCGCGGTTTGGATCAAAGGCCACGATTTAGCCCGACGAGGATCTGGCTAAGCCGCAGTTAAAATGAGTTTTAAGTCAGGTTCAATCGCAACCATTGATCTAATCAGAGAAGATCCAACGACTAACGACCTGTCTTCCTCCTCCAGCCAACACCGCAAACCCTAACCTCATTTTTCATTTCGTTTTCGCAAAATACCCTACCAAATGCTATGAAATTTTAGGCAGAGACGTAATACGCTCTAAGGAAGAGTGGGGGATAATTTTTAAGCCATTTGATGCAATATTTAGTGTGTTATTTAAAAACCTAGAAAACAAACTAGGGTTTAGGATTTCTCACCGAAGGATGGATCAAATGAGTTGATTTTTTCACGGTTGAACTTGTTGATTGTCCACGTATTGATCTCCTTCAGGCTTCAAGCTTGGAGGTTCACTGTAAATGGAGTTTGAGGAGTTTGAACGGAAGTGGCTCTCGGTCAAGCTCTGATCTCTCCGCCGGCAGCTTCTAAACGCCGAGGATTGATGGGAAAATCAATGTTGAGCTCAATGGAGTCAAACCGAAATCATCAAAGCTCTGGGGGAGCTCTGGATTGCAAGATAGCTTGGAATCAATGGAATCCGTCCCTCTTTCCTATTCATGGGTTTGGAGTCTAAAGGGATGGTGGGGATCGATCAGAGAGAGTGCTGGGATGGTGGACACCTGTCCCAGACGGTTAGGGGACGGAGGAGCGGCTGCCTCAGGTGAGAGTGACCTGAGGTCGTTTTCAAGCATAGGGGGACCACTATGGTGCTAGACCGAGCTTAGGGGCATGCCACCAGCTGGGATGAGTCAAGATATCTCCCAGGAAGTATCTGGGGTCGTTTCAGTGGGCTGGAAAAGGTTGGATTGGGCTGGGTTCATTAAGTTGACGTGTTTGACCATTTGGAGGTCATTTGAACTTTTGGACGAGCTAGGGAGCATGCCAAGGCTCGGGCTTGATCTGGCTGAGTCCCAGGTGACTTCTAGGATCAGTTAGGATACCTGGATGGGTCTGGTCTAGTCTAGGAAGTTTTATTTGATTGGGTTTGGCCAACTAAGCTCGTTTGGGATTCCCCTTGACTCTTTGACCAGTCAAGGGGGTCAATGATTGCTGAGTTGGCATCAAAGCAGGTTGTGAGGTCTCTCCCAATGGCTGAATGGGTGTGGCTTGAGCTGATTAAGGCTTGATAGGTTGGTTTGACTTATAGGCATGATTCTCTAAGCCTTAGGTTGACTGGTTTGACCAGTCAACACAGTCAATGGTTGATGAGGTGACACCTAGGTAATCCAAATGGGCTGATTAGGTGGATTGGAGGGTGATTCCAAAAGTCATGTATGTCAATTGATCCAAGAAAGCTTAATGGGATTTTTGGCCAAAACTGGTTGACTAGATCAACCAGTTGGGTTCAGGGGCTGGAAATGGATTAAACTATATATATATTTTGAGAGGGAGAGAGAGAGAAAGATTTTTTTTCTCTCTCCCATAACTTCTCCAACTTCCCCTTGCCTATAAATACCCCCACTGGGGAAAAGTAGTTCTTGCACCTTCTCTTCTCCCTCCATTCTTTAAATTGAGGCCTTCCTTGGCCCTGTACGAGTGGTATCCCTCCTATAGGCCCAAGGCCCCTCTCTGTGCAAGAAGGATCGGAGATCCCCTCTTCTCTCTCCTTTCTTTCAATTAAGGCATTCTCTTGGCCCTATACGAGTGGTATCCCTCGTGCAGACCCAAGTCCCCTCTTTGTGAAAGAAGGACCGGAGATCCCCTATTCTCCCTCTTTTCTTTCAATTGAGGCCTTACCTTGGCCCTTTACGGGAGGTATCCCTCATGCAGGCTCAGGGCCCCTCTCTGTGCAAGAAGGACCGAAGATCCCCCCTTCTCCCTCCTTACTTCAAGAGATACTGCGGATTTTTGATGTTAGTTGATTGGCAATGGAGGTTGGAGAGACCGTTGTAAGTAGGGAGGTTGAAAATACTATTAACGGGCAGAAATATGGCGTCAGGTAGAAATACGTTGTCGTGTTGGAGTCTAACGATGAACAAAAGTTTGACAAAGGGTGGAAATTTGGCATCGAGTAGAAGTCCAACGATGTGCATAAATTCAACATCCAGTAGAATTCTGACATCGTGGAGAAGTACAACGACGGGTAGAAGCTTGATGAATGTCCATCGATAGGCAGGAGTTCGACATCAGGAAGAAGTATGGCATCGGGTAGGAGATTGATGAAAGTCTATCAATGACAACAAGTCCGATGACGGGTAGTAGTCAGACGACATGCAAAAGTTTGACGTTGGGTAGAAATACTGCGTCGGGTAGAAGCCTGACTTTCTACTGACAAAAGTCTATTGTCGGGTAAAAATCTGACGACGGGTAGTAGTGTGATGGCCATCAGAAGTCCGATGTCAAATAGAAGTACGACATCGGGTAGAATACCATTAAAATTTCATTAACAGGAAGAAGTCCGACGATGGGTAGTACTCTGACGCGGGAAGAAGTTCGACGTCGAGTATAAGTACTGCATCGGGTAGAAGACCAGTAAAAGTCCATCGACGGGCAGAAGTTTAATGATGGAAAGTAGTTCGATGGCTTGTAGAAGTCTGATAACAGGTAGAAGTATAGCATCAGGTAGAAGATCGATGAAATTCCATCAATGGGAAGAAGTCCAATGATGGGTAGTAGTCTGATGGAAGGCAGAAGTCTGACATCGGGTAGAAGTACTGCATCGGGTAGAACACCAATGATAGTCCATCGATGGGAAAAAGTTTGACGATGGGTAGTAGTTCGACGGCTAGAAGAAGTCGGACGTTGGGTAGAAGTATGACATCGGGTAGAAGACCGATAAAAGTCCATTAATGGGAAGAAGTCCAACGACGGGTAGTAGTCTGATGGAAGATAGAAGTCCGTCATTGGGTAGAGGTACTACGTCAAGTAGAAGACCGATGAAAGTCTATGGACGGGTAGAAGTCCGACGACAGGTAGTAGTTTGACTGTAGGTAGAAGTGAAACATCGGGTAGAATTACATCATTGGGTAGAAGATCGATAAAGGTCCATTGATGGGCAAAAGTTTGACGATGGGTAGTAATCTGACGTCAAGCGTAAGTCCGACATCGGGTAGAAGTACAACGTCAGGTAGAAGACTGATGAAATTCCATCGACGGGCAGAAGTCAGACGACGGGTAGTAGATCGATGATAGACAGAAGTCTGATGTCATGTAGAAGACTGACAAAAGTCCATCGATAGGCAGAAGTCCGACGATGGGTAGTAGTGCGATGGCAGATAGAAGTCCAACATCGAATAAAAGTTCAACTTTTTGAAGAATCTTGACAAAATTCTTGTGTAGGTTAATAGAATATGTCAAAGATATATGATATATCCAAGGTTCTATATTAGAGCATTTGCTCATTGACGTTAACCCGTGTGGAAGAGGTCGAGAGAATCCACCATGGATGTATGACCTATCGGAGGTTATATGTCAGAGCCTTGCTCGATGATGTTAACATGAGTGGAAGAGGTCAAGAGAATCTACCAAGGATGTAAGACCTATCCGAGGTTGTATGTCATAGCCTTGCTCGATGATGTTAACCTGTGTAAAAAAGGTTGAGAGAATCCACCAAGGAAGTAAGACCTATTTGATATTGTATGTCAAAGCTTTTGCTCGATGATATTAATTTTGTATGGAAGAGGTCGAGAGAATTCTTCAAAGATGTAAGACCTATTCGAGGTTTATATGTCAGAGCATTTGCTCGATGAAGTTAACCTGTATATATTGGTGGAATTTTGAAAGCATGTTTTTTTTTTAAAGCTTGGTTTTCTTTGGGGGTTAAAATTTAAATTCTAATTCTAAAATTGAATCATCACGTTAGAAAGAGTATATCACCTTGAAGATGAAAATAGAATTTCATAACGGTGTTAAGATTTTAGAATTATGAATCCCATCTTGAGTATTGTGACCAGATGCTAAAGAGAACTTCGTATGGCCCCGAAGGATCAAAATGAAGTCTAATTAAATATCCAGCTACAATATTCAAGAAGTGTGATAATTGAGTTCACATCCAAAGCCTTATCAAAGAAAATGTATCTCCCTAAAGGGAGATAACACCATTCAATGATAGTTCTTTGAATGCCTTATTAAAATAGAGAAAAAATTTCTAAATCTCCTACGAGCGCAAGCCCTCGTAGTTAATTACATCGTAGGGAGATAGAGTTCCCTATGAAAACTCTCGATTAAAATAGTGACAAAATTTCATTAGATTTTCTAGGAGTGATATCAAAAAAAGGTGAATTTTGAAATCTCAAAAGGGAATGGATTGAAGTTGAGCAGTTATTAACAGAATCAAATGGAGAAGAGTAGGGGACACTTTGAGAATTCAAAGCCATCCGGAAGTTTCCCAACTTAATCTAAGTGTTAGACTTTATGTTTTAGATTGAAACGATATTTAATTAGAGTTGAGCATTTTATTAGAAATTTAGGATTAGATTCCCGAAGTTTGGGGTCTTATAATAAAAAATCTGCCCCATATCCTAAATCTAATTTGGATACTGGACCACAGTCGTCCGAACCTAACTAATGCAGTGCAAGGTCTGGACTTACCCCTGCCTTGATTGGGGAGCCAGCTAGCCACCTAATCAATTTAAAAGAGATGAGCCCAGTCTTTTATGAAAGAGTGGTAGCACATTTTATTTAAAGTTTTGGAGAGTTGGGGCCGACATCTAGAGATTTTTCTAATTGGCCCATTTGACTTATGTTGGGTACAAAATGCTAAGGACTAATGTAATTAAAATTTTGACTCTTTTGAATGTGTTTCTAATATAATGTGTGCTAGTTGACAACTTCAAATCAAATATGCTTGAAATTTAAAAACAGGCTTATAAAATAATTTTTTTAGAAGACTAGGCTTCCCCAGGTCCGGCACCTCGTCCTCATAGGTCAAACTATCTGGACTCTGCCCGCAGGCAGGAAAGGGTCTAAAGCAAGGAAATAAGAAGTGCAAAAATATGCATGCGACCCTGGGGTCGGTCCCCGGCTAATTTCCTAGATTCGTTATCTTTCTATATTATTTAGACTCACTAAATTTTAAACTTTAAGATTATGAGTATAAAATTTTTCACACCCTCATGAGTCCAGGCGAAAACAAAAGCGGCACACAAACACCAAAAAACTAAGAAAAATAGGAAATCCTAAAGGCAGTCATCTCAACACATCAAATACAAATGAAACAATTAATAAATGTCCATAGGCAAAGTTGCCTTGCTTATTACAAACCAGGGTCTTGCAGAAAAAAAGTGGTTGGGCACCACTGACAATAACCCGGATTCTAAACCTAGCAGAGATGCAAGTGGTTTTGAGTTAGATACATTTTGTCTTCGAATCTTCAATCTTGTTCTGCTTTGGGCTCCTTTCCTTCAAGCTCCTTAGATTCTTCGTAGTTTGCTACCCAAATGGATAAGAGGGCACTTCCTTTGAGGGGAAGGCCACTATTTTCTCTTTGGGTAGGGAAGCAGTGATCCAAATTTGGATTTTCAAATAGAAAAGGGCTACTCCCCTAAGGGGTGTCCTTTTCTCTTTAGAATCTAACCTTTGGATCTAAGTATCCTAACTCAAACCATCTCTCACAACACTTTACATTTACACAAATTACATTTATATAAAAACGAAAAAAATTTCAGACTCTCCTGCAGGGTTATCCGATGTAGTTAATAAATCAAAAGCATTTATTCCCAAGCAGTTATATATGTACAGAAAAATAAATAAACACACTGGCCACGCTCTTTTTATTATTTAGGGGCTTTAGCAGCTAAAGCACCTATGTAAGTGTTATTATAATTGAATTTTTTTTATTTAGCCCTCTTTTTCATCTCCCTGCATGAGCTTGGCCACCTACAGAAAATTATATGAACATCCAGATCACTTCTATCCTAAGGATAGTCTAGTCTCCAAACACATCAATCATCCACAGAGTGCAGTAAAAAGTAAACAAACACAGCTAGACAATGCCATCCACAATATGCAGTAAAATCAAGAAAATTATGGCACACAACATAAAAGTAAATATCGGCCTAACCTAGATCTAGAGTTGGTTGTCCAAGAAAACCATCTAAAGTGTGTGTAGAAGGTCATGTGGCTAGGGGTGTCAATTTTGGGTCACGGGTCGGGTTCGGGTCGAACCCGGAACTGACCCGGGATCAAACGGGTCGACCCTAACCCGACCCGGGTAGGAAAACAGGTTGGAAATCTGAACCCGAACCTGACCTGACGGGTTGCCGGGTTAGCCCGACCCGACACAGACCGCGGGTGCGCACCGGTGAGCAGGCGCGGGGGCAGGCGGGCGAGCGGGCGAGCGGGCGGGTGTTAGGGACATGCCCAAATTCATTCTCCCAAAATTTCAGTCCCTGGGAAATTTATTTTAAATAATAAATGCAATAATTCATAAAACACTATTACTGAAATTAAATTTAATACAGATACAATCAGGACCTGGAAATATAGGGCTTCTATAGGTCTCCTTGAGACCTTTCCAATGAGCCTAAGAAGACCTAATTTGGTCAAGTGTGCAAGGAGATATAAATTTTTGAAGATCCCTTGATTTCTCTGTGAAATTAAATCCATTAATTACCCTGTCTGCCAGCACTTTACACGCGGCACGTCGTGATTGGCGGGGCAATCATTGGTGACTAACTGGATAATGATCAGATTAACCGTAGCCGTTGGATGGATGATCAGATGGCTATGATCAAAGGGGCTCCAAGATCGCGGGATCTAATCCGCACCATTGATTGAAATCAATGGTCAGAATTTTATCTTCAACCTCCCGCACAAACCCGAAACCGTAAAGCTTCTACATCATGATCCGAGCGATCCCGCCAGTGAACTTCGATGAAATTTTACAGAGAGGATCATGAGAGGAGGAACCTTCAATCCAATGGTGGAGATCCGCTGGGGTAAAGGTTTCCTTCACACTTGACCGGACTACCTAGCTAGGGAGCTCGGGATCGAAATATTACCACAGAGAAGGTCTCAATGAATGAGCTTCTCTATCAAGAAGCTTTAGGGGATGAAGGCCAGCATATCTCCTTCAGACATAGGGATCGGAGGATGGCCGGAGGTATGAATTTGAGCGTGATACCGAAAGCTTTCGCTGGAGCTCGCTCAAACGGATTGACGGGATGGCCTAGGAAAAGCGAGGAGACAGCACTGGAGAGACGAGGGAGCTCTAGGGAATGATTTTGATTGCCTAGGGATGAATGAGAGCATCTACAAGGCACTACCCTATTCAGCCACCTCCCACAAGCTCGGACGGCTGGGATTGACTGGGCTGAGGCTCAGAAGGGTGCCAGGTGGAAGGGGACATCATCCCAGAGGGCTCGTGAGCTTCAAGCCGGCTAGCCACAAGCTTTGGAAGGCTTTGGCTCATGATCGATTGGGGGGGGGGCCACTAGAGCTTGTTCTCAATTGGTTTCGACCGCTGCTAGTCGAGGTCTGGGTCGGGTTGACCTAGAAAGGAGGATAGGGACAACGTGGACTCAAGAATGAGCTCAATTCGGCCTAGGGAGACTCAATTTAAATGGGTGGCTCGGTTTGACCCAAACCTGCTCGATTTGGGTCGAATTGGCTCAACCCAGGTTAAGCCAGACCCTGGGCTTGATGTGGGAGATGGGTCTACGTCGGGTCCACCCAATGCAAGTGACAATTTGGTCTAATTTGATCTGGGTTCAAAGATGGCTCGGATCCATATGGTTTTGGCTTATTTTGAGCTAACCCAAAGTTTGACAAAAATCAACCCAAGGCATGGGCCAGCTGGAGGAGGTGTATTGGACCTAGGGCCACCTAATGGAGGTGTTGGTCATGTTCAATTAGACTTAGGACAGGAATTGGCTCAATTCCAAGTGGTTTTGGCCACTTTGAGTTAGCCTAACTCTTGACCCAAGGTGACTCAATGGCTGGGCTGGTTAAGGGAGGTGTATTGGGTCAGGGGAGACCAAATGGCACCTTGGTTTAGGTTTTATTTGATTAAGGTTGAGAAATAGTTCAAAGGGGGGCCTCTCTTTGGGCACTTGGGTCAAGCCAAAATGCTAACACAAGTGAACCCAAGGCTTGGGTCTCCAAGAGAGGTCTCTTGGGGGCCCAAGGAGTCACCCCTTAGGTTCAAATGGGATTGAAATGCTCTTGGCCAAATAGTTTAGGTGGAAGGATGTGTATGGGTCATTTGGTCAACTTGGTTGACTTGGTCAACCAGGTTGACTCAAAGGTTGAAGTTGGGTTCAATAGGTTCCAAATATTGTTTACAAATGATTGCAGAAAATTTTGAAGTTTGATGAGTCGAATCAAGTTGAGTTTAGGTCAAAAGTTCAAAAATTCCCATGAAGGGCATTTTTGGTCATTTTGGCTTTGAGTTAGTTTTAGGTCAAACTGAATCTGGAAAGATGTAGAATATTATTTAGCAAGTCAATATCAAGGTGTTGGAGGTGATCAAAGGGTTTGGAGGGGGCTCCAGAGTCAAATTCCACTAGGTGAAAAGCCTAGTGGCATGGATTATAAATATTTGAAGGTTTTGCAACCTTCAAAGTTGGATTAAGTTTATGGTGTTAGAGTCCTTCAAATGAGTTCAAATTTAGAGAGTTGACACTAGAGACATGTCACATCAATATGTAATTGACAGACCCTGAATCAGGTGCCAATTGACTGGGTTTCAAGGTGATGGAAAAATCACCTAAAAAGGGCTTTCACCTAGAAAGGGCTTCAGGACCTAAGTTCTTAGCCCAAAGGTTCTGGGTTTAGATTGAGTTAAGATCTAGATTGGGCCTAAGGGCTAAGAACTAGAAAAATCCTATGATCAACAGTCCAAAGAAACCTAAGGTGCAAGGCTCAAGAAGGGGTTGAAAGTGACCTCATACAAAAATAAAGTCAACATTATGGAAGAGGTTGAGAGAATCCACCAAGGATGTAAGACATATCCAAGGTTGTATGTTAGAGCCTTGCTCGATGATTTTAACGTATGTGGAAGAGGTCGAGAGAATCCACCAAGGATGTAAGACCTATCCAAGGTTGTATGTCAGAGCTCTGTTTGATGATGCTAACCTGTGTGGAAGAGGTCGAGAGAATCTACTAAGAATGTAAGACCTATCCAAGGTTGTTTGTCAAAGCCCGGCTCGGTGATGTTAACCTGTATGGAAGAGGTCGAGAGAATCCACTAAGGATGTAAGAGCTATCCAAGGTTGTATGTCAAAGCCTTTGCTCGATGACATTAACCAGTACTGAAGAGGTTGAGAGAATCCATCAAGGATGTAAGACCTATCCAAGGTTGTATGTCAGAGTCTTACTCGATGACATTAACCTGTGTGGAAGAGGTTGAGAGAATCCACCAATAATGTAAGACCTATCTGAGATTGTATGTCAAAGTCTTGCTCGATGACTAACCCGTGTGGAAGAGGTTGAGAGAATCCCTCTAGGATTGATATTACCTTGATTGGAGGGGGTGAACACCGTGTGTATCCTGAATCAAAAGTAAAGGAGGGTCTATCTTTAAACCATTACTGCCTTTTTGAGTTTGAGATTAAGACCCTGCGTAAGGAGTATAAGTCCACACAGGGATTATATATGGTTTAAAATTTATTAGAAGCATCCTTGCATTTGCTGGGAGTTTCTCGATATATCATCTTGATATTGAAAGCATTGGAAGGATCTTCTTGACCACAGTTGGAGTTAAAGTTTCCCCCAGTCCAGATCTAATTCCCATGACATTTATGCAACACTAGCTGATGTTAGAAAGTTGACATGAATAACATTTTGAAATTGGAGCAAAAATTTCCCCCTAGTCAGGAACCACATTTTTCCACAGGCAGTGTCAAACTATTGCATCCTAGAGTATTCACGGTGGTAGAGAAATATATAGTTTAAAGTCTTAGCATTATACGAAGATCCAACAGACAAGTAAATAAGAGAGAGGGTGTAACATTCATAAGAGACATCATAGCTTTTATGTGGAAACCACTAAAAAGAGAGAAAAACCACGGGGCCTTGCTTAGTTTGAATGAATCCACTAGTATTTGGAGTTGATTATAAATGAAGCCCTTCTTATGGAGAAGGCCTTGGCTTGATGTTACAAATATATATCATATAGAGCGCATTACATAGTGGGATTTACAATAATCAACATAGACATATAAGTTTGGATGGAAGGGGTATAATCAGCACGAGATAGGGGTCCTAAAAACCATAGTTGGCAGGATATCGAGGTCAAAAAAGATCATTTTCTGGTGATGGAGGTCGAAATGAGCATAGTCGGCAGGAGACATGGGTATAAAAAATTATAGTAGAAGGACGGTACTCCGGGAGAACTCATGGCATCAGGTGGTGGCCCGAAAGAAGTCTGGGCCTCAAGTGATGGTTCGACAAAAGTCCGGGCCTCAGGTGGTGGTTTGGAAGATGTCAGTTCATCAAGTGGTGATCTGGAAGAAGTTCGGGCCTCAAGTGGTGATCTGGCAGAAGTTCAAGCCTTAGGTGGTGGTTCGACAGATGTCGGAGCCTCAGGTTGTGGTCTGACAAAAGTACAAGCCTCAGGTGGTAGATCAGTAGATGAGAGGGCCTCAGGTGGTGGTACGAAGGAGGTGAGGGCCTCAAGTGGTGTTCCGGTGGATGTCTGGACCTCAGGTGGTGGTCCGGTGGAGCAACGACGCCATGCAGTGGTCTGACGGAGGTGATGGTCTCAAGCGGTGGTCCGACGGAGCTCAGGCCCTTAGATGGTGGTTCGATAGAGTAACGACATCAGGCGGTGGTCCAGCGGAGGTGATGGCCTCAAGTGGTGATCTGGTGGAAGTCTAAACCTTAGGTGGTGGTTCAGCGGAGCTCAGGGCCTCAGGTGATGGTCCGGTAGAGCAACAAAGTCACGCGGTGGTTTGGCGGAGGTAAGGTCCTCCAGTGGTGGTCCAGTGGAGCTCAGGGCTTCAGGTGGTGGCCCGATGGAGGGGAGGACTCCAGTGGTTGTCCGGCGGAGCTCAAGGCCTTATGTAGTGGTCCGGCGGAGCTCAGAGCCTCGGGTGGTGGTCTAGCAGAAGTCCGACGGTGGTCGAGGAGGAGCTTCTTTCTTCTCTTCTTCAATTCTTGTTTTGGTCCTCTTTTAAGAGCAATGAGGTATCTATTTATAGATTTTTGGAGTGGCATGGCCCGTAAATAGGTGACAGATCAAGGGTAAAAGGGGAGTGGCTGGATGAATGACAGATATTGAATCCCTTAATCATGGATCGTTTGATGGGCATTTGAATGACTTAATGATGTCATAAGTTGTCGATCTTAAGCTCTTTAGATTTGTCTCATTGAGTCGCTCGAGTCGACTATAAGCACGTATTGTTTGAAACCATTTGGTGATCCAAATTGCGATTTGAATCTTCCAATAGAGCTGCGGGTCCTTGATTTGGACTCATTTGGGCTTGGATTGAGTCAAATTTTGAATTGTTGGGTTTGTATTTTTGAGACGTTTAATTTGACTATAAGTTTGCTAAAATCAGAGTTTGGATGATCCCAATTTTAATTTTGGAACTTTCCAACTTAATTTTGCATCGAGATTTGTGCCCAATCAAGATAATTTTTTGTATGACGTATCAACTATCAAATTTATTATAAAAAAATTAACCCACTCTTATTCTCCCAAATTCTAGCTTGAAGAATATCTATTATTATAAATATTACTATTATAAATGCCACTTGAATTTCTCACAAATAAAATCCTATCATTTAAAAATATTATGTTAACTCATCAAACTCTCACACTATCTGAAACTCTGAAAAATCCTTTAAGATCTCTCCTATTTCTATGGTGTTGGGAATATGATATGGCTGTAGTGCTCCTAACAACTCATTTGTAATGGCAGTGTTGCGATCACAAGAATATCATATCAAATTCTTGTGACTCCTCTACGACAGCGGGAAAGCTTGGATGCTAAAGATGCCTCAAATTTTTTTGTATGAAAATATCTCTAATTGCAATAAAATTTTTACTTGAAAAATAAAATCTCTATGTATAGTTTTTTTATCATTTTGTTTGATTTTGTAAAAAAAGTTTTGGATATCGAATATGTCTTCGATTGTTTTCATTAAAAACTCTATCTAATTGCAATTATATTTTACTTCATATATAAAATAAAATCTCTTTATTACTTAGTTATTTTTCTTTATTTGATTTATTAAGTTTAATTATATTCAATTATATTTTATTTCTTATTTAATTATCTGATTTTCTTATTTCAATCACTTTTATATTTTTATTTGTTTGATTCATTGAATTCAATTATATTCAATTATATTTTGTGATTATTTATTTTATTTATGATTTTCTTTTTTTTTTCACATATAGGTTGTATTCTCTTTTAAAAAATTGGATATGAAGTATTTTTTTACATCATAATTAAACTGTATTTCTTTCAGAGTAGGAGTTGATGTATGTTTTGTTCATTTCTTTCTTTCTACTTTTATGCCTATTTCATGTATGTTTTGTATTTCTTTATATATATATATATATATATATATATATATATTAAGATAATGAATTCATTTTATTATCTTTATTACTTATGATATTAATATATATTTTGTGTTTCTTAAGGTAAAATAAGTGGTTATTAGTTTAAATTTTAAGATGTAACTTACGTTATTATGAATATATGTAATTTAAATATTAAATTTGAACTTGTTACATTTGATCATTTGTTTTCTTTATAATTCGTAAGAAATAGATTTTTTCAAAGAAATTATCTTATTTGTATTTATATATATATATATATATATATATATATATATATATATATATATATATATATATATATGTTTTTTCCAAAAAGATAATAAATTTTAGCTAAAAGCTCTGAACTGTAACAGGAGAGCTTGATGAAAGTGCTCAGATGACACTAGAAAGTGCTCTGATACCACTTGAAAGTTCCTTAGGGATGTTAAGCCCTTATGAACTAGCCTAAGGCTAATAAAGAGAGAGGTGAATTGGAAAAGAAGAATCTTTAAATCAAAACACAAACCAAAACCAATATCACCACAATAAAAACCAAATGTGGAAATTAAATACGGAAGAAATAATAAGAAAAGAACACACCAGATTTATAGTGGTTCGGTCAAACCTTGACCTACATCTACTCCTTGGAGGCACCCTCCAAGTATTACACTAAAATAAGTGTCTCTCTTTTAGCCCCCACAGCTAGGTGGAGAAGCCCTTACAAAATCACTTCCACCTTCCCCGGCGCGGCGAAGTCGTCGGGTCCTTTGACACCAAAGAGATCTTCTTCTTTGTTGAACTTCCCTCGAGATAAGCCTTAAATTCGACGGTATTAAGGTGCAAGACTGCCGGAGCAACCATGTGGAATCCCCCTCCACACTCCCTTGAGTCCCCCCTCACAGGATCTTCTCCCTCTCTCAGACTTTACCCGTTCCTCACTCCCTTTCAAGCTCTCTCTTCAGTTTTCCCCCAAAAGAACGAAGCTACAATGGCTGCCAAAGACACTTACAAAGTGCCTTATCATAGCTTAAATAGAAGAGCTAAAAATGAGCTCATTAATACAAGTTGCCGACATTATCGTCCAGTACGATAGGCATATCATCCTGTACGATTAGTACAAATTCAGCTCATCAGCCTGAGACGTTTTGTGACGATCAGAAGAAAATTGGTTACATCGTCCTGGCCGATCTCACGATCATCTCGGACGATTAGTTTAAAACCGATTTCAATCGTCCAGGTCATCGCCCGGAATCAATGCTGGCCGATGTAAATCATCTAGGACATCATCCCGACCAATCCTATGATCGTCCTAGACGATGTGATCGTATCATTAAGTCATTAATGATTTCCAAAGATACCAGATCAAATTAGGCATAATTGAGTTAGATCGTCCTGGACGATGTGTATATCGTCCTGGCCGATTTCCTAAAATAAAGAATACCTAATCTGATTATGGCCGATGATTATTTCTAAATTGAGTTTATCATCCTGGCCGATTAACATATGACGACTGCCTTAATGAGGATGTCTTAATTAGAGTTTCTATTTTTGAACAGATCGTCCAGGACGATATAAATATCATCCCGGACGATGTTACCAAAAATTGAAATCTTTAGGGAACAACAAAAAATCTTCCAAGTTACAAATCATCAGATACCAGACCAAATACAACAGACTCAAGAAAGGAAAAAGTGTACAAACTGACTCAGACCTAGTCTACCTACTCTCGAGCTGGTTCCAAATTGCAGTCTGATCGTGTGGACATGAAATGTCATTACAAAAGGCAATCGTAGAGAAATAAGAATGTTTGCTATCATCAAAATCATAAACCATAGATCCGCAATAATCTCCCCCTTTTTTATGATGGCAAAACATTTCAATTTGAATTTTCAAAAAAGTAAATACTCTTCCTAATCTCCCCCTCACTAGAATAACACTTTTAAAAATAGGGGAGATTTTTTGAAAAGAAAAAAAATGATACAAATTCAACAGTACGTTCTCCCCCTTTGACATTATTAAAAAGAGAAGGGGAACAAACAATAAAAACACAACGACTAAAAAATGATCCCTGATCTAGTGAAAAAGAGAAAGTTACATCTTGGTTTTAATAAAAAACTTAGTAGAATTGGATTGACAACGCATAGCCCGAAAAGGTTAGAAATTCAGAATTTGATCATCCAAACTCGAGTTTTTTAGAAAGGTTAAAAAACTTTTTAATTTAATATCTAAATCATAAGATAAATTAGAGAAAGAAACAGAAATTTTTCAAAACTCCTTTCATAAAATATATCTTATAGAAGATTAATGTACGAATTGTTGAATCAAGAATCAAGATTTTCAAACTCAAGTATAAAAAATATCAGGGGTTTTCTTAAGCTATTAAGAAGTAAAAGAATGGTAAACATTAAACTTTGTGGGCTCATTTTATGCCTCTTATCAATTTGAATGGCGCTCTTTGCGCATCTTTGATTTTTGATACACTTTGTATATATTTTTTAATTTGACATCTTTGGGCATCTTTTATTTGTGGCATCATTGGCTAATTTTTTTTTAATATGCTACCTTTCTGAAATCTTAAAAACAAAGGTAAACCCATCATATTGATAAAGTGAATTCTTGATTAAGAAAATTATGAGTTAGATTCAACAACTTGTAGAAGATCTCTATGCGATAAATAAAATATAGGGAGATAAAAAATTTAATTTTAAAGAATAATTTAAAATATGAAAAAAAATTTAAATCAAAAGTAGAATAACCTATTTTAGGAAATAGAGATTGAGAGTAAAAAATATGAGTTTCCTTCCTTTGACTATTTTTAGAGAAGTCAATCACAACTTACCAAAGATTTCAAGAAAAAATAGGAAGTAGATTTTTTATTTTTAGAAACGTAAATGTGTGTGTTGATCAGAGAAAACATTCCACGAAAACAAGTAAAAAAAATTAAAGAATAAACAAAAAAAAAACACAAAATAAAACCGAAAATAAAAAAACTGAAAATAACAAAAAAAAAAAAAAAAAACACAACAAAAAAACATAACAAGACTTTTAACAATTATCTTTCTCCTGATCTGATGCTTCAAAAACCAGGTCTGCCCATGAAATTTTTTGCTTTTCATTATTTCCCCAATTTAAAATTTGCTTCGCTTTACCCTTTTCTTTCGCTGGAAGAATTTTTAAATTAGGGCACTGATTTTTCATATTTCCAAGCTTCCTACATCGAAAGCAAATAACGTTAGAAGAAATATTAACATCCTTACCATTTTTACCTTTCTTACATTTTTGTTGATGCTTATGCTTTGTTGTGCTTTTTAATACGCTTGATAAGTCATTGCATTCGTCACCAACTAAGCTATCTCTTTCCGTATCTTCAGCTTTTAGAATAATCGTTTCACCTGTATCCACAAGTTTTTGACCCAAACTTTGCTTGTAGGCAATGAGTGAGCCAATTAAATTATCAATAGAATATTTTTTCAAATCTTTTAATTCACAAATAGCAATAATTTTAGCATCAAACTTATCCAGTAGACAATGAAGAATTTTGTTAAATTTTTCAAAATTTGAAAATTCTTTTCCTAAAACATGCAATGATGTCACAATTTGAATAAACCTAGTATACATGTCTAAGATCGTCTCATAAGGTTTCATTAAAAATAGTTCAAAATCATGCATTAATATATTCAACTTGGATTGCTTGATTTCACTAGTGCCTTCGTATATGGTGTCTAGTTTATCCCAAACTTCCTTATCAGTAGTGCACATGGATACTAACATAAAATTTTCAGAATTTAAAGCACCGAAAAAGCAATTTAAAGATTTTACTTTCAATTGAGCATTGATTCGTTCATCTCTATTCCATTGACTAAAAGGAATGTCAGTTTTAATTCCATCTAAAATACGTGAAGGAAATGAATAACCAGTTAAAATCATATGCCACATGCAAAAATTAATTGATTGCAAAAAAAATAGACATGCAAAGTTTCCAAAAATCAAATGTAATATTTTCAAACAAAGATGGTCTAGTCATTGAATAACCTTCCGCAATAGTACAATTACAAAAATTAGCCATGGATCAAAAATTTAAAAGCTTTCAAAAACTTATTTTATGAATCCCGCTCTGATACCACTTGAAAGTGCTCAGATGACACTAGGAAGTGCTCTGATACCACTTGAAAGTTTGATAGGGATGTTAAGCCCTTATGAACTGGCCCAAGGCTAATAAAGAGAGGTGAATTGGAAAAGAAGAATCTTTAAATCAAAATACAAACCAACACCAATATCACCACAATAAAAACCAAATGCGAAAATTAAATGCATAAGTAATAATAAGAAAATAACACACCGGACTTATAGTGGTTCGGTCAAACCTTGACCTACGTCCACTCCTTGGAGGCACCCTCCAAGTATTGCACTAAAACAAGTGTCTCTCCTTTAGCCCCCACAGCTAGTCAGAAAAGCCCTTACAAAATCACTATCACCTTCCCCAGTGCGGCGGAGTCGCCGGGTCCTTTGACACCAAAGAGATCTTCTTCTTTGGTGAACTTCCCTCGAGATAAGCCTTGAATCCGACGGTATTAAGGTGCAAGCCTGCCGGAGCAACCGTGTGGAATCCCCCTCCACACTCCCTTGAGTCCCCCCTCACAGGATCTTCTCCCTCTCTCAGACTTCACCCGTTCCTCACTTCCTTTCAAGCTCTCTCTTCAAGTTTCCCCCAAAAGAACGAAGCTACAATGGCTGTCAAAGACACTTACAAAGTGCCTTGTCATAGCTTAAATAAAAGAGCTAAAAATGAGCTCATTAATGCAAGTTGCCGACATTATCAACCAGGATGATAGACATATCGTTCTGTACGATTAGTACAAATTCAGCTCATGAGCCCGAGACATTTTGGGATGATCAGAAGAAAATTGGTTACATCATCCTGGCCGATCTCACGATCGTCTCGGAAGATTAGTTTAAAACCGATTTCAATCGTCCAGAACATCGCCCGAAATCAATGCTGGCCGATGTAAATTGTCTAGGACATCGTCCCGGCCGATCCTACAATCATCCCGGATGATGTGATCATATCAATCAGCCATTAATGCTTTACAAAGATACCATATCAAATTAGACATAATTGAGTTAGATCGTCCTAGATGATGTGTATATCGTCATGGCCGATTTCCTAAAATAAAGAATACCTAATCTGATTATGGCGGTTGATTATTTCTAAATTGAGCCTATCATCCTGGCCAATACAGGTATCGTCCAGGCCGATTAACATATGATGGCTGCCTTAATGAGGATGCCCTAGTTAGGGTTTCTATTTTTGAACAAATCGTCCAGGCTGGACGATGTTACTAAAAATAGAAATCTTTAGGAAACAACAGAAAATCTTCCAAGTTACAAATTATCAGGTGCCAAACCAAATACAACAGACTCAAGAAAGGAAAAGGTGTACAAACTGACTCAGACCTAGTCTACCTACTCTTGAGCTGGTTCCAAATTACAGTCTGATCGTGTGGACCTGAAATGTCAGTACAAAAGGCAATCGTAGAGAAATAAAAATGTTTGCTATCATCAAAATCATAAACCATAGATCCGTAACACTTGATTCTTCATGCGTAACATTTAACTTAGTGGTCAATCCATTAAGAATCTATATAATTCTCCAATTATTTGGTTGATTGAAGTTATCAAGTAGATTTTATTTTCACATTTAATATAGAACCATTTTACTTTTCTTATGAACAAAAAGCTTAATATGATCATGCATTCCAAGAAATCTTTAAGCATACCGTTCATAAAACGTGGCTTGTTAACTTTAGATCCCTTAATACTTTTTCTATAATTTCTTTTAAAAATAAATAACTTTTTAAAATTTTAGAATATATAATAATAATAATAATAATAATAATAATAATAATAATAATAATAATAATAATAATAATAATAATAATAATAAATCCCTACATTTCTTTTGGCTCATCAATAATTTAGATTGATGTTTGACTCATCATTTTTCATTTATAATTTGTTTATCCTTTTTTAATAATTTAATCAATAACTTGTCGACCCAATTATGCTTTTATTCCGGTTTCGGACAATGTTGCTTTCGCTAATTCTACTTTGAAGATGGGTATCGTCGAGGCTTTGAATCATTCCGATGCTTTAATTACTATTAATGTTAATGTTAATCCTTATAAAAATACTACTGATGTATTAGAAAATTTGGATTTAGTAGTTTCTGTAATGCCTACTTCGCCATTTAATGTTGTGGTGGTTAATGAAAATTGTCTTCATTTAGCTAATGATGTTGATGTTGAAAATTTCATTGGGATTACTGATGGGGGAGCTAATTCGTCTAGTGTTAATTCTCCTTTGACTTTGTCGTGTGACAATGGAGAGGGTGGCCATTTGGTTTTGGATCCAAATAGTTGTTAGGTTAATTGTTTATCTAGTCTAGCTCCTACTTCTAATGTTGGAGGTGGTGAGGATGCTATTGTGGTATTTGATTCTACTCCTTTAAGGCATTATGTTGTTTTCCCTTTAGGTACTTTGGATTTGTTGGTTGAGGTTTGGGCTCATTACGATTTGGTTGTTAATGTTGTTGCGGTTTCGAAGGGTATATCACATGTTAACACAATGGTTTCAAATGATTCTACATGTGATTTCATTGATTTCTCTGATGAACCATCTTTATCTACTCCTGATCCTTCATTAATGGTTTCAAAAGGATTGGTACAAATTGTTGAATTCTAGTTACTGTCTTTTTTAATGAGGATATGAAAACTCAGTTAGCCGTGAATTTGAATGATACTAGTGTGGATCATTCTGAATTGATTGAGGAGTCCCAGTCTCGTGGGGACGTGGGGGAGGAGTTGTATGAGCACGAGGAGGAATTTAATGTGATGTTTAACTTGAAGGTGAATCGCATTGTGGAGAAGGCCTTTTTCATTGGGGGTGGCAAGCGGCATAGGCGTACATCTAATTTGAAGTAATTGATGTTGTTGTAGTGTGGCTTGCTTTTTTTATTGGGTACGAATTCTCTTTGGTGGGTTGTTATGTGTCCTTATTTTTTTGGTGCTACAATATTTGGTCGGCTTTTGTTTGCTTATGTGGTCACTAGTTGATGGTGGGATTTGGCTTTAGTTTGATTAGTGGCAAGGCTATGAGGTCGGACTATGATGAGGCAAGTTTTCTGCATGCCACCCTAAATGGCCTTGCTTGTCTTTGACAACCTTGGTGGTTATCTGGTTGGTATTGGGAATTTTTGCTGTATTTTCTGCATCCAGTGGATGATCCATGTTTGGTAACTATTTATATTATTTAATGCATATATTTGCTAAAAATTTTATGATAAAGCCATTATCGCAAAGCTGACTGATGCTGAGCAAGTTGTGTTTCAATCCATCTACAAGAAAAATATTTTCAATCAAAAGGTTCTTCGAGTTTCCAATTATATTTGCGCCCACCACTTTCCTGGTGGTGTTGTCTTCATGAGTGACCTCAGGCCTGGTCTCCGGCAAAACTAATTGATTGGCGTCTCTAGTAATGTGTCATGAGCATCCGCTGTCCAGGTACTGCATGCTCTCATGAGGTCTTTGGTGAGATCACACATACAAAATCATCAAACATCATATTTTTATGAACCCAAACAAGTTTGGATCCCTTCTTATGGAAAGAAGAATGCAATGTATGCGTGTTATGTTGTGAATCATGCAATTTGGGTCTCCACACCCAATACGTACTATGATGAATAGTGCAAGTGTGTGAAATGTGTCCTAGCATGTCACATGAAAAATATCTAACACTAGAAAGGGGTTCACTAATCTATTTTGATTGTAGTGCCTCTTTATAGGTTTCAAAACATTTGGCTTTTGGATCAGTATTGAAAAACTATTCAGGTGTGGGTGAGTCCTATTTTCCTTAAATGCTTTCAATTCAACTTTAAACATCGATTTAGCACTTTCTAAAATAACATTATAAACTTTTAAATAGTGCTCCCTACTTTTAGATTTGTCAATGTATGTTTTAAAATCATTTTCAAGTGGAGTGTGGGATGCTCTCAATGAATCATGCTTAATGACCAACTCAGAATATTTTTTATTTAACTCATCAAACTCATCAAGTAATAACATGTGAATAGTATCAAGTTTAGAGTGATCTTTAAATAAAATTTCATGCTATTTTTACAAATTAAAAAATCAATTTTCATGCTAGATTGCAATTTCTTAAGTTTCATATATGATGCATAAATTTTCTCAGAAACTTCAAGTAATTGATTGTAGGTTAGTTCACATATCTCTTCTTGGTCAGACTCACCAAGATGATCATACGCCTTCAAACACAAGTTTGTAGTCTCCTCCTCAGCTTTAGTCTCAGAGGAGTCAGATGCATATGCAAAATCGTCCTAGAATGCCTTTTGAAATCGCTTCTTGTCCTTCCTAAACTTGGGTCTCTTCTCACCCTTCTCTTTGCTTGGGTGGGCCTTAAGTGTAGGAAAATCATCTTTAACATGTTTCAGCTTCTTGCATTAAAAACAAATCATATCAGTAGAACTTTTAAAATTCTTGCTACTCTTACCTTTATTCCACTTTTGATGGTATTTTTGCTTCTTCCTTAGAAAGCTTTTTAATTGCCTAGTGATTAAGGTAATCTCTTCACTTACAGACCCGAAAGAATTAGTATTTGTATCATTGGCCTTCAACGTCACAGTTTTCTCCTTCTTTTTTTCACATACATCAAGTTGTCTTTGGTTCACTCATTTCTCATAAGCAATGAGTAATCCAAATAAGTTATCAACATAATAAGTTTTTAAAGCCTTAGATTCAGTTATTGTAGTAATCTTAACATCAAAGAAAGAAGGCAAGCATCTCAAAATTTTATTAACTTTTTGTATTTAGTTAGCTCTCTTCCTAAGGCATGTAATGAGGTGACAATTTGATTAAACCTAGTATACATTTCAGATATCGATTCACTAGGTTTCATGTAAAAAAGTTCGTAGTCATGCAGTAAGATATTCAACATAGATTCCTTAACTTTATTTGTCCCTTCATAAGTAATATATAATCTATCCCTTATTTCTTTACCAGTAGCACAAGTTGAGACACTGATGTAATCTTCCAATTTTAAAGCACAAAAAAAATAGTTAATCATTTAGCATTAAGTTGTGCTAAATCCCAATCATCAAATGTTCATTTAGTAAAAGAAAGTTTAGTTTTTATGCCAATGATTTCATGCGTTGGTGGTGAATATCCATCCTTAACAAGCATCCACGTGCGATAGTCAATAGATTGTAAAAATGTGGCAATGCAAGTTTTTTAAAAATAAAAAAGTATGTTATCAAACAAAGATGGTCAGGTAATAAAATATCCATCCATAGAATTATGATTACCAAAGTTAGCCATGGATCGAAATTCAAAAGTATTTAAAAACTCAATTTTATGAATCCCACTCTGATACCACTTGAAAGTTCGTTAAGGATGTTAAGCCC
This sequence comes from Dendrobium officinale, assembly GCA_019514585.1. Lineage (NCBI taxonomy): Eukaryota > Viridiplantae > Streptophyta > Magnoliopsida > Asparagales > Orchidaceae > Dendrobium > Dendrobium officinale. The sequence continues at coordinate 45,228,717 of CM033684.1, forward strand.
TTATGAACTTGCCCGATGCTAACCAAGAGTGGGGGGAAGGGGGGGGGGGGGGTGAATTGGTGTTTAAAAAAATTCTTAAACAAAAATTACAATCTCAACCAAACAGTCACCCACAAATAAAGTGCAAAAATTAAATACGAAAAAATAATAAAAATGAACACACCAAATTTTATATTGGTTCGGTCAACTTGACCTACGTCCACTCCTCGGAGCCTCTCCTCTTGGTATTGCACTAACTTAGTAACTCTCCTTTTGCTCCCATAGTAAGGCGGAGAAGTCTTTACAGACACTCCTTTCCACCGACCCCGGTGAGGCAGAAAAGCCAACTCCTTTCGCTTTCTCCTGAAGTAGGCAGAGAATCCGACTCCTTTTGCTTTCTCCTGAAGCAGGCAGAGAACCTTGATTAATTGTTGAAGTAGACCTCTCTATAACCTCCAAATAAAAGGACGATGACCAGAGAAGATGACTCAGATCCTTTCTTGGAGCAACCTTTGTGAAACCCTCATATATAAACTCCCCCTCACAAGATCCTCTCTCTCCCCCAAGCTCACCCTCTCCTCTTAGATCTCTTAGGTCAGGACAGTAGCAAAAGATGCAATCTTGAGTAAATAAGAGGTCTTAAATAATAGATCTTCAAAATAACCCTAAATTTCAACAAATTGATAAAGATCGCCCAAGACGATCGACGAATCATCATGTATGATCAGTCCAAATTTAGCTCAATCAGCTAGGATGATCTGGGGGAGGCTGGACGATTACAAGATTTGTTTATTTTGATCATCTAAGATGATATGAATATCGTCATATACGATTAGTTCAAAATTTTAAGTATCATCTAGACAATCGCTCCGTTCTACCAGACTTTTCATGTTGGATGATGAAAAAAATAATTGATCATCCTGGACGATTTTTGAATCATACTATATGGTTAGTTCAAATGAATATACATCGTTCAAAACATCATTCTAGTTGTCCAGGAAGTTATTAAGGTTTGTTTAACTGATCGTCCCGAATGATCCTGTCATCGTCTAGGATGATATGATCGATCAATTAAATATTAATTGCTTTTTCTTAATCATCATCCTAATTTAGGGATAATTTTAATACATCATCCATGACAATATCCTATATGATGTCCAAAATAATAACATACATAAAAGAGTTGGTGTGTGATTCTTTTTTATTTGAGTATATCGTCCAAGATGAAGCTAATATCGTCTAGGATGATTTGCTTAATTTCAGCTGCCTTAATCAGGATGCCCTAATTAGGGTTTCTATTTTAATTGATCGTCTAGGATGATTTTGGATCGCCCCAGACGATATGATCAAAAACAAAAAAAAAACTTGAAAAGAAACATAATTTTTCCCCCTGAGTGTGTGTGTGCAAGGTTACTTAGCATTAGGATCCACATTATTATATTTGACTCAAGAAAAGGTAAAAACACTTAACATACACTTACAAACTGAATTAGTCCTAATCTATCAAATCTTGAACTGGCTTGATTTGCAATTGACCTTATAGACCTGAAACGTTAGTAGGCAGGGCAATAGTAGAAAAATAAAAATGTCTGAAATATTTTCTATCATCAAAATTATAATCCCTAAATCTAGATTCGCAATAGAACTAGCATGAAACCAAAACACATATCCCAATAAATCCATAAAAGAAACTTATGGAAGAATATCCTATATAGATATTTGAAGATTCATAAGATCAACCATATTACAATAAATGTGGTTCACTCTAGACAAGTACCATATTTGTTGGGAGTATTTATTGAACTCCATATCAGGGCAAAAAAAAACCTAAATTATTATCTCTACTTGAATTTTTCTCAAATCCAATGTTTGCTACATTGTCCCATCCCATTGTCTAATATAGTGTCCATCCCCTGCACGGGCGGATCCACGTAGGTCTGAGGGTGGGCAATTGCCCACCCTAAAATCGGAGAAATGACTAAGAGGGGAGGTCCTTTTGAACTTTTTCCCACCCTAAAATTAATATTTTTGACCTAATCCAACACATTGCCCAACTCTAAGTCCATCCCTACGTGATCTCCCTCTCCTTCATCCTCCACAACGGGGTCCCCGGCCTCCAGGTCTTCAAGAACGGCTTCGACTGGGTCACAGCTCCCCTCTGCCTAACTCCATCATCGTCCACGTCGACGACGTGCTCGAGATCATCACTAATGGGAGGTACCACAGCGTCCTTTACCGCGGGCTTGTTAATAAAGAAAACATTTGATTTTCTTAGGCTGTTTTCTGCGAGCCGTCGAGGGAGAAGGTTGTGCTTCGACCACTGTCGGAGTTGGATGGAGAGGAGGAGGTGGGAAGGTTTGAACCGTGGATGTTTGCGGAGCATTTGGAAAGGAAGTTGTTCAAGGCAAGGGTGGCAAGAAGTGGAGACAAGGCGGTTGTGTAGATTAAGTAGCAGCAGAGGAAGAAGTCGGCACTCGCGCTGCTGGGGTGGGAATAAAATTTAGATTAAAATATTTCGATTTGAATTATGTACGAATGGGTTTATTTTTTGTTTATTGGCTTTATTTTATGATGAGAATGATACAATAATTAAAATATTCCGATCATCTGAGCTCCAATTTCGGCAAACTTATAGTCGAACTAGGAAATACAAACCCAAATACACCAAATTCAACTCAATTCGAGCCCAAATGTGTCAGAATCGGAGACCTGAAGCATTGTTGGAAGGTTCAAACAACAATTTGGATTACCAAACAGTTTCCAAACATGACATGCTTATAGTAAAATTGAGCGGCTTGACGAGACCAATCTAACGAGCCCAAGATCCTGAATTCTGAGATCACAGGCAATCGCAATCACAATGGTTTCGAACTCGAAGCTACTCCCGGTTACTTATCTCTTCCTTATTTTCGCTATAGGCATTCCAGCGGTTCCCTCAATCTCTATTTTTCTAGGTCTGAAGAGGAGCTGAAAAATAGCGGCGGTAAAGAGTTTGCCAATGCCTTTTCTTCACCAGATTGCCGTTTGTAAGTCAGATTTTTTGGTTTGCTTGAATATGTGTTTTGAAATTTCATTCACTTTTATTTTGTATAATTTCCAGTTTTAAGAAAGCATTAACTAATTGATTTTCTTTTTATGAATATCAATTTTCTGTTAAAATGATTTTTCCTTAATAGCAAAGTTATGTAGCAATGTTTATTTTTTATTTTTTTTTTTCTGAATAGCAAAATTTTGTAGAAATGATTTTTTTTTTTTAATAGCAATGTTCTGAAGCAAGAAAGTTAGCAAACAAATCTTGTAAAAAATTCTTTGCAATATAGTTAAAAACTCTTCTCTAATCTCCAAAAATAAGTTTCCTCACATCAAGCATAATAAGGGGAAAAAAAGCATAGTCAATTTAAGACAACTGAGGAAGAACACTTGTTTCCACAAGGCTAATCTTTATAATGAATTTGTTTTCTTACAAAAAAACAGAGCATCAAAAAACTCAAATATGGATTTATTTTTTTTTTCTGAATTTATATTATTATTATTATTATTATTATTGTTTGATTAATTAAAATTTTGTTCATCCTAAAAAAAGAAGTTGGATCTGCCACTGATCCGTGTAGTTTGACACCGTTCCAAAACTAGTCATGCACAAATCCCGCACATGAGACCTTAAACTTAGATCTCTTGCTCAGTCAACTTCCCTCTCATTCATTCATTTCTCACGAAGCCTAACCCCCTTGACACACAGTAGCCCACGCTGACCTGCTCTATCTTTGATCGAACCCTCTCATATCCTCTTCCTCCACTCAAACTAACAGCTATGATATTCCAACTCTTCTAGCCACATCAATGCTAATACCTCTCAGCTTCACACAAACCAAACTTGAAATCCACGTGATCCCTTTTACAGCCCGATTCTATCCTAGAGCCAAACTCGACATCCATATCAAAATCCTGCTCACAGTTTGTCGAGAACTCCTTGGCTCGACTATGGCCTTTGGATCTCTTGTAGCTTTTGCTCTCCTCTATCTCCACCTCCTTCAGTTGTAGTGTCTATCCCTAACTAACCAAACACCTTACATCTCCATAGCTCTAACATCCCACTTTACCTACTATCCCACCCCCATCCTCCTCACTCATTTGAAATGGTGCCTGCATACTATGCCGATCAGACCTAGGTATCGACCTTGACTTTGCAATCCAGCCAAACACCTCCAACCTCTCTATTCATCCATCCCAAACACACACAAAAATCCAATCCTGACTGGCATCAAATCACCGACTTCCTATTCAGTCTCCCACACTCACTGAGTTCTAGATAAGAGCCAAACTCCCTCCTCCTTATAGCCTGTCGAACCCATCCAACCATCAAGCTTCCTTCCACCAAACATTCCTTTTTCCTCAGGTGAACTATAGTCCTTGCGCCGACCACTATTTCACATAAGGCTTCCAATGCCCAATCGTCCTATTATCCACATCCAATAGTTTGAACTTTCTAGCTTTTTTTGTCTTGCATGTCTTCAATGTTCTTGTTATAATTTGTTCTTATATATAAAATGACATTAAATATGTTCTTAGCCTGTTTTTGCCTGTGTACTCATGCTTGAACAATCTTTATTGATGTACCTATTTCCCACATTAACTAGATTGAAACTATTAGTTTTATTTCCTTAGAGATACTTTTGTTTATCAAGAGCTTATTACAAACATAGGGCTGATGGGGTCAACATGATATACATGAACTTTTTTTTTAAAATGCATCAGCTATCAAAAAGCAAACTCTCTCCCACATTTATATGAACTTGACACTTTTTAAAACATTAAATTTGTGGCAATTTCAAAGTTTTATGCATACTTTTCTTGAAATTCTAAACTCTTCTTTTACCTTGGGAAGTATACAATCATTTTGGGAAAAAAATACAAAATTTCATGTGTAAAATCAAAACTCATCAAAGCACTGCATGTGCTATGACAGAATGTCTAAATATATAAAGATCACAACACGATGCTTGCTAAAAATAAAATGAACTCAAATTTCTCCCACTTTTAGAAACATGCAATCCCTTTGAGATGCATGCAATTAATTTTAGAAGCATGCAACTGCTCTGAGATGTATGCAACCAACACGAGATGTATGCAATTGCTTTGAGAAGCATGTAATTAGTTCAAAAAGCATGCAATTATTTTTGAAGTTTATAATTTCCCTAAAATTCAAACCTGTCAACATGTTAACTATATGCTCTTAACCTGGCTACCTTACTTATAATGTAGATTCATAACTATCAATTTACAAAACCGGAACTTCTACGTATAAAAGAAGAGTAGAAAAGATCTATAATATAACAAATACCCAGATAAACTACCATCATATGCAAAATACAAATCCAATAACCTTTGAAAGCAAATCATTGGGTGAACAAGGTTTGAAACAAGAAGATTCAATCAAACACTCTTATGATGAGCATGTCTATTGCACATTCTAAACGGAGGAGTTCATTCAAAAAATTAAGCTCTAAATTTGCAAACACAAACGTCAAACAATCTCTACCTCAAAAATTATTGTGTTGATAGAAAATTTCATGATAAGGGAATTTTTTTTTTTAAATTTCCCAATTCTAATGCTAGTCATTTTAGGTGTGATACGCCATCAAAAATTATCTTGATCGGGCACGAATCATGAGGCAAAATCAAGTTGGAAACTTCCGGAATTAAAATTGGGACCATCCAAACTCCAATTTCAGCAAACTTATAGTCGAACTAAACATCTCAAAAATATGAACCCAACGACACCGAATTTGACTCAATCCTAGCCCAAATTGGTCCAAATCAAGGGTCTGAAGCGTTGTTGGAGGGTTTGAACCATAATTTGGATTATCAAATGGTTTCCAAACATGACATGCTTATAGTCAAATGAAGCAGCTTGACGAGACAAATCCAACAAGCTTAAGATCACTAAATTCTGACATCACTAAGACATTCAAATTTCCATCAAATGGACCATAATCAAGGGATTCAACATCAGTCGTCCATCCAACCACTCCCCATTTACCCTCTCACCTATTTATGGGTCATGCCACTCCAGAAATATATAAATAGAACCCTCATTTCTCTTGAAAGGGGACCCAAGCAAGAAGAGATGAAAGAAGAGAAGGAAGAGAAGGAAGAAGCTCCTCCTCGACCACCGCCTGAGTTCCATCGAACCACCTCCTGTCGTCGTTGCATCGCCGGACCACCACCTGAGGCCCTCACCCTCACTGGATGGCCACCTGAGGCCCTCACCTCCATCAGACCATCGCCTGATGTCGGAGTTCCATCGGACCACCGCTTGAAGCCCTCACCTTCACTGGACCAGCTCCTAATGTCGTTGCTCCGCTGGACCACCACTTAAGGCCCTCACCTCCGTCGGACCACTGCCTACCGTCTTTGCTCTGTCAGACAACCACTTAAGGATCTATGCTCCACCAGGCCACCACATAAGTCCTGGACTTCTTCCGGACCACCAACTCATGCCTAGAATTATGCTGGACCACCACTTGAGTCTTTAAGCTCCGTCGGACCACCACTTAAGGCCCTCACCTCTGCCAGACCACGCCTGATGTCGTTGATTTGCCGGACCACCACTTGAAGCTCTAAGCTCCTGCCAAACCATCACTTCAAGCCCTCACCTCCGGTGGACCACCGCCTAACATCATTGCTCCGCCGAACCACCATATGAAGTCCTGAGCTCTGTCGGACCATCACTTGAGGCCCTCACCTCACCCAGACCACCACTTGAGGTCTTGAGCTCTGCCAGACCACCACCTGAGGCTCGGACTTCTACCTGACCACTACTAGAGACCTAAACTTCTGTTGGGCCACCACCTGATGCCCAGAGTTTTACCATAGTACCGCCTTACTATAACGATCTTTCAGACCCAATCTCCTATTGACTATGGTCCTTCAGACCTCCATCGCTTAACTATGGTAAAACTGATGACTAATTCTTTCTAATTCGATCCTATTATCTAGGATGATATTAACATCGTCCGACACGATGTGCTTAATGATGGCTGGTTTAACCAAGGTACCCTAATTAGAATTTTTGTTTTTAAGTGGTCATCCAGGATGATTTTGGGATCATCTAGGATGATTTTGGGATCATCCCGGATTATGTGAGTAAAAATAGAAAACTCTAAAATCAGTCAGAAATTTTTCCAAGTGTGTGTGTGCAAGGTTGCTTAGCATCAGGAACCACACAATTTACGATTAACTCAAGAAAAGGTAAAAGATTTATAAACTGACGCAGACCTATCTACCCAATCTTGAGTTGGTTCAAATTATATTTTTGATCTTGTGGACTTGAAATGTTAGTAGGCAAGGCAGTCGTAGAGAAACAGAAGTGTTTGCTATCATTAAAATTCTTTTTCTTAAAATCAGATACGCAACAGTCTTCCCCTTTTTGATGATGGAAAACACAAAAATAATTAAAGCAGTTCAATGGAAATAGTGAGAAGAAACAAACACAGTTCAACTATCCAACAACAGAATCAAACTATAGAATAAATAATACAACTAACTACTCCCCCTTTTGACATCACAAAAAGGAGGAAAGTAGAACAGAAATAAAGCAGAGACTACCAAATATAATGAAACTACAATAAAATACAACATCATAAAAAAATAGACTAAAAGAACAACCCCTGATCATCTGAAGGAGGAGGTGGTGGTGGTGACTGGTGAAAGTAACTGGAAAGAGTGGAAAACTGCTCTCCAAGCCAAGCCATGTGTTGATTGTGCTGGCGTTGATGGTGTGCCACGTAAGAGTTAAAGCGGACTATGTCCTCAGCATATTTTTGCTCCTGCATCGCAACATAGGTCTCAAATTGTGCCTCCCACTAGTCGAATCGCTCCACCAGCTGATCCAGCTGAGAGTGTTGGAGAAGCGAAGCAGATGCAGGAACATGTGCGGGAGCCTCCTCCTCCTCATCTCCCTCAGCTTCCTTGTGCTCCAGGTGGAGATGAGTACTACGAAGAATGTGGAAGGAGTTGTTGGATTAGAAGGCAGGCTAAAAGTTTGGGGTGGTAGGATACTGGAGGTTGTATTTTGATTCTAAGACATAGGTAATGATATGTGCTAGGGCAAGATTGGGCTTCCTCCTATGTCCTGGAACTCGAATACTAGTTAGATGCTCAATATAGCAAAAAATTAAGTCAGTGGCATTAAATTCTCGACGGGCCAAAATGTAGAAAGTGGGGATCGAAAGGAGTGGAGTGATATGAATGCGATCACCAGCTTTTGGAATAATAGAAGTACGAAGGATATGTTGGATTGTCCCAGCATCTTTGAGTAAGCTGCTAGAAAATCTAACATGAAAGTGAGCATTGGTCTTTCTTAAAAGGTGATTGGCCGGAGCGTAGTCGTAGTCAGGATTAAAATACAGGGTGTGGAGTTTGTCCTATATAGTGGAAATTTGCAAAAGCTCTTGACAGTCTTGATATGTGATTTCGACGGGACGTCGATTCACATAGGACCCAAAAGCAGTGAAAGAGGTATTTATGTGAAGGATAGCAAAAAATTCAAAGAGTAATTCTGAATTAAAAGGGATAGTGAGAGTAAGGAGGAAGGTGAGAGTAGTTTGAGCAAATAGATCAAGCACAGGATATGAAAGAATGTGCAGGTTGATAGTCCGGGATACTATGATCTCGGCTGTCTTATACCTCAGATAGGCGGCTTGATCGGCCACCTCAGTAAAGCGAGGATCCAGATTCTCCCTTGAGGAACTCCCAGAAGGCATGTGAGAGCGCTTTCCACCAACCATAATCAGGAAAATAGAGAGTGAGAAGAGCACAAGAGAGTTGAAGAGGAATTGTGTGAGAGAAACTAATTGAATGGCTTAATTTATAAAGAAATGATCCGATCATTCAGGATAATCATAGAATCATCCAGGACGATCGGGTATAATAATTACGTTCGGGACGATTGGTCAAAAAGGTGGTAATATCGTCCGGGATGATAAGACATAAGCAATCGTCCCGAGGAGACATTCCGAATGACTATTGAAAAAGCAGATCATCCTGGACGATTGTGTGGATTGTCCAGGACAATCTATAATAATTGATCGTACCGGCCGAATTAAAGTTGTTAATCAAATTTCGCCATATAGATCGTCCAGTATGAACAGGTGTATCATTAACGACGATCACCAATGATTGAGCAGAAAAAGTGAAGCTCATTTAGGATAAGGAGGATCGTCCATGACGATAAAAAATAATTGAAATAGAAGATGATCAGATCGTTCAGGATGATAATGGACCGTCCACGACAATCAGAAAGGTCAAAATAGCCAGCAGATAGAGTTTTAAGAATGAATTGAATCGATCGTCCTAGACGATAATAATATCATGCAGGACAATGTAACAAAAGTTTAAAATCAGAGGATGGATGGAGATGATCAGAGAAGGCCCAAAAACATGAAAATCAAATAAAAAGGATAAAAATAAAATACAAAAAGACAAAAAAAAAAACATAAAAAGACCGATAAACAAAGGGTTTTTTTTTTAATCAAAGTTTGAAATTGATAAAATTTCCATGTGATTGAATTAAAAATTTGTAAGAATCAATGAGTTAACATTGTCGAAATCCGAAAAATGATAGAACAACCGATTATGTTAGCCTTAGCTCACACTTCTCCCAGGGCAAACCATCTTTTGAAAATAAAGATCTAAATCAAAAAAAGTAATTGGATAAGAAAAAGAGATCCATTCAAAACTTGGTTTCATAAAATATTTTATATAATAATATATCAAATTATTTAGTCATGATCATGAATTCTGAAATCAAGTCTTTGAAAAATATTAAGTGACATATGAATTCTTCTAAGATTTAAAAATTTTTATAGAGAAGATGCTTGCTTTTGGTGGGCTCATTTTATGCCTCTTGTCAATTTGATTGGTTCTCTTTATGCATCTTTTGATTTTTTATACACTTTGTATATATATATATATATATATATATATATATATATATATATATACAATTTGACATCATTGTGCATCATTTGATTTTGATATCATTGATTACTTTTTTATCATTTATTTGTAAGCTAGATCCCTTTTTCAAAATTCTTAAATATTCTTAGTTGTGATTTTATCTTCCAAATATTAGAGAAAAAAATGCACTCTCTAATATAAGGAAGAATGAATCACAAAATTAAATAAAAAATCATATGATAAATACAATGACAAGATTATAAAAAATTTGAAGGTAAAATAAAGACTTTGAAAATTATATATATAAGATAGATTACTCTAATAAGATTGAAAAGATCTTAATTACAAAGTCCAATTATTAATTTGATATAAACTTTTGTTTAGAAAAGAAAATCACATCACTAAAAGAAGTTAGAGAAAAGAAAACAGTCAGCAATATTTCCCCCTTTAACTTATTTAGAGATATCAATTATTATCTATAAATTTTCAAAAATAAAAATAAGGTATAAGATATCAATTCAATGGTGATTAAAAAATAAAATAATGAAGAAAAATCATAAGTGAAAAAAGTACAACAAAATAAGCAAGAAAAAAAGCTACAAAAAGAAAACAACAAACAACTGATAAAAAATCAGCAATCAGTAAGAATCAAGTTCATGCATTTATGTCAATTACACCCAATCTAGTCCTTAAAGTGCTAAAAGTGTCAAAGGCTAGTGGTATAATAAAAATGTCAGTCAGGTTATTCTCAGTTGCCACATGGTGTAACTCAATGTCTCCTTTGGTCACATGGTCTCTAATAAATTGATGTCTTATGTCAATGTGCTTGGTTCTTGAATGTTGGATAGGATTATTAGAAATACATATGGCACTAGTATTGTCACAAAGGATTAAAATTGTGCTTATAGGTAATCCTAAATCCAAAACTTACTGCTTCAACCAAAGGACTTAGGCCACACAACACCCTAAAGTAATGTTCTTAGCTTCAGCAGTAGAAAGTGCAACAGAGTTTAGCTTTATACTAGACCGAGATACTAAAAACTATCTTATAAATTGATAAGTCTCAGAAGTGCTCTTTCTATCCACCTTACATACTGTAAAATTACAATCAGAATAACCAATAATCTCAAAAGAAGTGTTGTGCATAAGATACTAGATTCCTAAATTTTGTGTCTCTAAGAGACATCTAAAAATTCTCTTAACTGCATTAAGGTGGGATTCTTTAGGATCAGCTTAAAATCTAGCACAGAGACAAACAATAAACATAATATCAGGTCGGCTAGAAGTCAGGTAAAATAAAGATCTAATCATCCCTATGCACTTCTTTGATCAACTGATTTTCTATTTGCATCCTTATCCAACTGAATACTAGAGGTCATGGGAGTATTAATTGGCTTGGCTTTATCCATTTCATACTTATTCAAGATATCATATATATTTTGTTTGATTTAGAAAGATTCCATCATCCAATTATCTTATGTTAAAACCCAAAAAGTAGGACAACTCTCCCATCATACTCATCTCAAATTCTCTACTCATCATTTTAGAAAAATCATCACATAGCCTTTTATCAGAAGATCTAAAAAGTATATCATCGACATAGATCTGAATAATGAGTAATTCATCTCCTACTTTCCTCAGAAAAAGGGTGGTGTCTACGCTCCCCTTAACAAACTCCCTCTCTAGTAAGAATGTGTTAATCCTCTCATACCAAACTTTAGGTGCCTGCTTTAATCCATATAAGGCCTTTTTTAGTTTGAAAACATGATTTGGAAATTGAAAACTCTCAAAACCTAAGGGTTTCTCTACAAACACATCCTCTTTATTACCCCATTTAAAAAGGTACTCTTAACATCCATTTGAAAAAGCTTAAATCCCTTATAATAATAGGCAAAGGCTAGTAGCACTCTAATGGCTTTTAATCTAGCTACAGGGGCAAAAGGTCTCCTCAAAATCAATCCCTTCTATTTAGTTTGTACCCCTTAGCCACCAATCATGCCTTATTCCTAACCACCAGACCAGAATTATTCATTTTATTCTTAAAAACCCATTTGGTTCCAACTATACTTTGTCCCTTTGGTCTTTCTACAAGCTCCCAAACATCATTCCTAACAAATTGGTTTAGTTCTTCTTGAATGGCTAAGATCCAAAACTCATCAAAAAGGGCTTAATTGATGTTGGTGGGGGTTCAATCATTGAGATAAAGGCAGATGGTTCACTTCCTTCCTAAGTCCATGCCTAGTCCTAACACCTTCAGAAGGGTCTCCTATGATCAATTCTTTAGGATGAGTCGAAGAAAATCTCCATTCTCTAGGAAAGGTGTGTGTGTAGGTTCAACCCTTTCCTCCAGATCTACATTTTTTACTCCTTGGGTAATCTCACCTACTCCTTCAGTGTTTTGGGGCTCTACCATCTTCTCCAAAATTTCAACTTCATCATCATCCTCAACTCTAGACTTCTTAGGATCAAATTCATCAAACACTACATGAGTAGTTTCCTTCACCACCAATATCCTCTAATTAAAAACTCTAAAGGATTTCCACATACTTGAATATCCTAAGAACACTCCTTCATATTTTGGGTCAAATTTTCCTAAGTGTGACTTCCTATTATTAAGAATGAAAACCTTATAGCCAAAGACATGGAGTTGGGAAAGGTTGGGTGTCCTACCCTTAAGGATCTCATAGAGTGTCTTATCAAGTTTTACTCTAATATTCACCCTGTGTTTATCGCTTTTGCCCAAAAGTATTTTGGAAGTGAATACTCAGCAACCATGGCTCTAGCGGCTTAAATTAAGGTCCAGTTCTTCCTTTTAACTATCCTGATCTATTGAGGGGTCCTAGGAGCTGAGAAGTTATGACTAAGCCCCTTATCCTCACAAAAGTCTCAAAATATCTCAATTTCTAACTCTCCCCCATGCTCACTACGAATGGTCAAGATCTCACAACTTAAATTTTTCTGAATCTAAGTGAAGAAGGATCTAAACTTCTCAAAAGACTCATTCTTATATGATAGAAATCTAATCCAAGTAAACCTTGAGTAATCATCAACAATCACAAAATCATAAACTTTCCCTCCTAAGCTCGCAGTGCTAATGGGTCTAAACAAATCCATGTGAAGAACTTCTAAAGGTCTAGATGTGCTAATATTCTTAATGCAATGAAATGAGGATTGGACTTGCTTCCCTAATTGACAGGCATCACAAAAGTAGTTTTTAGAGAACTTAAGCTTGGGGATACCTCTAACTAGGTCTTTCTGGGTCACTTTCTTAAGGGTTTTCATACTAGCATAACATAATCTCCTATGCCATAACCAAGAATCATCAGCAACAGTTTTTAAGCAAATAAAACAGCACATTCAATATTATTTAAGTTAAGCATATAAATATTATTGATCCATTTTCCCTGCAAAATAGTGTTATTATTTAAACTTATAATATAAGTATTTGCCAAGAATTTTATGATGAAGCCTTTATCACAAAGCTGATTGATACTGAGCAAGTTATGTTTCAGTCCCTCTAGAATCAAAACATTTTCAATCAAAAGCTTTTTGGAGTTTCTAATTATACTTGCGCCCACCACTTTCCTGGTGATGTTGTCTCCAAGAGTAACCTTACCCCTGCCCTGGCTTCCAGCGAAATGAATTGGTTAGCATCTCCAGTCATGTGTCATAAGTATCCGCTGTCCAGGAACCACATGCTCTCCTTAGGCCTTTTGTGAGAGAACATATACAAAATCACCAAACGTCAGATTTAAGAGCCCAAACATGTTTGGGTCCCTTCTTATGGAAAGAATAATGCAATGCATGTGTGTTATGCTATGAATCATGTAATTTGAATCTCTACACCCAATGTGTACTGTGGTGAATAGTACAAGTGTGTATAATGTGTCCTAGTATGTCACATGAAAAATATCTAACACCAAGAAAAAGATTTACTAATATACTTGAGTGTTGATGCTTCCTTTTATATGATGCATGCAATGTGAGTTTATTTTCAAAAGCTTTGAGATTTTCTAATTTCTTAAACTCATTTTCTAATTTAACACGGGATGACTTCAAGGAATAATGTGCATCAGATAATTCAATATGCTTTTTGTTTAATGCATCAAACTTATCAAGTAATGACATGTGATTGCTATTAATTGTAAATGATCTTTAAGTAAAATTTCATGCTCTTTTTTTTAATTTTAAAAACTTAAATTTCAAACTAGCATGTGATTTCTTAAGTTTCCTATATGATGTATGAATTTGTTCAAAAACTTCAAGTAGTTGTTTGTAGGTTAGTTCACATACTTCTTTTTGGTCACTTTGACTAAGATGATCGTCTTCCATCAAGCACAAGTTTGTATTCTCCTCTTCAGCTTAAGTCTCAGAGGAGTCAGATGTAGAATTCGCCCAAAACGCCTTTTGGAACCGCTTCTTTTCCTTATCCTTTCTAAATTTGGGCTTCTCCGTACCCTTCTTATTGCTAGTATGAGTCTTAAGAGCAAGACAATCAGCTTTAACGTGTCCTGGATTCCTATATTCAAAATATATCATATCATTAAAATTCTTAAAATTTTTGCTACCCTTACCTTTATTTCACTTTTGATGGTTATTTTGCTTTTCCTTAGAAAGCTTTTGAATTGCCTTGTGATTAAGGGAACATCATCACTTTCAAAGCCGAAAGAATCAATGTCCGTGTTGTTGGCCTTCAGCGCCATAATTTTTTCATTCTTTTTCTCACCTGTATCAAGATTTCTTTGATTCAACCTTTGCTCGTAAGAAATGAGTGATCCAAGTAAGTTATCAATCAAATAAGTATTCAAATCTTTGGATTCAGTAATTACAGTAATCTTATCATCAAAAGAGGAAGGAAAGCATCTTAAAATTTTATTCACTTTTCATAGTTAGTGAGTTCTCTTCCTAAGGCATGCAAAGAGATAACAATTTGAGTAAACCTTGTATACATTTCAGAAAAATATTCAAAAGGTTTCATATGAAAATGTTCATAATCATGCAATAAAATATTCAATCGAGATTGCTTAACTTTATTGGTTCCTTCATAAGTGATATATAATTTATCCCAAATTTCTTTACCGGAAGCACAAGTTGAAACACGCATGTAATCTTCAAATTTTAAAGCATAGAAAAAATAGTACAAATATTTTACATTAAGTTGCGCTAAATCTATATCATTAAGAGTCCATTCAGTAAAAGGAAGTGAAATAGTAACACCATTATGTTTACTAGTCGTCAATGTATAACCATCTTTAACAAGCATCCACATATGATAGTCAATCGATTGCAAAAACTTAGACATGCAAATTTTTCAAAAATCAAAGGAATATTATCAAACAAAGGTGGTCAAGTAATAGAATACCCTTCCGCAGTATTATGAATACTATAGTTAGCCATGGATCGAATTTCAAAAGTTTTCAAAAACTAAAGTTTATGAATCCCGCTCTGATACCACTTGAAAGTTCGTTAGGGATGTTAAGCCCATATGAACTAGCCCAATGCTAATCAAGAGGGGGGGGGGGTGAATTAGTATTTTAAAAAATCTTTCAATCAAAAACATAAACACAATTTAAACTAAAATTCACCACAAAGAAATTTAAAGTGCGAAAATTAAATGCGAAAAAATAGTAGTAAAAAACACAGAGATTTATAGTGGTTCGGTCAACTCGACCTACGTCCACTCCACGGAGGCACCCTCTGGGTATTGCACTAAACTCAGTGACTCTCCTTTTTCTCCCACAGCAAGGCAGAGAAGCCTTTACAAGACCTCCTTTCCACCGACACCATTGAGGTAGAGAACCCGACTCCATTTGCTTCCTCCTAAAGCAAGCAGAGAACCTTGATTGATTTTAAAGTAGACCTCCCTCAAACCTCCAAGAATAAGGGATGACAATTAGAGAAGATGACTTGGATCCTTTCTTGGAGCAACCTTTATAAAACCCCCTCACAGACTCCCCTCACAAGATCCTCTCTCTCTCCCTCTCCTCCAGGCTCTCTCAGGTTAAAATAGCTGCAAAAGATACCCTCTTGGGTGAAATAAGAGAACTTATAAAGAAGACCTTTAGAATAACTCTTAATTACAACAAAATGACATAATCATCTAGGATGATCGGATGATCGTCCTGTACGATCAGTACAAAATCAGCTCAATCATCCAGGACAATCAGAGATGATCAGAAGAATTTTTGTTCATATCATCTAGGATGATAGTAAATCATCCTATGCAATTATTTTCCTTTGAATATCATCCAGTACATTGCCTTGGTTGGATGTCTGGATGATGCAAAAATTGCTCTATCATCCCGGACGATCTCGCTATCATCTAGAACAATTAGTATAAAATAATAAATATCATCCAGACCATCATACTGATTGGACATCTGGCCGAAGGAAAAATAACTTGATCGTCTAGGATGATCTTCAATCATCCCATATAATTAGTTCAATTTAGCACATATCGTCCAAAGAACCGCCTTGAAAGAACCAGGCTGATTAAAATATCGTCTAGGAAGAATTAAGGTATTGTTTAACTGATTGTCCCAGACGATCCTGCAATTATCTAGGATGATATGATCATTCAATCAGACCTTAATTTCTTTCATTATTTACCAAATTAATTTAGGCATAATTTTGCTGCATCGTCAAGGACATCGTCTTGGACGATGTCTAATAATATAACATGCCTTAATTAATATGGAGGTTGATTCTTTCTAATTTGAGCCTATCATCTAGGATGATGTTAACATCGTCCGGGATGATGTGCTTAATGACGGATGCCTTAACCAGTATGTCATAATTAGGTTTTTTGTTTTTATCTGATCGTCTAGGATAATTTTGGGATCGTCTCGGACGATGTGAGTAAAAACAAAAAACTCTAAAATCAGTCAAAATTTTTTCCAAGTGTATGTGTGCAAGGTTACTTAGCATTAAGAACCACATCATTAATAATTGACTCAAGCAAAGGTTAAAGATTTACAAACTAACTCAGATCTAGTCTACCCAATCTTGAGCTGGTTTAAATTGTAGTTTTGATCTTGTGGACCTAAACTGTTAGTTGGCAAGGCAGTCGTATAGAAAAAGAAGTGTTTGCTATCATCAAAATTTTATTTCCTGAAATCAGATACGCAATAGCTCTGACATATAACCTCGGATAGTTCAAGCATACTAGGAGGATATTAATCAAATCTTAAATCCTTAATTCAAGAAATACATAATTTTTATTGTATCTCAATCACTGGATGATCAATCCCAGGGGTATTTGATCAGACCTCTTCCACACAGGTTAACGTCATAGAGCAAGGCTCTAACATAAAACCTCGGATAAGTCTTATATTCTTGGTGGAATCTATTCATCTCTTCCATATATGTTAATATCATCAATTAAAGAATCTGACATATAATATCAGATAGGTCTTACATTCTTGGTGAATTCTCTTGACCTCTTCCATACAGGTTAACGTGATCGAGTAAAGGCTCTGACATACAGCCTCGGATAGGTCATATATTCTTAATGGATTCTCTCAACCTCTTCCATACAGGTTAACGTCATCGAGAAAAAACTATGACATATAACCTTGGATAGGTCTTACATCATTGGTGGATTATCTCGACCTCTTTCATACAGGTTAATGTCATCAAGCCAAGGCTCTAACATACAACCTCGGATAAGTCTTACATCATTTGTGGATTCTCTAGACCTCTCTTTTACACATGTTAACATCATCGAGCAATACTCTGACATACAATATCAAATAGGACTTACATCCTTGGTGGATTATCTTGACCTCTTTCATACAGGTTAACGTCATCGAGTATAGGATCTGACATACAACCTCAGATAGGTCTTACATCCTTGATGGATCCATTTAACCTCTTTCATACAAGTTAGTGTCATTGAGAAAATGCTCTGACATACAACCTCACATAAGTCTTTTATCCACGGTTAACGTTGCTAGAATACTGTCTGAAAGTTTGATAGGGATGTTAGGCCCTTATGAACTGGCCCAAGGCTAATTATGAGATAGGTGAATTAGTACTTTAAAAAATCTTTCACAATCAAAACATAAAACTAAAACTAAAATTCACCACAAAGAAAACACAATGCAGAAATAATAAAGGAAAGAACACACCACATTTATAGTGTTTCGGTCAAACCTTGACCTACTTCCACTCTTTGAAGGTGCCCTCTTGGTATTGCACTAAACTAAGTGTCTCTCCTTTAGCCCCCTCAGCTAGGCAGAGAAGCCCTTACAAAATTACTTCCACCTTTCCCGATGCGGCGGAGTAGCCGGGTCCTTTGACACCAAAGAGGACTTCTTCTTCCGTGAACTTCCCTTTAGACAAGTCTTGAATTCAACGGTACTAAGGTGCAAGCTCGCCGGAGCAACAATGTGGAATCCCCCTCCACACTCCCTTGATTCCCCCTCCAAGGATCTTCTCCCTCTCAAACGCCACCCTTTCCTCACTCCCTTTCAAGCTCTCTCTTCAAGTTTCCAAAAAAAAATGAAGCTACAATGGCTACTAAAGACACATACTAAGTGTCTTATAAAAGTTTAAATAGAAGAGCTTAAAACCAGCTCACTAATTATAACTTGCTGACTTTATCGTCTAGGACGATATTGAGATCGTCCTGTATGATTAGTGCAATTTAAGCTTAATCAGCCAAGATGATTTGAGATAATTAGAAGAAATTTATTAATATCATCCAGGAAGATAATATATCATCCTAACCGATCAGTACAAATCATGAAATATCGTCCTGAACATCGCCCTGAAAAAGAGCTGTCCGATGTCGAATTGTCTATCATATCGTCCCGGCCGATCCTGCGATCATCTAGAATGATTTGATCGTGTAATCAAGTCATAATTTTTTTCCTTAAATACCAGATTAATTTAGGAAAAATGTGCTGGATCATCCTGGACGATGTCAAAAAATAACTAATTCCTTAATAGATCTGGCGGCTGATTCTTTCTATTTTGAGCCTATCATCCCGGACGATACAAGATAGTCCAGGACGATGTGAAATAAAGACGGCTACCTTAACTTGGGATGCCCTAATTAGGGTTTTTGTTTTTTAATCGATCGTCCAAAACAATTTATGGATCGTCCCAGATGATGTTACCAAAAATAGTAAACTCTAAGAAATAGTCAGAAAAACTCACAAGGTATGTGTGTGCTAGGTTACTTGGTATCAGGAACCATATAGATTACAAAAGACTCAAGAAAGGAAAAAATACAGATTGACTCAGACTTATACTATTCAAACTTGAGTTGGCTTTAATTGCACTCGATCTTGTGGACCTGAAATGTTAGTAGGCAAAACAGTCGTAGAGAATCATAAGTGTTTGCTATCTTCAAAATCTAATCCATAAAATCAGATCCACAATAATCTCTCCCTTTTTGATGATGACAAATATTATAGGTTGAATTTGCAAAACTGAAAATATTTTCTCTTAATCTTCCCCTTACTAAAATAAAACTTAAAATAAAGGGAAATAAAATATTTTTATGTTTTTAATTTAAAAAAAGGTATAAATACAACAATACATAATACAAAAAATTAAACAAATACAATAATATGAAATACGTTTCTCCCCCTTTAACATTATCAAAAAGAGATGGGGCACGAAAGAAAATCTTTAAAAAATGAGAAGTTACCTCTTAATTTTAGTCAAAAACTTAGTAAGGAATGGATTCACAACGCATAATCTAGTAAAGGTGAGAAATTCCGAAATTGTTAATCCAAGCTTAGGTTCTTTTAAAGGCTAAAAAACTTTTTAATCCAATATCTAAATCAAGGAATAAATTAGAAAAAGAAAATATAATTTTTCAAAACTCATTTCATAAAACATATCTAATAGAAGATTAATGCAAAAATTGGTGAATAAAAAAAACATGATTTTCAAGATCAAGTACTGAAAATATCAAGGGTTTTCTTAAGCTTTAAGTAAACACGAAAAAAGTAAGCCTACTATTTGTGGGCTCATTTTATGCCTATTGTGAATTTTTTGGCTCACTTTGCGCATCTTTTACTTTTTGATACACTTTGTATATCTTTGTTAATTTGACATCATTGGCCACTTTTTTGATTTGGGGTCATTGGCCAATTTTTTTTATATACTTTAGAATATGCTACCTTTCTGAAATTTTAAAAGCAAAAGTAAACCCATTCTATTGATAAAACGAACTACTTGATTAAGAAAATTATGAGATAGATTCAACAACTTGCAAAAGATTTCTATGCGGTAGATAAAATATAGTGAGATTAAAAAGTTTAGTTTCAAAATCCAATTTAAAATATGATGAAGATTTTAAATCAAAAGTAGAATAACCTATTTTAGAAAATAGAGATTAAGCGTCAAAATCATGAGTTTCCTAAACAACTTACCTAAGAATTCAAGAAAAATAAGAGACAGATTTTTCATTTTAAAAAAAGATCTTCAAAAAAGTGATGTATGTGTATGTTGATTAGTGAAAACTTCACAAAAATAAAAAAATAATACAACACTGAAGACAAAAAAAAAAACACTTCAAAAAAAAAAACTAAAACACAACCCAAAACAAATAAGTAACGATTTTAAACACCATCCTGCTCCTGGTCCGATGCTTCGGAAACCAGGTCTGCCAGGAGATTTTTGTTTTTCATTATTTACCCTTTCTACAAGATGCTTAGCTTTACCTTTTTCTTTTGTAGGAAGAGTTCTCAAATTAGGGAACTGATTTTTCATATGTCCAGGTTTCCTACATCCAAAGCAAATAACATCAGAAGAAATCTTGACATTCTTATCATTTTTACCTTTATTCCACTTTTGTTGATGCTTATGCTTGTGCTTTAGTGGTCTTTCTAACGCATCACTTTCATCATTTATTAAGCCACTTTTCTCCATGTCTTTAGCTTTTAGTACTATCATTTCACCTGCATCCAAAAGTCTTTGACCCAAACTTTGCTCATAGGCAATGAGTGAGTCAATCAAAATATCAATAGAATATTCATTCAAATTTTTTGATTCATAAATAGCAAAAACTTTGGCATCAAACTTGTTAAGTAGACAACGAAGAATTTTATTGACTTTTTCAAAATTTAAAAACTCCTTTTCTAAAGCATGTAATGATGTAACAATTTGAAAAAATCTAATATAGTTGTCTAAGATCGTCTCATAAGGTTTCATGCAAAAAAGTTCATATTCATACATTAAAATATTCAACTTGGATTGCTTGATTTTACTAGTGCCTTTGTATATGTGTGTAATTTATCCAAAATTTTCTTACCAATAGTGCACGTGGAAACTAACATAAAATCATCAAAATTTAAAGCATAGAAAAAATAGTTTAAAGATTTTGCATTCAATTGATCATCGATTCTTTCATCCCTATTCCATTGATTAAAAGGAATATCTGTTTTAATTCTATCTAAAATACATGACGGTACAAAATAACCAGTTAAAATCATTTTCCACATTCAGAAATCAATTGATTGCAAGAAAGTAAACATGTGAATTTTCCAAAAATCAAATATAATATTTTCAAACAAAGGTGGTCTGGTGATTGAATAATCTTCTGCAATATTATGATTACCAAAATTAGCCATGAATCAAAATTTAAAAAAGTTTTTAAACATAATTTTTATGAATCATGCTCTGATACCACTTGAAAGTTTGACAGGGATGTTAGGCCCTTATGAACTAGCCCAAGGCTAATTATGAGAGAGGTGAAATGGTAATTTAAAAAATCTTTCATAATCAAAATACAAAACTCAAACCAAAATTCACCACAAAGAAAACACAATGCGGAAATTAAATGTGGAAATAATAAAGAAAAGAACACACCAGATTTATAGTGGTTCGGTCAAACCTTGATCTACGTCCACTCCCCAGGGGCGCCTCCAAGTATTGCACTAAATTAAGTGTCTCTCCTTTAGCCCCCACAGTTAGGCGGAGAAGCCCTTACAAAATCACTTCCACCTTCTCTGGTGCGGCGAAGTAGCCGGGTCCTTTTACACCAAAGAGGTATTCTTCTTCCGTGAACATCCCTCAAGACAAGCCTTAAATCCCACGGTACTAAGGTGCAAGCTCACCAGAGCAACCATATGGAATCCCCCTCCACACTCCCTTGAGTCCCCCTCCAAGGATCTTCTCCCTCTCTCAAACTCCACCCTTTTCTCACTCCCTTTCAAGCTATCTCTTCAAGTTTCCGCCAAAAGAACGAAGCTATAATGGCTGCCAAAGACACATAATAAGTGTATTGTCAAAGTTTAAATAGAAGAGCTCAAAATAAGCTCATTAATTGCAACTTACCAACTTTATCATCCAGGACGATGTTGAGATCGTCCTGTATGATTAGTGCAATTTATACTCAATCAATCGGGATGATTGAGGCAATTACAATAAATTTTTTCATATCGTCCAGGACGATACTATATCATCCTAGCCTATTACTACAAATCATGGAATATCATCCTTAACATCGCCCTGAAAAAGAGCTATCAGATGTCCAATCATCTAGCGTATCGTCCCGATTGATCCTGCGATCGACTAGGACAATTTGATCATACAATCAAGTCATAATTACTTTCCTTAAATACTAGATTAATTTAGGAAAAATGTGTTGGATTGTCTTGGACAATACCCTGGACGATGTTCAAAAATAACTAATTCCTAAACAGATCTAGCAGCTTCTACCCGGTATTGAATTTCTACCTGTCACCGTACTTCTCCCCGATGTTGGAATTCTATCGGATGTTGAATTTATGTACATCATCATACTTCTACTCGATGCCAAATTTCCACCCTTCATTGAACTTCTATCCATCATCAGACTCTTACCCGACGACGTATTTCTATCCTACACCAGATTTTTGCCCTTCAACAGTCCTTTCAACATCCCTCTTTACAACAGTCTCTTCGACCTGCATCACCAACCGATAAACTTCAGAACTCTGTAGGATCTCTCGAAGAAAATGGAGAATCACCTTCTTGTAAATAGAGGGGGCTTGGGCCTAGACGAGGGATATCACCCGTACAGGGCCAAGGGAATACCTCAATTGAAAGAAGAGATGAAGGGCATTGGGTGGAGAAGGGGAAATATTTTGTCCTCCTTACACAAAGAGTCTCCTTGGGCCTGGACGAGGGATACCACCCGTACTGGGCGAAGGGAAGGCATCAATTGAAAGAATGGAGGGAGAAGAGAAGGTATAAGAATTTCTTACCCCCTAAGGGGGTATTTATAGGAAAAAGGTTGGAGGAGTTGGAGAAAAAAGTTGGGGGAATTTAAAAAAATTTGAAAACATCTGACGATTTAGGCTAATCACTAGCGGTTAGTCAGTGGTTAAAAAATTATTAGACCGCAGTTTCCAAATCGCGGCAGACCGGGCCGGCTGATGGGTTAGGCTCAGGCTAGTGGGCCAGCCACGTGGGCAAGGAGCTGGCCGAGCACGGGCCAGTGTGCGGCTGTGCGGCCCAATAGGTTGTAGAGCACGGGCAGGTCGGACAACCGTGTGGGGAAGAGTACAACAATGCCCAAAAAGCTCTTTAGAATCTCTTCTTTCTCTTTTTCAAATTTGGTTTCTCCTCTGCCTTCTCCTTGCTAGGAGTGGCTTTTAAG